>JAAGKR010000445.1:0-130954 GCA_011419295.1 Clarias macrocephalus | reverse complement strand
CCCCCCCCCCCCCCCCCCCCCCCCAGCTTCGGGCGTATGAGGAGAGTGTCTGTCTTAACACTTAACAAAAAAAAAAACCACATTACAGGTTATTGTGGGTTGCCCTATGTCAGTGTAATTTATTGGCCCTTTTACATTTTTTACTTACTGATGGATACCCCCCACTTTGGCACTAGCTTGGCAAATAAATTTTGAAGTGCAGAGGAGACTTGGAGCGTCATTTGGCCAAACCAGTTCGCCCAGTAGCACAAGCACTCCGTGTTGTCGGGAAATGCTGGAACTGGCTTGTTCGGCTTTCTGTCGTCTTTGATGTTGAGTGTCTTCCGTTGCTGTGTCCCGGTCCCGAGGGTTATGCCAGAAAGTTGTTGCTTGGTCTGGAGTGGATGGTCAGTCAGTGCATTGCACCAGTGATCCCTTGAGTGGCCTGCCCCATGATAGCTCCGTTGATGTTGCCCCCGGGATTGCTGGTTGGGTGGTGCTACGAGCACAGCTGAACTCCGGTCGTCACTGGTCCGCTTACGGCTGTTGTTGGTGTTCTGGCAGATTTTACAGGATCTGATGAATTCCCAGACGTCCTTGCGCACTGTGGGCCATCAGACGTCCTCTAGCAGCCCCAACAGGGTTTTTAGTCTCCCCCTGTGTTCGCCTGATGGAGGAGAATGGTAATGGCATAAGAATGGCTGGGTTAAAGATTCTGGGATCAGCAGTTGGAGCCTTTCCCCTTGCCTCACTATAGCTCTTCAAAATAGCGCCTCCCCCCCCAATGATGGACAAAGGAGCTTTTCTGGTTCAGAGTTTTCCCCTCGTACTCCCCAGCAGCCAGTTGAGCTACTTGGCGGTCCTCGAGCTGGGCTTGTGCTATTTTCTCTAGGTCACAGGGCAGGTCAACGGAAATCTGGGTAAGCAGTGGAGGATTCGGCTTAGGTGACAGAACATAGTCGAGATGATAGACCTCTGATTGGGGCTGTGCAACGGTGAGTCCAGCTAGGGGTTGTGACGACGAAGCCTGTTCAGTGTCTTTCTTCATCTCCTCCTTGCTGTGCCGAGCCTCCAGCTTCCGCCTATCATCCTTGTCGACTATGCTGCTCTATTTCGTGTTCGAGCCACCCTTCACCTGCTGTTCCACTGTGCTCCCGGTGCTCCTGAAAGCCCGCCTCCCTGAAGTTTATGTTGTTCAGTATGTCACACTGCATGAAAAGAGGTGTATCTGTACTAGGAAACTCCCGTATACACCACTGATTTTCGGAAGTATCTACAGTACCACTGATTGTATACATCAAATTCCACCGAGCTAGGATACTTCCGGCTTGATACCAATTCGGATGTATCTCGCTGAGGAATCCTTCCATGGTACAGCCATTTGTTGCCATGGCAAATAATCCACTCAAGGAGTTTGTGAGGAGACCTTCACACCTCAAGCCCCATTTGCATTTTATACCACAAATCTGCTCTTCCCTATTGGTTTATTTATATCTACTTTGATTGGTTGTTTTTAAAACACTCCCAAAACCCTGACATCTATTGGGACATTACCCAGCTCATTTTTATTCAGCCCAACCCAAGCCCTCATAACTTAGTGACTTGATTGGTTATTGGGTTTATTGGTTATTACCCCCCCCCCCACACACACACACACACAGTACTATACATCCTGCACATCCTATACAAAATGACAATAGAATTGATTTATTAAAATTGATAAGAATTTATTTATTAAAATCAAATCAAACACTAATACATTTACAAAGAAAAGTAAGAATAAGGGGAAAAAACATAAAATATGGAAAAAATGAACAAATGTGCATTTATGAAGGTATATTGAAAGCAATACTAAAACAAACATGCACCAGTGCTTATTAGATGTACAAAATAAATGTCCTTATAACTCTGTCCCATTAGATATTACGCGCTGACGGCATGGCACGCAATGGCATCCTCCTCATCGGACATCAGCTCCAGCATTGCAGTCCGACACAGTTCTCTCACTGCATCTGCTTAAATGACCCTACACCTGGACTCCAGCAACTGCAAAACACACCATACGTTAATTCCTAAAAACACTCTGAGATGTACCAAACTTAATACATACAGTAGATGATGTATACTTACTCATCTTTGTCATTTTTTAGCCCCTGTCTTAATGGAGTCTCTTAGCTGAGACTTTCTTGGCTTTGAGACAGTATTTCCTCTGCAATGTCTTATAGTAAGTGCTGTAACATGCTGGATAAAAGTCAGATAAGTGACAAACAATTCAAATTATTAGAGGGACAAAAATAAGGGAAATAAATAAATACAATAACAATTTCTGATTACCCTTTATACACTCAGGGTCGGCAAAAGTCATCTTTAGTTCCTCCAACAGATACGTCATCACCGCCTGAATATGAAGTGAACTTATTCTGTGTGGAAAGAGAGTCGTGTCATTAATTACATTTAAAATGATTATGTAAAACCCCATACATAGCAGGTAAAGAAACAACATTCTTACCCAGTTTGTGAATCATATTTATGTGGATTGTTTTCTGAATTATGGAGCCTCCTTACAGCTTCCTGTAATGTTGAATTAAAAACGCTTTAATACATACATTTATAAACAACATCGTATAATTCTGACGTGACAAACTGTTAAATATGCTGGACACCTACAGCAATGCAAGTAACAAAAAGTAGATGTGTAGCCAAGTGCTTAAGCTAACTTGGCAAGGTATAACTTACTACTGTATTGACAGCTAACATAAAGCTCAACTTACCGCAATGCCCGTGTTAAGCGCGCTCTTAGCCCTTCTATTCACATGGCTTGACTCTTCCTGCGGTCTTCTCTCATCAAACTTGCACTCAAATGCTTCAAGACGCTGGATAACCTCTTTGAGAAGAGCAGTGTGTGCAGCTTGCTTTTCCTTCAAACTCTCAATCTGAAGAGACAAAGGCACACTATGGCCAATCCCCCCACCCGGCTATGATAAGAAGGACAGCATCTCTTTCTGCTAGTCATTAACATACAAAAGGCCGTCACACCTCACAGCCATCACCTCTCACTGCTAGCTGTGAGGACTTCTAGAAAGTTTCACCGATTGTCGTATACATCCACATACATGGTCGTTTCACAAAATTTCCTTTTGCATTCTCCCTTTCCAAGCACTCTGCCTCAGACATCTGGCAAACTTAAAGTTTAGGGGAGATTTCCCATACCATATTTGTCCGGATACAGCTCTTTTCATGCAGTGTCACCCCTTCTCTCATGGTCCATTCCATCTGGTTTATCGCCGACTAGACTGCTTCGTCGGAGCCCTCTCACTCCGCTATCGGCCTCCCGGTTGTTTTCCATAATTTCCGGTGAGACACTCTCTCACTCACGCTTCCAATAACTTTGAATCTGGACATTTTACACACTCACGCACACTCCGTTTTACTTTGTATATATTTTGTATATATTATTTTCTTTGGTATTGGTTTTGGTGCACCATTTTTGTTTCATTTATTGTATAATACACTTGTGGTTTGTTTAATTGGTCGTGTGGTTGTCTGTCTTGCTTACTGGGTTTTTAAAGCACACCGACACGAAGACAAAGATCTCTCCTTTTGTGTAGCCTCTGGTAATTATTTTATATCTGAGCGTTACATAGTGGTGGCCCGTACGGGGATCTTTTTTTCGCGCCTAGGGTGTTTTAAAACTAATGAGCAGGATGAATGTCGATGCTAGTTTGGTGCACATGGCTGACACAGGCAGGCTAAAATATGTACAGGCTAATAAGGAGGCTGTAGATTGTTCTGTAGGCGCTTCTGTACCATCGTTAAGTTCATTGTACACATCTAGCAAACAGACTGATATTGATTGTGTGGATTGTGTGACTGGTAGAGCTGAGATACAAACTTTACAGAATGATGTGGCTTTATTGGAGCTTTCTAATAATGTTAACACCTTAGAGATTGCTTTTAAAGAAGCCACTAACAGTAATCTAAATCAGGAAATTAGTTTTTGGCAGGCGGTGGATGCTAGCTTGGCAGGGTTGGAGAACTACGTCCAAGAGGCCCTGGAAAAGCTGGAGAAGGCCATTACGTACTGTCTTCTGCGGAGAGACATGATGTGGGAGAAGCAGCTGAAGCTACGTCTCACTAGCGGTCTTGCTCTCCACCGGCCTGCTCCCCGATACCATCACCCCCTTCTGCACAGCCCACGCCTAGTACTCCAGTCACAGCACCCCGGAAAAAGGTATCACTCCCAGAAAGCCAGGTCACCGATGAGGTTATTTTATCAGTTGCAGCTCACCCATACAAGCTGCAATCAACATCAGAGCTGATGACTATGTCCTCCTGTCCTCCACAACCACTCATCTGCAGGGAGTTTCCACACTTTGGAGACTCCGTAAAGAATGCAGACAACGCAGAGGAAGAGCTGAGGGGGCGGCATGCTTAACAATAGGAACCCCAGGGTAGTTGACGCTCTCAGACCCGCAGTGGAACAGAAGGTGAAGGGGGGATCGAACACGGAAAAGAGCGGCATAGTAGACAAGTGTGACTTGCCGAAGCTGAAGGCTCCGCACAGCAAGGAGGAGGTGAAGAAAGACCCAGAACAGTCTTCAACCTCACGCCTAGCTGGTTTCTCTGATGAGCAGACCTGCTCAGCAGCCTATCATTTCTCCTATGCGCAGCTTCCAAAGCCAAATCCTCCAGTACTTCACAAGTTTTCCTCTGATCTACCCTGTGCCCTGGGAAATAGCACATGCCCAGCAGGACGACATCATCATAGCTCAACTGGCTAAGGGGGAGTACCCAGGGAAAACTCCAAGCCAGAGGAGATCCTTTGTCCAACACAGGGGGCAATATATAGCTACGGTGAAGAAAGGGGAAAAGCTCCAATTGGTAATCCCGCAGACACTGACCCAGCAGTTCATACGCCATTATTATTGTATAATACACTTGTGGTTTGTTTAATTGGTCGTGTGGTTGTCTTTCTTGCTCACTGGGTTTTTAAAGCACACCGACTCGAAGACAAAGATCTCTCCTTTTGTGTAGCCTCTGGTAATTATTTAATATATCTGAGTGTTACAACCCTCCTTTTAACATGTCAAGTCTGCCATTCTAACCCAATCAGCCTGACATAATGATCTCCAGCCTTGTGCTTGTCAACATTCTCACCTGAGTTAACAAGATGATCTCAGCAGGTCCTTTAATGACAGCAATGAAATGCTGTTGAACGTTTTTTTCGGGATTAAGTTAATTTTCATGGCAAAGAAAAGGACTATGTAATTCATCTGATCACTCTTCATAACATTCTGAGTACAGTAGAACCTCGGATTGCGAGTAACGTAGTTTACGAGTGTTCCGCAAACCGAGCAAAGATTTTTAATAATTTTTATTAAGTATTCGTTTATGAGCGCCGAGTATCATGCTTCACACATGCGACTCTTATTTTGACACCGAACATCACTCACACCTCCCCCTCCCTCCCTCCCCCCACGGCTTCGCAAACACACACACGCACAGACGCTCTCCTGCCTTTTCACTCCTCCCGGCTTCACAAACACACAGAAACTCTGCTATGTCGCGATTCTTTTCAAAGGTAAGGTGCTGGTTCATTTGTTTGTTTGTTTTTTACTTTACAACAGTGATTCCCTTAGGTCAGAGAGATTTTTTTTTTCTCTGTTAAAACGGTGTTTCTGTGTTGTTTGTTGTGAAACTTAAGTGATTCTGTTAGTATGCGCTAACACCAGTCTCACTTTTTTTCCGTTAAACCGGTGTTTCCGCTGTGTTTATGCACTTGTTGTGAAACTTAAAAAGTGAGTCTGTTTATATACGCTCATGTCAGTCTCAGAAAGATTTCTTTTTTTCCTGTTAAAACGGTGTTTCCGTTGTGTACGTGTGTTTTGTTGTGAATCTCAAAAAGCGAGGTGGGGAGAGTGAGGAGGAGTGTTACTGTGTAAAACGAGGAGAGGGAAGGGGCTAATTCCACACACACACACACACACACACACACACACACACACACACACACGGCGCCTGCGCGCACCAACGGAAACACTTATCTGTCAGGATTTATTTGTACTTTTTAAAGTGCAGATTAATTTGTTTTATTTTCATTTTATAGAATGTATTAATTATTTTTATGTATTTATTTTTGGGGGCTGTGGAACAAATAATTTGAGTTTTCATTATTTCTTATGGGAAATGATTTGGTTTAAGAGTGTTTTGGAATACGAGCCCACTTCCGGAACGAATTATGCTCGTAATCCAAGGTTCCACTTTATATACAAATTGTTATTATAAAACATATATTATTATAAGCAGCAACTATTCCAATTTCCAATATTTATGTAATTCTCAAAACTTTTGGCCACGACTAGTAGTCTGCTATTCCAACCCCACTGTGGTTATCCCAAAGCCTTTGAACCTATTCTTGGAGTAAATCTACTACCCCCTCACTTTTGGAGCACCTTAGCTGCGCCTGCTTTATATGCTTCAACCCTAGAGCTGACTAAAATGCTATTGAGAGGGTGGCCCTCGCATTCAAAAGCCTGACCAAAAACAGGCAGTATCAATTGCCAGCATTTTTACACATCCCACCAGCAGTAGGCTGAGGCATAATTGGGCATCATGTCATCATCCATTTGACTACCTGGGCTAACCATCTGTACCACACAGTCAGTCAAATACTCCAAATAGCCTGGTTCGCAGCAAACCAACGGAAATTCCACCTGGGTCTGAGCACAGTGTCTGTGGTGCTGCATTGCCAATGGGCTCCTATAGAACCCAAAAGAAAAAGTGGAGGTGGTCCACAAACCTATTACCCAAAACATGAATGTGCTTTCCGAGACTTGGAAGGTTATTATTGTATATTTATGGTGAACTTCCCTTTTCTAGCTGCTCCCTTATCAGATCTGCATAGTGGCACTGGATAGTGGCTGTTGAGTAAGCAATCCAGAACCAGAAATGTTTTTTACTAGTGCCCCAGTCATGAACTTTGGGTAGCCCTTCATCGTTCACTGGGCCTGGGAGCAGCACTATCACAAATGTTCAATGGTGAGCAACACCCAATCAGGAATATGAGCAGAAAGCATACACCAGATGCTCCCATAAAGACTCCCATGAGGCTCTAGCTATAAAGTCGGCTACAGAGGAAATAACATACTGCCTGTCGGACAGGCACTTCATGCTGGTGATGAGTAATACTCCCTAGCAGTGAAAAATGTCTCATTGGCACAATCTTGCTGGTTGCACGATTACTTGTTTTCGGTCTTGTACTGAACCAGAACACCATAGTAATGCAGGTTTTCTTGCCTGATGCCACCATGCTGCAGGCCCTGCCAGCAGATAGCTCAGTGCTGAAGAGATGTGACGGGTAGTTTACACAAAAACATAATCAACTTAAACAAAACAACTTGCTTGACTGCCAGCATGGACACTGGGTACGGGCAACATGGCAGATGATTATTCACTCTCTTGCAGTCATTGACATCTTGCTGTTTGTAACCAACCTAAATAACTCAAGTTACCACCTACAAGCTTAGCCACGATTTAGCTTTGCTTAGCTTTAGCTAAAATGTTATGGTCAGTGACAATAATGTAATTTACTGTATATGGTAATGCATTTTATTGAGCTCTGTCATTCATGCCCTACACCTCATATCCTTTCAACTCCTACATTTCTTGTGGTAAGTTAAACTCCAGCGTTTGCAATTAACTTGATATTTAAATTAATGCATAGCGGACAGCTAGCAGATTGCTACCTCCATTGCAGGTGTCACGCAAATTGGCCATAACTTTATAATATAATTTAATATAATTGTAATATAATTATATATAATATAATTTCAACTGAGTTACATAAAAATCACCCTTGTACAAGTCACAAATAGGAAATATTTCTATTGAGGCTAAATTCTTCTTCTTTTTATAGAACCTGAAATTACCCCTTGGGTGGTCTCAATAATAAATATCTTTATTACACGATGGTGGTCTCAATAATAAATATCTTTATTATACGATAAGCTGGGCAAGAATGACATTACTGTTGAATCTCGCATACCACATGCCTCTCATGCTTTATAGCAATGATTTTTTAGCTTTTCCTCCTTTATTTGTGAATCTAGTTATACAGCAGGCATGCCGAACATACACATTGTAAAGTACAAAAAGTACTTGAAAAAGTATGGAATCAGCAGTCTTGGAAAATGTACATTCATGTTTAATTCTGTAGAAAGAAAAACTAATCACAGACATGCCACAAAACTATTTTGATTTAACATGCTAACCTTCAGGCTTTAAGAAAAACTTTAAAGAAACAAAACTATGGTCAGTTGCAGCGTTTTTTTTGCAGGTCAAGCAATGGAAAAAATTTGGAATCGCTCAATTCTGAGGAAAATATTATGGAATCATGAAACAAAAACACTCTACAGCACATTACCCATACATTGTTGAACCACCTCTGGCTTTTATTGCAGCCTGAATTTTCTAATTCTCTAAAGCATAGATATAATTTTCAACAAACAGTATTCCTCATCAATCTGACTTCAACCTTCTCCTATTGCAATTGCCAGATCATCTTTGCATGTTAGAGTCTAGTCATGGATTATTTTCTTTAATTTCTATGTGTCCATGATTTTTTACTTGGATTGAAGTCCGTACTATTTGCAGGACATACTATAGACATTATATATCTTTCTTGAAGGAAAGTTTTCACTGCTTTTCCCATAGCAAGATGCATTATCATGCTGAAAAATTATGTAATCATCACCAAACATCCTTTTAATTGATGGCACCAGAAAAGTATCCAAAATCTCAATATAAGCTTGTGCATTCATTGAATATGTAATGGCTGTCATCTCCCATGTAACTTTAGCTGACATGCAAACTCCATACTAAACAATTAAATAATAATTTTTCCATAGAGTGGTGATCCCATACTTTTTGACAGACGTTGTAATTGCAAAAAAAAGGATAATTTATTTTGTAGGTGGTCTAACTTTGAGAATAAAAGACAAAATGAGGCATTACACTGATAAAATGTGTTTTTGTTATTTTCCACAACTAGACCAGTCATGCTCCTGAATTCTGAGCAGGAACTAAAAAAAAAAAAAAACACATACAAATAAAAAGCTGAATATACTAACTCACATGCTCCTCATTAAGCACTGTTAACATTATACCACACTCTCAGCACAAGCATAATTTTCAGATCGCACCCATCATGCCATATCAAATGTCAACTTAAAATGTAAAATACTTTTCTTAATAATTTTTAATTTCTTACATTTTCTCCAAAAATGTTTGTCACTTATCACTTAAGAAGAAGGTTCTTTTTTCATGTTGTCTTCTATGTTTGTGTGTATATGTTTGAAACATCACAATTGTTTTTAGCAATATAATAAACTATACTACCGGACACTTTTGCTGTCCTGGGCATTAAAAATGCAAGTCGTTAACCATAATCTAAACACCTGCCTCAGCACACAGTAGGTTAAAATATGCTATTCTCAGGTTAATGGTGAAGTTATAATTAGTTAAAAGTGATCCAAGAAGGTGCCTTATTTATTTATTTTTTTTGTAAACTTTGCAGGCCCTTATTTGTGTATATGATTATATTGAAATGCATTTGTGTGTTTTGTTTTTTTGTTTTGTTTGTTTGTTTGTTTGTTTTTTCACAGACACATATCCATGACCCTACCTGCCAGTTTTAGGAGGAGTACCACTCGACCGGACTATGAACACCAGAGCTCCAACCTATATGCCATATCAGGTAAAAACCTTTATATCATCCAAGGCTTGGTCTGTGCTGCTAAGTATAGATGTGTGCATAATTTTTACAGTGTATCAGATAGATATTGATGTAATTTTATTGTTTCATATGATGCTACTTGTGCGCTACTTTTATACTCTCATTCCATTGGTAGAATCTTAAGTATATTTTTTATGACCCATAATGACTAACATTACTTGAATAATACATTCAGGGCATTAAGTCTTTGGACAGTGACACAATGTAATTTTGCCTCTGGACATCACCACAATGGATTTCAAATTAAGTACTCAAGAGTTTCATCAGACTTTCAGTTTCAACATGTACAGACCCAAAAAACAGGAAAAATCTGACTGTCACGAACATGGTCCATGTCACAATTGCTAGCTTTGTAGGCACATGAATGTCTCACTATAACTATTACATGCTGACATTACGGATGATTGTTCTTTAAGGGTATGGTTTCTTTCTTGATCATTTGGAGGTAGTGTTTGTTAGGGACATTAAGAACACAGCTCAAGTTGATTTGCTTTAGGTAACAATGCTTTCATTGGGGTAAGGATGTCTGTATGTTTTGCCTGCTTGTAGTACTGTAGTATTTATGGGTCCTTTCAGTGGGATATTGGTCCCCAATTAAATGCAATGATAAATTAATGTGCATATTGAAAGGTTTCACGTCATGGTGATTGGTATTTTAAATTG
Organism: Clarias macrocephalus; assembly: GCA_011419295.1. Lineage (NCBI taxonomy): Eukaryota > Metazoa > Chordata > Actinopteri > Siluriformes > Clariidae > Clarias > Clarias macrocephalus. The sequence continues at coordinate 120,519 of JAAGKR010000445.1, read as the reverse complement.
CTTTCTTTGCTTTCTAAAACAGGTACAGTATAAGCAAGGCTTTGATGTCTCTCTGGGCCATGCACTGCCCTGCATTCTTTTTTTTTTGGGGGGGGGGGGGTAAAAAAAATTTTATTGACATTTTAAACATTCATAACAAACACTCAAACAAATCCACATACTGACAGAAAAAGAAAAATAATTAACAAAATGACCAAAATAAAATAAAATACATAAATAAATAGCAATAATCATAATAAATTAAAAGTGTACAGAAATAATAATGCATTATGACATACAAATGTTCAGAATATTACTTAAAGATACATCGATAAAATCTACGTATGGAGACCATATTTTAAGAAAAACTTCAGTGGACATATGAGTAACACAGGTTAAAAACTCTAATGGAATAATTTCTCTAATGATCTTGTGCCATCCTTTCAAAGATGGTTTGTCACTAATCCAGTTCAACAATATATTTTTCCTAGCAGGAAAAGCTAAAATCTGAAATAAGCATTCATTGAATTTGTTCTACAGTTGTCCAACTGGGAGACCGAGAATCAAAGACAAAGGGTCCAGCAATATCTCAGATTTAAAAATTACGGCTCATACAACCCAGAACTTTTGACCAATAAGCACTTATAACGGAACAATTCCATACAAGATGAATCTGCCCTGCATTCTGTGCCTCAAACTTGGTTTTCCAGCCCTGTCCATCCGCTTTTATTTTTGGTGGGTTGTTCGCCTACCTAACAGTCGCCTACATAGACTGTTTGAGGAGCAGTATGAAGAAGTAAGTGTAAACGTACGTGGTCGGTGTTTATCGATGACTAATTAAAATCTCGCAGGACTTTTGCATGGTTTATAATTTCTTTAAAAATTTTCTTCTCTTTTTACGTAGTATTTTTTTATTCAAAAGCATTCCATCACAATTGCTCTGACCATTCATTCTTTTTGGTTTATTTTCTGCACTTTTCTTAACTTTAACATCTTCATTTTTCCCCACTGCTACAATTACTTATAATGTTCAATAGTTCATTTCTATTGTTTTAAAACTCCCTGACCATTCAGTGCTTTTAGAAACAGATCCATGCTGACCATGTAAGATCCTGAGGATGCGACCTGTGGTGGCAGCACCGAGGAAAACAAGCCGACATCAGGAACAGGCTCAGGGCTCACATACACACATGCCCCTGTCACGCATCCTGCTAGCAAACATCCAGTCTCTGGATAATAAACTTCGTGATCTCAGGGACAGGGTCAAGTTCCAGAAGGACATATGGGACTGCAGTCCGCTTTAATAAGACATGGCTAAATGCAGCAGTGCCGGACTACACCATCCAGCCAGTCGAGTTTTTCTCAGTTCATAGAATAGACAGAACAGTGAGTCACCAGGAAGGCAGCAGGACCAGGAAGGCAGTAGGACCAGAGATCCCCTCAGGGCAGGTTCTTAAAGCCTGTACCAACCAGTTACAACCAGCATTTCCACGTTTGAAACATCAGTTTCAAACAGTCTATTATTGTTCCTGTCCAGAAGCAACCTCAACATGCCTGCCTCAGTGACTATTGTGTTGTACTGTAGCTCTGACCTCATGTATGATGAAGTGTGGTCAGAGATATATCATTATTATCCAACACACTGGACCCACTACAGTTTGCATACTGTTCAAATAGATTTACAGACAAATGCCATCATATGCATCAAACAGCAATAAGCCACCTGGACAACAGGAGGGAGAAATTATGCTGAAATGTTGTTTGTTGATCACTGTTCAGCATTTAACACTGCTTTAACCGACACTCATCAACAAGCTGGGAGATCTGGGATTTTGTCCATCTCTCTTTCAGTGGATTCCCAATTTCCTCACCCTCCCTCACTGAAGTCCCCCAGGGTGGTGTCCTGAGCCCCCTGCTGTACTTTCTGTACACTCGCATGGTTTAGTGGCACAAAAAAATGCCATGGTACTAGAATAAAAAAAATACTATACCAGCATTTTAAAATAATCAGTATTTTTTACTGTTTTTGTTTCTGTATGGTCTGACTAATAGGAAATAGGGATAGGTCTCTTTGAGCACAGCACTGACAGCAGTGATGTGTTCCTGGCGTAGAAGGAAAAATGACAAGTTTGTAATATGAGCGAGGCATGAGCAACAGTAGAGAGAATGGGGCACTTTTCTGTTTTATTCAGTGATTAGACTTGAAGACATGGTCATATGGATGAGGCCACCTGAAGTGAAATATGTAGGTATATCGGTCACAAAGTGGGGAAAAAAACATGAGCACCTAAGCACAGCAGTACTGCTGTGCATGCTCTGTATTAACGTTTGGTAGAGTTTATATATTTTGGACATTAACGACACATTTTAAATGTTCTCATTTATTTTGTAAGAAATAAGAACACATAAAGGATAAAGAGGGGTATTTTCTTACTCTGGAGAGGACAACTGAATATATGAGTTAGGTAAAACTGAATATACTCTTTGTTTTCTCCCGTAAAAAAAGATTTCTTTAAATGTTGATCCCTGGTGCTTTAAAGCAATCACGTATGGTATGTAGTAGCCATGCAGCTAAAAAAAAAGCATGAGTGTATGCACTAGATTCAAATCTCACCCACAATTAAAGCTGTGCTTGCATGTCTCAAAACTCACTTTGCGTTTCATAACTCTTAATATTAATGTAACACTATAAGACACCACAAGACTGTTCTGTGAGCAAGCATGAGTAAACTGTGGAGTTTTGGTGTTTCTGAATAAAAAGCACTATAATGTATATATTTCTCAACCAATTTCAATTAGTTAATTTTAAGGGTTTATGATCCAAGTGTATTACAAAAAGGTACTACAGTATATTCAGTCTCTTAGAATCCCTATATTTTTGATAAAATCCTTGCTAGACACTCGGAAGAAGTGGAGTAGGTAGCATCTACAAAGTGCATGACCTGAGCAACTATGTAAGATTCTACAAAGCTTTAAGACATCTTCTGCATTGAGCTGGCTGACCTTCGCTCTATGTACAGCAAGTGGTGCTCGACCAAGGAAAGGTGATAGTAAAAGATCTCACATGTCCCAGGTCAGACAAATTTTACACATCTACATGCACATCCTAAGGAGGAAACCTTGAGAGGTAACAGATTCAAAAAGGATCCCGTCCTTATTTGAGTAATACCAGACAGTGTAAACATCTCTACTGTACTTTTGTCCTGTAAGATTGAAAGTACAATTGTATAATATTAAATGTGTTTACATTACAAGTCCATTTTGTTGAGTTTATGAAATGTTTTCTGATGATGACTTTATCAATCTGTTTGACAGTTTGAGTCCCAAAATTATTCAAGTGATTGCAGTCACAAGCCATCACAGAAAAACTGATTTGAACTGAAGCTGAACTGAACCAATGTAGACCAAAGCCAGACACAACTGTATGTCTACAGTCACATAGTGAATAGGGTGAATATGTGAACCGTGCCTGCAGGGACTCCAACAGGACTAGCTTTGACAACATAAATAAAAGGGAGAACAACAAAGAAACGGACATGAGGGCTTCTTGGGAACAACCAGTCACTTTACCATCAGAAAGACAGTTGAACTTGGAACTTCGTGCTAAAAAGCTGAAAGGAATATTAACAAAAAAACAAGTGAACAAACTTTGCCTCTCATAAACTCTGTGTTCAGCAACATTACTATGTCACAGTAATCTAGATAAATATTTTATCCCTTTATGGTTGGGTATACTGTATATTCAGTTTGTCAGTAAGCGCCACCTTACCTCGAGTAGATCCACCTTGTATCTCTTATCCTGCTTTATCAATCACTACTTCTCTGTAAAGTTACTGCTAAATGCAAAATAGTCAGGTTTTATGCTGCCTTGATGTTTACTGATGAAAAGAGCTTGAACACAAACATATTGGCTGAGTGGAGCCAATATGTTTGTGTCTTTGAAGCTAGACAGTGGTAAGGGACCACAAAACACTGCTACCTTCTTGTACCCTCATTGATCTAGAACTAGAAGAACAGTTACTTGCTTCAGAAAGTGCATCCTATGTTAGGGCTTTTTGAGGTAGATGTCGATGTTGGTCTCCCAGGTCTTGAAAAATGGTAGTCGTCAGAAAATTGGATGACACAGGGCTGTTGGATATTATGAAGGGGAGCAGTGTATAGTGGTGTCTTCATAAAGTCCACTGTCCATAGTCTTAAATATGTTCAAGTCCAAAGTGTTCTGATTTGCACCAAAGCACCAGCTGCTCAAATTACCACTGATATACAGACTCCGTCTTGGATGAGTCTAATGACCACAGTATCATCTACAAACGTCAGCACTGTACAGTATCACAGATCCTTGCTTGACAACCTGTTTTTCAGTTTTTTACCATCTAATTGTAGCCAGCCTGATCTCTCTTGTCAGAAAGCTTCTGGTTTATTTGTATAGGGCTCTATCCCCAGCATCCTCTGGCTGTGAACCGTGGCTTGTTATTGTTGTGTGTGCAAAAATGGATGTTACAGTTTCACCCAGTTCATTCATATGCGTGTTCCAGTTTCAAAAACACTTCAATTTGTCTAAGTGTCTTTTGTTATCCCTTGTGGAACAAATTAATATCATGTATATACTGTATTATTGCAGTTCATTGTTTTCCCCACAAGTTGTAACATGTGAGTCCAGCGCTTGTTCCTATTCTAATATTTGTATGGCCTGGGTTTGCGATGTGTCAATCACAGCAACTCTGGAGTAAACAACAAGCTGGTTGAAGGAGCAAAACTAACCTTTGTTCATGTGGAAGCAAATTCCACCACCTTTCATTTTCCCGTGGAGCCTTACATCAACTGGTCAGTGTAGACTGAAGCTTGTAAGATGTAATTCACTGGCTGGGATGGAGTCATAGAGCAAAACATGTAGTCTTTGTTCATCTTTTTTAGAAGCAGCAGCTTATAATTTTTTTATGGGGGGGGGGGGGGCAAGAAGTGGATATATGCCAAGTAAACTGTAAGTCTTTTTAATATGTTATGAAATAATAAGGAAACATGACTCAAATGACCAGGCAGGGCACTGCTTAGCAACCAATTGCCCACTTTTGAGCCTGTGAAAATGCGGGTACTATGTAAAAATAATTGTAATAATTACAATGTAATAATGCATTTCTTTTGTTAAACTCCTAGAATTATTTCTACACTTTATCACATATTGACTGATTGACTTATTTATGTCAAATTATTTGTGGTGTCATACAAAGGCAATGTTACAAAAAAAAAGAAATTGTCACTGTCCAAATACTTACGCACCTGACTATATATTTGGTCAATTCAAATTTTTTCCCATCTGTTTTGCATTTTAGCTATGGATGGTGTGCCCTTTGTGATTTCTGAGAAGTTTGCATGTGCTTCCGATGATGTAAGTCTGCATTTGTCATTTTTAACTCTTTACTTTCTTGAAGTAATATAATTGTATAAGACATGCATATTTACAGCCATTTCACATTTTCAGATACACTTTAAACCAGTGTTTCCAGGTGCCTTAGATAAACCGGTTTAAAAAATGCATAATCCAATATGTTACATGTTACAATAGTGGAGGTGAAATATTTAGTACCAAGTCCTTTATTCTTTAAAACTTGCTGGCTATAGATGGCATAGAGTGAAAAAAACTATCTGCAGTACTCTGGTGTCACTTGCTCAACCTGCTTGATTCTGAAGATCACATACAAAAATTTGCCACAAAAATTCAGAATTGACTTGAGAAATGTTTAGTTTTAGACATGTTTGTGCAGTGGTAGACACCTTGGCTTCATGAAGTAAAGGTATTTGTTTTGTCTATTAACTAAACCAGCTGATTTCACCAATTCTTTAGCCAGATAGACTAGAACTAATTAGTGAAATTACATGTGTAATTTACATTTTGTATTAATACTTTTAGCATCCGCTGTATTTGTTAAACATAGTAACAATGTATTGGTTTTAGAAATTAAAAAAGCATGTCAGTCAGTTAATTATTTAGCCTGTAAATAACGTTTGTGTAACACAAGTAACAAGGTAGATACACAGATCAGCCATAACGTTATGACAGTATGTCCGCACTTTTGCAACCACCAGTAATGACTTCCATGTTCTGACACCTTTTTTATGAGAACCAGCAATAACCTCAATTTGAGCTACAGTAGCTCCTCTATTAGATCAGCTCAGACAACATGGGCCAGCCTTTACTCCTCACATGCATCAGTGAGTCTTGGCCGCCTGTCATCAGTTCAAAGGTTTTCTTTCCTTGCACCTCTTTTGGTAGATCCTGACCACTGCAGACTGGGAACATCCCAGAAGAGCCACAGTTTTGAAGTTGCTCTGACCCAGTCATCTAGCCATCATAATTTGGCTCCTGTTATAGTCGCTACAGATACAATATCTTGTGCCAATGGCACCTGGTAGTAGGTGGATATATTAGGCAGCAAGTGTGAACCCTTTGTCCCTGAAGTTGATGTGTTGGAAACAGAAAAAAATGGGCAAAAGTAAGGATTTTAGTTTTTGAGTAAAGGTCATGTCTTCCAGATTTTCCCTGTTCCAGTGTGATAAGTGGATCAGTGTAAGAAGCCCATACAAGTTGTGGACACAGTGTTGTGATCTGGGATTACTTTTCTTGGTTCTTGGTTCTAAGGTCTAGGTTCAGCAATATCATTCAATTCAATTGTATTTGTATAGCACTTTTAACAATTGTCATTGTTGCAAAGCAGCTTTACACAGTCAAAAGAAAATTATGGAAGTTTGCATGAAATGTGTATGAATCAAAATGATTAGATAATCCATGATGAGCAAGTTGAGGGCAACGGTGGCAAGGGAAAAACTTTGAGATGGCAGTAGGAAGATGATAACAAATAGCAGGGATTGATCTGTAGTCATATTGTGTGTTAGGTTCAATATAATAGTTGTTGTCTATAAGTTAATATGGAGTCCAGTTCATTATTGGAGGCTGTAGGAAATTCCAGTCCTGATCTTTCGAGCGACTGCAGTCATCAGTCCTCTGGGAATAGCTGTCAGAATCAGCCGGGACCAGAACTGTCTTCCTGGTAAAGTGGAACCATCCACATTCACCACACGCATCCCAAACAGACCACACAGGGCATCCATGAGACAAGATCTCCAGCAGTGTGCGGGGAGCAGTCGTGTTTCAATCTGAGGTATTGTGTTTCTCCTGAAGCCGAAAGTGTGTTAATCACTTTTAGGCGCCCATTGACAGCAAGCGACAGAGCTCATAAACGTGTCGAGCTCAAACTGTAAATACTGATATGTATTTATTCTTCATTTTGTTCTCTCCTTCAATGATGATTCTTCTTTGACTGTGCTTTCTCCATTCAGTTTTATTATTTTAATTATTATTATTATTAGCAGTAGTAGTAGTAGTAGTGCTGTGAATTTATTATTATTATTATTGTTATTATTATTATTATTTGTATCACACCTGCACACGTGCAAAAAGACAAAGTACAACAAAGAATACAAAAGTATATTGTTTTATTGTGTATTTGCGCTTTAAATATACACTAAACAATAAACACTGCCTTTTGCAAAGTAAGTTATGAGCAGATATAAGCAGATTTATCAATAAAACTGTAGACATACACCCCAAGAAATTCAACAAACACAAAAATATATGCTACTCGCTGAATACAACGCGACAGCACGCAGAATCCCTAGCCTTTGACTGCGCTTTTTCCATTTATTAGTAGTAGTAGTACACTTTAAAAAAATGCTGGGTTTCTGTAAACACATCATTGGGTTGTTTAATGCTGGGTCAAAATTCTGGGTTATTTCGGGTACTTTAAACACACTGCTGCGTTGCTTTTGCTATGAATACTAAAAGTGCTACATGATTAAACTCAATGCAAAAAACAGAAAAAGAAATGTCCCCGTTTCCTCCCTAGATTTTTGTCTGCATCACAATGAACTGAAGCTCAGCACGTCTTCTTTCCTTTTTTGAATCTGTAATATTTAAGTGAAATATAAATGATAAAATAAATTTTTATGTATGGACAGGTGTATTATTTTTTATCTAGAAGTGCTGCAATTTTCGTTGGTTTCAAAACACAACGTTTTCGGAGATTTGAGCTCCAGACAATCCCCAGGCGCTCTGAGCTCATGTACCCACCCAACGAACTTCTGAAAACTACTGCTAGCTAACTATCTCTGCAGTGTTTAAAACAGCGTATTAATTTCATTTGGGTTATTTCTAACAGGGAATCTACTGTATTTACATTATGTAAAGTTGTGTACATTTAGGCATTTTTTCGAAAACAAAATGGTTCTATCTACTTAATCAAATGGAATGTGTCAACCCAGCAATAGTGTTAATTTACCCACTGGTTCGGTCAAATAACATAACCCACAGTTTTTAGAATGTAACATAAAAAATATTCCATTTGTAAAATAGCATAAATTAAAACATAGGTTGTGTATAGAGTGGTTAAAAACAATACAACAAAGGTAATGGTAAATATTTTTTTTCTTAGCTATGTTGTTTACTTACAATATTTGGTCATTTAAAAATGTAATTTAAATGAGGTTTGGGCTCCGGGAGGTTGAGCCTATTTCTTTCGTAGTCTAATCAGAGCTCAACCTTCATAGTTGGATTTAATATTTTTCGAGTGTAATTCAGAAATTATGTTCATGATAATGAAATGAGATGCCCTAAATCGTGCATTAAAATTGGCGTGTGTAAACCCGCGCCTCTCACTTTCACTTTACAAAATGCAGCATTTTGATCAAAAGGCTAAAAAATGCGTGCGATTTATCGATAAAAATGCAGAAATACACACACAGAAATGAAACAAACACAAATATATAGGCTACTGTCTAGATAAACGCTGGCTTTTCTGCACGACAGAACGCTTCAATGAATGTTTCATGGTGCTCCAGATTGCCTGTTCTCCATTGTCCAAGACAATCTACTAGGTTTGTTTATTCCCAGAGAAAGCATAATACAACTGTCCATACAGTAAATAAAAAGAAAAGTATAAAAATAAAAAAGTATCAAACTATGAAGTCTATTTTTAATTGCTATCATTAAACTTTTTTTTATTATTATTTATTTTATGTTTTTCTGGGGAAATACATTTTAGGCAGAGACCTTCCTGTCTTGTTAATTCATCTAAAAAAAACCCTACAGTATTTGCCAACAGCGAATTTATCATCCAGTTTGATAAATTCACCTATTATGAATAAAAGATGAGAAGAGTTTCCGCAGAATCAAGTAAATTACAAACTGCATATAATGTAAAATATGAATAAAACTGTATTAGACAAAAATATATATGGTAGTATAGACATGGAAAAAGCTATTTACACGAGTGCACTAATGTGAAGCAAACGTAATTATTAATTTATTATATATTTAACTTCATTTGTACGTTTAAGTTATATGAAAAAAAAGTGCATTCCAGCCCCCTATTATTTTTTGTTCAAATTTAAAAGTGCCCGCACGTGTGCGCAAAAAGACGAAGTACAACAAAAAATACAAAAATGTATAATTACAGTGGAACCTAGGATTACGAACAAATTCGTTCCGGAAGTGGGCTCGTATATCAAAACACTCATAAACCAAATCGAAGCTTCCCATAAGAATGGAAACTCTGATTATTTGTTCCACAGTCCAAAAAATAATAATAATAATAATTAATACAAAATATAAAGTAAAAATAAAACAAATTAACCTGCGCTTTACCTTTTTTTTTTTTTTTTTTTTTTTTAAGTAAAATTAAACCCAGACAAGTGTTTCTGTTTGTACCTGCTGGCGCTGTGCATGTGTGTGTTTGTGTGTGAAGCTAAAGTAAGAGAGGAGGAATGAGGCCCTATAGACCATTTAAACCAAGGCATTGCCATGCCTTTCATTGTTTTGTCCCTGTTAAGACATTACAAAAATGAACGAACTTTTTATTATGAATTTTAAAGCACAATTTAGGGCATCTAATTTAATTATTATGAACATAATATGAAGCACATATACACATATTCATCATGAAAGATGTAAAGTAAAATAAAATTCATGTTTGCTTCAGCATTGGAAACAATATTGTTTTACAGCAGGCTATCAAAATATACACAATTCTTCAGTGTACTTGGTCTGACTTTTAGATAAAGTCCTTCCATGCGCCATCTGGCAGATATCCAATGAAGTACAACGCATTTATTAAAATTCTTAAATCTTGCTTGCGGCTCGGCGTGAGACAAATTGCGACCTTTCGCGGAAAAAAGCACGCATTCTTAATGGCCACATCTGCAGGTATGATCACGGTTACATAATGTATAAAGTGAATATATATAATAGAGAGTGCAAGCAGGGACCCCGGCAAGACTAACTATGACAGCATATCTAAAAGGTAGAGCCAGAAGGAAACACAGACATGAGGGCTTCCTGAAATGTAAAGCAACCAATCACTCCACCGTCAACTAATCTCAGGGCTCAATGAGAGAAGGATAGACATGCAGTATGGATAAGATAGTGGTCATGTGCTTGTATCTTCTGGTTCTATTGAGGACTCTCGCTGATGCATTCTGAACTAACTGAAGCTTGTTTATGCACCCAGACAGTAAGGTGTTGCAATAGTCCAACCTAGCGGTGATAACTGCATAAACTTCAACATGATTTTTTCTGTATTGTTTAGTGACAATACATTCCTTATCTTGGCAAAATTTCTAAGATGAAAGAATGCTATCCTGGTTATATTATCTACATGAGCTTCAAATGAAAGACTAGAATCTATAATCACACCTTTCATAGTCTTTTACTGTTGCACTTGATGGAACAGAAAGGCCATCAAAAGTTACAATATGATCAAAAAGCTTGCTTTTAGCTGCATGTTGTCCTATGACTAAAACTTCTGTCTTGTCAGGATTAAACAGAAGTAAGTTAAATAACATTCAGCCTTATATGTCCTTCACACATTGCTCAACTTTTTTTTTTTTTTTTTTATTAAACAGTTTTTATTCTCATCTGGATTTGAACTGTCTCATATCAGCATAACAATGAAAACAAATGCTTACGAATTATGTTGCCCAGAGGAGGCATGTAAAGAGCAAAGGCAGTGGGCCAAAAAAAAACGAACCCTGTGAAACACCAAACATTCAGAATAGTCACCATTTAAATCTACAAACTGAAAACGATCAATCAAATAGGATTTGAGCCAGGAGAGGGCTGTTCCCTTAATTCCTACTACATTTTCCAATCTGTCAAGGAGAATACTATGATCAGTGGTGTCAAAAGCTGCACTGAGGTTGAGTAGCACAAGTATGAACCCTGATCAGAGGCCAATAGGAGGTTATTTACTACTTTAACAAATGCTCTATGCTGTGATGAGGCCTAAATCCTGACTGATGCAGTTAGTGTATGCTATTTCTATGTAGATACGAACATAAGTTGCTGTGCTACTATCTTTTCCAGAATCTTAGAGATAAAGTGGAGGTATGATATCGACCTGTAATTGTAATCAACAGGGGTTCTGTTGTTGCTGGTACTACCTGCTTGTGAGAATGTGTCTGTGTCGGTAAAACACAGGTTGATGATTTTGCAGAAGAGATGAGTGAAATCAGTTTATTCTCCTCAAGGAGAGTAAAGTTCTGATCTGATATGGCTAGTTTATATTAAATCGTCTGGTTACAAAGCGTGATTTTTTTTTTTTTTTTTTGTCTAAGATTTACAATTTTGTTATTGAAAAGTCCTTACTATTGTATGATGATGATTTGGAGATTTTTGCAGGGATCTTATTCCTAGTTAATTTTGCTACAGTCTTAAATAAAAATCTAGGATTATTTTTGCTATTTTCTATAAGAGTGGAGAGATAAATCAATCTAACAACACTAGGAGCTTTTTTTTTATAGTTCAGGATACTCTCATCCATGCTATTTAAAATACTAACAATTTTATTTGATGCAATTTACAGCCTAATTTTTGAGTTGTCTGTTTTAATGTGTGTGTGTGTGGTCCTTATACCAGAGATCGAGTTTCTCTAATCATTTTTCTTTTAACTGGAGCTACGTTATCTAAGATATAACGGACTATTAGCTCTAAATATTCAGTCGCCTGATCGAGTTCTGTGGGGTCAGACGGTGATCCAATCAAAGTTGGTAACTCTGGGAGATTACTGAAAAAGCTCTGTGTTATTTGATGTGAATGTACGCTTTATGAAGTAGTTCGGCGCTGTGACAAGCATAGTGATCTAAGATAACTTCTGACTGTGGAATTGTGATTATATTTCTTATACTTATTCCAAAGGATAATATTAAATCTAAAGTGTGACCTACTTTATGAGTGTGTCCTACTGCACACTGATTTATTCTTACTGAGTCCAGCATTTGTCTAAAGAAACGGTTTGAGAGGAAGTCTGCAAATTCACAGAGAAATTCAGAGTATGGCCCTGGAGGTCTGTAAATAATGATCAAATGAGCAGACTTAATATTTGTAGCTTCACTTTTTATGTTACTATAGAGAACTTCATATGCATTCAATTTGCATTCAAAATGCATTCAATTTGTGTCTGTGTTTTTGCACAATAGTCAGATTATCATTGTAAAACACTGCAACACCTCCTCCTCTACCAGTTGGCCGAGGCTGGTGTATATAGCTGTATCTAGAAGTACTAGCTTCATTTAAAGCTACATACTTGTTCTGTTTAATCCAAGTTTCTGTTAAACACAGTTTAAAAACTCCTGATCCGATATTTTCATTAGCAGGAAGCTATGTCACATTGTGTCCAAAAATTGTGTCAGCTGACTACCTGAATATACTGACCAGGTTTTTCCCATCAATATATATTTTTTTTCTTCCCTAATGGCACAAGATGAAAATGCCAGCATTCATCACTGCCTTCAGCTGCTGCTTGTCTGTGGCCCTTTCATTAGCAGTAACCGACTTTCTGGGTCATTCTAAATTTTTGTTTAGCTCAGGGAACAGACAGTCTCAATATGATGAACACTGAGTGAAGCCTCTGTGCAGCTAGCAGATGGCTGGATTAACCTGTTTCTCTGCTCCCTGGCCTGTGCTCTGAGTAGTCACTGATTAACTAGGCCTGCTCTGAGACTATATGCTATACTACAAGAAATGAGAGCAGCATCTTCCCAAGTGGGATGGACACCATACTGCCCTAACAGGCCGGCTTTGCCCACAAAAAGCCCAAATTATTTTCGGAGCACCACATGAACATCCAGCGGTTCATCGACCATAACCTGTGGAAGAAGTGTGCTCCTGTGGGCTAGCCTTAGCTTTAGCTTTGGCTAAGAGTGAGTCAGCACACACTTGCCTCGCTGTGAGTGCTCTAATGCCGGAGTCGGAGGCTGTCTATCTCTGCTTGCTGCACCCAGACTTTCTGCTACGGGTTATAATTTAGATCCGATAAAAAAAAAAAAACCTTGCGATAACGATTCAAAAACAGGAAGCTATGTCAAATTGTGTCCAAAAATTGTGTCAGCTGACTACCTGAATATACTGACCAGGTTTTTCCCATCAATGTTTTTTTTTCTTCCCTGATGGCACAGACATATTCCAAGATGAAAATGCCAGCATTCATCACTGCCTTCAGCTGCTGCTTGTCTGTGGCCCTTTCAGTCTTATCTTCAAGTAATTGAAGTAAGTAAAAAGCACAATTGGATTGAGATCAGGTGACTGACTTGGTCAGTGAAGAATATTCCTTTGAAGAATTTTCTTTTCGGTTATTATCCATCTGCAATATGAAGCAGCATGGCTAAATATGAGCAGAGAGTATAGCTCTATTCACTTAAGGAATCCATCCTGCTACATTTGTAAGTGTAAAAAAAGTGACCCAATTTCATTGGCAGCCATAAATTCCCATGCCATAAGACTGCGTTCACCATGTTTGACAGATGTGCTATGCTTTGCATCATGATCTGTTCCTTTCTTTTTTCATACTTTCTTTTTTTTTCATATTTTCATCATTCTTGTACAAGGTGATATCAAAAACATTTATTACCCAAATCAGAGATTAGCTCTGTTTATAAGCTCTCTTTTTTTGCATTATGTGCTCCCTCAGATACCTTAAAATCTGGCAGTAAAATTTGCTGTTGACGGTCTGGCCCCTGGCGACGAATTCTCATTGCGCAAACGATAATTTGGTGGTGTTGCAGACCTGCCTTGCATTTTTTGGAGATATTAGGCTCATCCACTGTGAAGACTGTTGCTTTGACTCAGTGACCCATACACTCAAGTTCCGTCACCATAATGATCCTCATCATGAAGGACAGGCCATCTGTGGCATGCTGATGGAGTTCTGTGGCCATTTAATTTAGTTGCCTTCTGTGGTCTTCCACAAAAAGGCCTGTGTTTGCTTTTGCTCAGCATGCCAGTTAATTCCTTCTAAGAATGTTTCAAACTGTAGTATTGGCCACTCCCAATGTCTTCTTTTATCTGCTTGAATGGTCATGTGATTAACAAAGGAACAGCCCACACCTGCCCATACAACAAACATTTGATACATTATTTATGAGCCCCTCAAGGTGTGTGCCTGTGTGTTTGTATTTTTCTGTGAACATGGCAGTAATTACTAAATGGTTAATGACTAAACTTGAGAGTAACTCCACCAATTCACTGTTGCCTGCAGACACCAATTATTGTACTCCAGGCCTTCGGCAAACAACCTGCCTCCGGCTAAAGCCACCTGCTGCCGTTTTTTTTGTACCCCTATTCCTGTTTTTGTGCATGGTTGAGTTGTTTTACCTTGTATCCACATTGGAGGTATGGCTTTTGGAATGTAATTCTTTCATGAGGACCACTTCTGGCCACACTTCTTCATGGTCCATCGATGGGTATACCTGTGTCCCACTGGTTTCTGTTAGTTTTTTTTTGCTGCTAGACGTCTTCCATAAGAAGTAGTCAGCAGTAAGGAGGATATCATTACATGCCTTTTCAAAATGTAGGTTCTGTGCTGTATAGTGCTCTGAAACTTATTTTTCATTTCATAATCCATTATTGTACAGGTTCCTATCTGGTGAGAGACCTGGTTGAAGACCACTTTTGCTAGTATTTAGAGACAGCCCTGTAATTAGTGGGGTTGCATCTTTGCATGTTTAAAGCTGCCCATCACTGTCCTTCTTGGAGAAATAGCTCTTACATAACGTAGAGGTGTTTTTTTGTTTGTTTGTTTGCTTTTTGCCAATGTAAACCAACTTGGCCTGCCTCCCCTTTGAAATTACAATAGTCTATGGTAGGAGTGTAATGTAATATTTCAACATAGATTTACCACATTATGTTTCCATAACTAAACTCTTCTTGACAGTTCAGCAAGAGTTTGGCACAATTTGTAGTGGCAAAGGTGATTGAGAAGGACAAAATTGTAGTCGCCATATGACTCATAGTGCATTTCCAAAAGATCTGGTCTCATATGGTGTTTCTGGTATGTATCTGTTAGAATCTATAAATAGTGGTACAGTTAAGGATGTCCAGTAAACCACCAGCAGGGTCAATAATACCCAATAACCAGTGATGTGCATGGTAAGTGAAAGATAGCCCATATGCTGTGATTACACAGAAGAGCTTCTACAGCACAAATTGCTGGAATGTTAATGCTGGCTTTGACAAAATGGTGTCAGAAAACCATACACTGCAGCTTGCTGCATATTGGGGCGCAAACCGACCAGAGTACACCTATAGCATCAGAACTTGACCCTGAATCAATAGAAGTTGGTGGCTTTTTCTTTTACATAATGTAAATTATTGTGTGTCGGTTAACTGGGGAAGAGTGGACACTATTATGCACTATGGGAAAAAAGCAAGCCAGCAAAGACAGTGTGATGCTCTGGAGGTCTTGCCTTGTTCAGTCAAAGCTGTTATGGTTGCACACAGGGGACCTCCATTGTATTAGACAGGTGGTTTTAATGTTGTTGCTGACGTGTTTTTCTTAATATTTTTTTAAATAAAAAATTACAGATGAACTTGCACTTGTTAATACTTTACTTGAGTGGTAAAAAATATTTAATTGGCAAGATTGGACAATTGTTTTGTTTAGTTAAACAAACATATACAAAGCTATTATTTCTTTTCTTTTTACATAGAAAGCCTTTTTAAATATACAAACATATTTTTAATATGAAAAGCTTTGTCTTGGTTGAGCTCCAGATGTCATGTTTAGGTTAGCAAGGATACTAATGTCCATAGGGGGACAAAAGAAAACATTGTAGGAAGATGGCAGGCTTTGGCCACCTATATAATGAGTTCATTCTAAGCTGAAGAAAATAGTCATAGTTTTAGGTGATTATACATGTATAACACTGTTTCTTTAAATAATGCTTACATTTATAAAACAATAATTATGATTTCTATTTCATTAAGACCTAGTGTAAATTCATACGCTACTGCATAATCTGTTACTGTGGGACCGAAATATTGTACACACAATATTATTAAATATCTCATTAAATGTCAGCTTTACTGTATGTAGGATTACTATTTTTGTTTTTGTCTTTTATTTATATATCAGAATAAACACTGCAGTAATTCAACTTTTTGACTTTTAGTACTTTGATGAAAATGAATGACACCTAGTTTACCTATCCTCTTGCTTTTACAGTTACAGCAAGTAGACTTGATGGGCATAAGGATTAAATCCCTTGCAGAGATTGAAAAAGAGGTGAGTTTTTTTTTGTTTGTTTATTTGCGGAAGGGGGGTATGGATAATTTTTTTTTTTTTTTTAAACTTTCGGTACAGAGCACTTCTTGTAAGTTCCTACGTTTCACTGTCCTTGTGGTAGATTCTCATTTGACAAGAGAAAAAAAACAGCCAAAGTCTGGACTGTAAACTATTTTATGTATAATGTATAATTAATTAAAGGAAGAGGAATTGCTTGATGTGTCCGCTGTGCCTCAATACGCTTACCGGTTGTTTCTGTTATGAGAGAAAGAATTGCACAATGGACCTTCATTGGTCAGTTGTCACCCAGGTGTTTTTTTTTATTGTTTATTACATAAGCATTTACCACTTGATACCACTGCTTACCGCCATATTTGTCAGCCAAAGATAATTCTGAAGATCCATCCATGTGAATTTGTCCTGTTTTAGTTTGGCATGGTTTTTCACCAGGAGGACCAGAGTTTGACATCTGATTCAGATTGAGACCATCTCCTTTTGTGGGTCTCTGCCCAATTGTTTTGGCACCCATGAGCCATAACTGTTCTTACCTGCTAAATTAATCACAAGAGGGAAAACAAATGAGAGTTTGATTTAAACAGACTAAAGCCTGTAGGTGTAAAAGCACTCTAAGCTGTTAAGGGTCTTCCTCAAGGAGCTGAATGTGATGGTATGCCTGCGTTGGAATTAAACTCATTACTCAAAGCATTAACCACTGAACCACCCCAACTAGTTTGCAACAGCATTATATTAAAAGGTGCCTATTACTTCATCAGTTTTACACATTCTTAGTGAGTCTCCATTGTGTTAACAGAGACCAAATATGAGGAAAAAAAATTATGATCCTTTTACGTGAACTCCAATTTTGTCTGCAAATTTGCTTGAACAATGTCCTGTTCAAATGTTCTGCTTGGGATTTCATCGTTCCAGAAAGGGGTTAGAAGTGCATTTCCTGCTATCTGATTGACTACAAAAAAGTACTTCCAAGCTGTATTTGAAACAGAGCAATTGAAACAATATATTTGAAAAAGAAATGAAACAGAAGGGATTTCAGGCATGACAAAATGCATGGTTTATGCAGGTTTTCAACTAAAAAGTTTACAGGCATGTTTTACAGATGTAAAAGTTATTTTGATAAAATATTTCTCACTCTCTGTCCTTGTGTGTGTGTGTGTGTGTGTGTGTGTGTGTGTGTGTGTGTGTGTGTGTGTGTGTGTGTGTGTGTGTGTGTGTGTGTGCTCTCGTCCTCCTCTCCCAGTACGAGTATAGCTTTCGTACAGAGCACAGTGCTGCTGCACGCCTGCCCCCCAGTCCCACCAGGACTTCCTTAGGTTCTGAGGCTTAAACACATGGACAAAAGGAGCAGCAGGAAAAGAGAGCCAGGCCCAGAGTGGAAACAGAGTGATGCCTCTTTTGTACCTTGACCTTAAAAAAAGAACCCAGCATTTTATTCCATCAGTATTTACTTTGATTAATTTGTTTGTGCAAATTGTGACCTTGAATTTACCAATCATTTCCTGCTGACTGGAGCTGAAAAAATGCATAATCCTTCAATAGCATGATATAATGAAAACTACCACAAGTACAAAAAATGGATGACAAGAGAGGGACCTTGTGGAAACTAGCCACACCTCACTACCATACGTAAAACATCACTATCTATTCAACAGAATGTCTTATCTTCAACTAGTTAACTGTTGTGTTTAAAAAGGATT
The DNA here is from genome assembly GCA_011419295.1 of Clarias macrocephalus. Lineage (NCBI taxonomy): Eukaryota > Metazoa > Chordata > Actinopteri > Siluriformes > Clariidae > Clarias > Clarias macrocephalus. The sequence continues at coordinate 102,221 of JAAGKR010000445.1, read as the reverse complement.
TAGCATGAACACTGTCTTTACAACTTTTTTTTTTAAGAAGAAAAGCAGAAAAAATTTAACTGAATGAAATTGACGGATTTTTATTTTGTTGTTGCAAGACTGACAGTCTAACGTGCACAGATTCTTTTCTCAGTTTATATCTTAGTTTATGAGTTAGGTGTTTGTCATTGAAACAGACGAATTTACTGTACAATAAATGCACTTGTGAAATTTAGTCTCTTGGTCTGTGGGCTGGTGAGTGTGCACCAACTTAAAGTTGCTCTGCCTTAATTGTGGAAAAGAACCAAAACAGCTTTAAACATTTTGTGTAGTTGTCAAACATATACTTTTTGGGTGCACTGGTTACATTCATGATCACTAGTGTACATGATTTCACGTTTGACGTTAATGAGCTTGACTCTACTTTCTTCTCAAGTTAGTCTAATGCTTCAACTAGAGTCCTTAATGGAGCAAGAGGGTATGACCTGGTCACCCCTATCTTAAACTTACTCTTGGCTGTCACTGGAATTTTGCATTCATTTTAAAATTGGCCTATAAAGCATTCATTTGTCTAGCACCTGAGGTAAATTCTGGAGTTATATATTTCATGCCCACCTTGATAAAAAGGTATAGGCTACTTGTTGGTAGCTCATCTAGTGAAGACTAAAGAAATAAGCAGAACTTGTGCTTATAAAGCCCCTCAGTTGTGTTCACGGAAAGTCTCAGTGTTTGTTTGTTACGGAAATGCTATTATACATAGTATATAGGGGGCTTATATGATACACAGTTTGATTGTGATTACTTATGACTGCAATTGCTCTGTAGTCTTGGGTAACGGTCAACAGCTGGTAACCATAAAAAAGTGGCTTTCATGTTACCTACAACAAATTTCCTGTTTTTCCTTTTGTCCATATGGCACACAGTTATAAAAGTGGTTTACTTCTGTTCATATTATCCTGCATCATACAAATATAGTTTTTCTTTTCAGTCTGATTTCTCTCAAGGTTTCTTCCTCAGGTCATGTTCGTCAGTAACAAGTTAAAAAAAATATATTCATACCTGCAGTTTGAATTCTGTATTGCTGTTTTGTGACCATGTCCAGTTAAAATTTTAATTTCATTTGATCGAATTCTTTAACATGGAATTATTTTCCACAGTTAGGCTGGTGTTACACCTTATATGATACACAGTTTGACTGTGATTACTTATGACTGCAATTGCTCTATAGTCTTAGGTAACGTTCAACAGCTGGTAACCATAAAAAAGTGGCTTTCATGTTACCTACAACAAATTTGCCATGAAACAAGGCCCCCATTCCCAGCTGGGGAGGGCTGCCCAGCTGCCGGTTGTCACAGGGGACTCCCGGCTTAGGCCGAACCAAAGTGAGAGCTGTAAGGGGCTAATCCAGTCATCCCACGAAAGGAGAGCTGTCACAAGTGAACCGCGCAGGAGCTGCTGCCCAAGCTGGCCCACTCTGCCCGCATGCCAGTGGGTCACTGCCCACAGACCAGCATGTGCACACCTTCACTTCTTTCCTCCTTTTCTTTCCTTCCTCCCTTCTTTAAACCCTTTCCTTCCCCTTTATTTCAAATAAAATGTCTCTTTTTCTGTAAGGCCTTGTCTCATGTCCATGTTTGTGGCGCCGCCCGTGTGCCAAATCCATTATACTGGTTACAAAAAGTTTAGTGAAGAATAATGAGAGACAGCAGCATAATCAAGTCAGGGAATGTATAAAGGACATTAGACACGTAATGCTTTACTATCGACTTAACTAACTACTTAATTCTAAAGACCTGTTTAAATGTATGTATGAGTTGGATTGTGATTTCAGGGTAAGAAGGCTAGAGGAGCTTGGGTCAGAGGTGGAAGAATTCAGAAGGATTTAATGTGGGTTCCATTCAGGCCACAGTACAGGGGACCAACTTTTCATTCTCTTGCAGGCTACATGTGTTTTGTGGACACTTGGATGGCTTTTGAACAGGTCTTCCAAGAGATTCTGTGAGGGGTGCTTTGGGAGTGTGGGGTATTTTTTGGCCCTGTGAACTTGGCCCTGAACTGTTTTCATACTCTGCATTAAGTCAATCCTGTTTAATGTGGGATTTATGGTAATGAACAAGATATTGAATGGAAACAGCTGGAAAATTAATCTCTTATTAATCTTTGGGCCAGTGGATCCTGATAGTAAGTACACTTATGAAGTGCCTCGAGTTTGCACATGGTGTTTATTGTGGACAAACCACGACTAGCACAAAAGTCTAACAATTTGCATGGGCATTGAAATCACCCAGCAGAACAATGGAGGCTGTTGGCAGAATCCTCTCTAAGCCACCCCGACTTTCTCCAAGAAAGCCAAGTACTCTACACTGCTGTTGGGCACAAATTATAATTATAATTTTTTACATATTTCCTCATACTTCTAAAGCTCATTTTTTATTCTGTAAACGCTGATTTGTAACAATGCTTTGCAAAAATTTAATTGTTAAAATCCCCAAGTGACATTACAGTTCACCTGCCAAGAACCAGTTTTTATTGTCGGAAACAGACATATCCATAGCGCCCCATCAGTGTTCTGTCACAGAGCAGACATTGTACTGACCCATACATTATTGTTTCAGGCTGAGCCTAACCAGGTTCTGTGGGCAACCCAGTCACCAGATGCTTGTTGGCGAACTCTGCCCCCATGCCTTGCACCAGGGACCGGGTTTTCTGTTTGAGCAGGCTAAGCTATATTCTGTCACACATATTCATAATGTTTTTCTTGGGAAGGCCTACCAGGAGCATTTTGCTCCAGACAACATAGCTAAACAAGGGCAAATTAGCATTATCAACCAATAAAGGGTGACCAGGATCATGAGCAACCAGACCTCATTTCTGCCTGTGGGGAGCAAAGTCTAGCCTGTCTGGTCCAATCTAGTCCATTAAAAAAAATATTTACAATACAGTGAGTCCGCAACTTATGAATGTTCATGTTAGGAATTTAAGCAGGTACAAATAGACTTTGGATCTACAAACATTCGTAGATGCGAACAAATAACAGAAGTAGCTTACATGTGTGGTGTAATAAATAAACATTGCAATGCACCAGATACCAATATTTGTAATTATAAACAATATTTTTAGTGTGTAGGTGATTGTGCAAAATGTCCAAAGTCTGATATATACAGTATTTTATGTGTGGGGGTGCGGGAGAAATGAGTCAGACTCACCGTTTCAGTGAATTAGTCTGGGAGCACAATGATAGAAAATGGCTGTCCTGTAAAGCTGTAATGATGGTGAATAATCCTAATTTTGGAAAATCCTCAACAACACAAAGTTCACAGTCCACTATGGCTCTGAGTCTATTCAAGTACTCAGCAAACACTATGTAGCTTTCTCATTTCCCTGATGTCTTCCCGGGCTGCCATTAAACAAGGTCAGCTGACCCCATGGGTCACCGGGATTCCCCTTGTGATTTGGAGGCGCAGTCGCACAAGAGAATAATGTGGAACCAAAACGCCAAACCAGTGTGTTTGTCTTTTTTTATGCTTTACATTGTATATTTGTGTCAAAGTTGAACCTGACTTATGAACATGCTCCCGGAACGGAACTTGTTTGAAATCAGGGATTTACTGTACAGAACTATCCAATTTCTGAAAAGTATGTTTATGCACTTAAGACTTGGTCAAGGTTCCTTTAGCACAAGTTACTGCATCAATGTGGCATGGCATGAAGGTGATCAGGGTATGGCACTGTTGAGACATAAGACCAGGTTGCTTTGATAACGGTCAACTCATGTGTATTGTCTTTGGTGGCGTTTCCCATCTTCTTCTTAAAATATCATTTAGAGTTTGGCATTGAGGTTGCCAGGTTATGAAGAAGACAGAAAGATACATGTTATTGATTCTGTATCAATAACCTGTATCTTACGGTCTAGTTCATAACCTGGCAACCTCAATCCTGGGAAAAACTATCACTTATACACAGAATAAGCGCCACAAGAAGAGTAAGAAGGTCTTCACTCAAAGGGGTTAGCTGTAGGAAAAGGTGCACAAGAAATAGGGACGACCACAGCCTAAAGTACAGTCAAGCAAGGCCATTTTAAGAACTTCTCAAGGAGTGGAGTGAGGCTGAAGCCAGTGCACAAGCATCTTCAGGAAATGAGCTTCAACTGTTGCATTACTAGTATCAATTCACTCCTCAACCAGAGACAAAGTCAGAAGCATCTTACCTAGGCTAAGAAAAAAAAGAACTGGGCCATTAGTCGGTCGTCTCCTAAATTTTGCTTTATTTGAAAAGCAAGGCCACAGAGTTTAGAGAAGAGTGGAGAGGCACAGAATCCTACTTGATTGAAGGCCAGTGTGAAGCTTCCACAGTTGGTAATGATTTGGGGTTCTATGTTTTGCTACTGGTTGTCCACTGTGCTTTATAAAATCCAAAGGTAATCTGACTACCAAGAGATTTTAGAGCACTTCATGCTTCCATCTACCTACAAACTGTAAGTGAGATGTTGATTTCTTTTCCCAGCAGGACTTGGTACATGCCCACAGTATCACACTATGTGTTTTTCTGGCCAGGCAAATCACCTGTCCTGAACCCTATAAAGAAACTGTGGGGGATTATCAAGACAAAGATGAAGGAAAACCTTCCCCAACAATGCTGTTCCGAACCTGCCCTGACAAGCTGAAGGCTGCTATCAAAGCAACCTCATTTTCAGTAATGTCTCAGCAGGCTGATCACCTTAATGCCATGCGGCACTGAAGCAGTAAGTCTTCCTAAAGCAGCCCTGTTTGAGTGCATAAAGGGTGCATCTTAGGAAATATCCTTATATTTTGTGTTTTGTAATATTTTTTTTATTTTCATAAACAGTAAGTCATAATCATTTGTGGTTCTCCAACTTTACGGTTTAAAAGAACCTTTCCAGTGAGCTCAATGCATATTAGTCCAATAGTATGTATGTGAATAAAAGGTACATGGTATAAATTTTAATCTCAAAGGGAAAATTTCAAAGTACCATTATACCAGTCTTAAAATAATTTTGACATTTATTTTTTACAGCTTATGTGTTAGCTCTGCACATTTATTGCTTCAGCAAAACAGGCACTTCTCAAGCATTATTGAGTGAAGCATGATGATAATTTGGTCATGGATATTCCGTGTCCTATCCTCATTTAGACTATTCTTGCTCTTTTAAGACCTGGGGAGGTCTGCACTTATTTTAATATAATTTCTTAGTTTCATATAGATCATACAATTTGCAGAAAACTGGAGTGTTATGTCAAATTTAACAAATGATTGTTCATTGGTCTTCCTAGTTAATGCCTGCTGAAAAAAACAGCATAGCCTAGCATGATTTATATGCTGGGCCACCAGCAAGGTTTTGGTAGATAATGAGCTAAAATTGTATATATTAATTTTATCTTGTACAGTAAAACCTCAGATTGCGAGTAACGCGGTTTACGAGTGTTCCGCAAGACGAGCAAAGACTTTTAATACATTTTTATTTGAAAAACAAGCAAGTCTTGGTTTACGAGTGCTGAGTATCATGTATCACGCATGCACTCTTGTTTTGACACTGAGCATCACGTGATCACAACTGAGCCAATGATTTTTCTCTCTCTTGCACTGCGGAATTGTAGGTAATCGTCTCCCCTGTTGGGTCTTAGTGCTTTTTACTGGTATAATCAACATCTCCCTCTCTGTTTCAGCGTGTCTCCTTTGTGTGTGTGCGTGCACGTAATTTGACACCGACACACGCACACACACACACTCTCGCCTTTACATCCCCCTCCCCGGCTTCACACACACATACAGACACACTCTGCTCTGTTGAGATTCTTTTCAAAGGTAAAGTGCTGGTTCATTTTATTTTATTTTTTTTACTTTACAGTGATTCAGTTAGTATGCGCTCACGCGAGTGTCATTAGAGAGATTTTTTTTTCCTGTTAAAATGTTTCCGTTGTGTGTGTGTTTGTTGTGAAACTTAAAAAGCGAGGTGGGGGGAGGGAGGAGGAGTTTTACTGTGTAAGACGAAGTGATGGAAGGGGCTAATTCCACACACACACACACACACACAGCATCTGCGCGCACAAACGGAAACACTTATCTGTCGGGATTTATTTTTACTTTTTTTAAAGGTACAGTGCAGGTTAATTTGTTTTATTTTTACTTTATATATCGTATTAATTATTTTTATGTATTTATTTTTTTGGGCTGTGGAATAAATAATTTGAGTTTTCATTATTTACTTATGGGAAAATTCAATTTGGTTTTGGAATATGAGCCCATTTATGGAATGATTTATGTTTGTAATCCAAGGTTTGATTGTATTGAATTGGAATAAAATACTCTTGGAGTAAAGGGTAAATACAGTATAAAAATTTAAGTATAACATTATTTAATTTTATTAACTGATAATCCAGTGTGAATTAAATTTAGTTTAAACATTTAGTGAATGTAGCACATTTTTTTGTTAGTCCAATTTTTTCAGGACCAATGGCTTTGCATTTTATTTATATCTAATCAATCTTTTTAGTCATTTTCACTTAGGATTACTACTGTATTGGCTTATGATTCATATGATTGCTTATGATTATATTACAGTTTTTTTTGTTATTGTACTAAATATAGTTATTCAGATCTACTTCCTTTTTACTGACTTTTAATTCATTCATAAGGAATATTTAAATTATTTTACAACATTAATATTATTCAATATTTTAAGTGTAAAAATGTTTAACAAAAAAATATTATAATAATTTAATTGTGTTACAGTGAAACATCACATTCCTTGCATTTTCCAAGGAATTGGCAAGTCCTATGGCAATATGATGCTACTTTACTGCATTATGGGTTTAAAGGTTTTGCTGGAACATGACCATGGATCATGTATTTATGGTTGCAGTCTTCGTAGAACCACAGCGGTATAACAACCAGCTCCATGAAGACATTGTGAGTCAGAGGCTTTGTCCAATGTTATGTTGTAAAACCCTACATCTGATATGTCATTTCTGAGTGGAAATCTCTTTAGAGAGGGATTTAGCAAACATTGTGTCTGAAGCATTAAGAAAGCAGCAAAGCACTTAGACAAAACCTTAGACTAAATACCAAAATCCATAGGTACAGACTGGCCATAACTGAAGTAAAAGGTTAGAGGGAAATTACATGATATTTTTCCAGTCTGTTCAGTTTTACTTAGCCTGTGCCTCAGATTATTTCTTTCAGCTGACAGTAGTATAACCTCATGTGGTCTCTGTTGTTGTTGTACATCCACTATACAGTTTGATGTATAGCATGGTTAAAACCACAGTTTTTAAAAAAGAATATTTACTGCAGAATTTTTATCAGTTCAGATCAGGCAAGTCGTTCTCCCCTAAACTCATTAACAGTATCTTTTAGCCAGACCCAGCATCACAGGAGGTTTTTGTCTCTCTTTCACACACACACACACACACACACACACACACACACACACACACACACACACACACACACAGAATTTATTTCTTATTATTATTTCTTTTGTGTCTCAGTCAGAAGTTAATACTTAAACCAAAGTAATCTGGCTTCATTAACCATGATGGTCAAAAAAGTTGAAAGGATCACATTTTGATTCGCTCGTTTTGGTTTTGATGTGAACATTAACTTAGCCTTAGGTTTTTGATGTGGCTCTCTTGTATGTCTTGCTATGTCTGCATTGTATGCAGTGTATATTTCTGCACTTCTGGGGAGGAAAACGTAAAAACTGAATATGCAGATCCCTATGCAGATGCCTGTTATCCAGAACTTGCTACTAGACATCTACAAATGCACACACACACACACACACACACACACACACACACACACACACACACACACACACACACACACTCCAGCCATTGCTTGTGTAGGGATGAGCAGATCCCAAAGAGAGCAAAAAATCGATCACGTTCCAGAACCTCTCCCCCAGACATCATGGCGCCATTCCCATTAACCTTATCTCATTCGGGAACATAAAGGAGAGCTTGTAAAACTAAGCTGCAGGAAACTTAACCAGGCATAGGACAGGAAGTTTGCTGTGCTTGAAGCTACACTAAAGCCAGATGCCTCAAACTAGACCCAAAACCATAGCGTAAATTGGCGATACTGTAAACAAAGCGCACAGTTTTACAGCTTCACCCCGAGTTGGGGGGCATCCACCAAGTCACACTTTGACCATCTCATTGACTCCAGGACACAGGATGTCCCGTGTTTCTCCCTGTCAATGAACAAAGAGGCATACAGCAGGAACACTATTTAAACAATCTTTAAAGTGTGCCAGTAGGGCAAATTGATACATATACTCAGTATGTTTTATACCTGTCTGTAATGTTTGATTATACCCTTTTTATTAAACAAAGTATTAAATGAGTGTGTAAGATAGGGGATGTGTGGTATCAATCGAGAGCTTATTTTATTCAAAGAACAGTGATGTACACAGACAATTGGTCACATGAACAAGAGCTCATGTAAAATTACTTTATAAAAGGTCATTAAAAGTGTAATCGGCTTGGCCCCACATGACGCCCGTAAACCCGGCCTAATGTATGCACAAAAGGGGGAACCAAGTGAGGCGTGACTAAGCCCCGCAATCACATCCGATTGGACCAATCATCCGTGGGACAGACTGACACAAAGGGACAAAACTCAGTGTCCGGACTCATCCAAACACGTTCACGTCGTTCTACCGTCATCCACCTATTCGTCATGACCATCTGTAGGGAGCAAGCTCGCCGCTTGGGCTTCCGCCCTTGCGGGCGCTACGCCGTCTTTGCTGACGTCATCCGCTCTTCGAGAACTCTCAACAAGACTTCGCACCAGAACTGCATCGAAGAAACCCACAGAAGAAGTTCCAGAGCGCGCCATCGGTAACCAGGCAACCAATTCTCACCAAAGGGCTTTCCCGAAAGACGTCATTTCAACCACAGAGCACCAACCAATCAGCAACGCCGTGATTCCCTTTGCTAGAGGCGAACCATGAGAACGAAACGTAACGCAAGTATACAAACAAAGCTGCATACCTTGCTGAAAATGGTGCTCGTTTCATAACTAAAACCGTAAGATTAAACCCAAGATTCTGCTGTTGTGACTTGCTTCGGTCTAGTAAACAGTACTAGATGAACTTCATTACCTTTCACCCAACAAACTGTTGGTATGTTTCTGTGTGTGTGTGTGTGTGTGTGTGTGTGTGTGTGTGTGTGTGTGTGTGTGTGTGTGTGTGTGTGTGTGTGTGTGTGTTTGCGTGTGTTCAAGCAGCGTAGTTTTATGTATCATAGATTAGTTAAAATAAATTCTTGTTTCTTTATCTTCATGTATTTTTAAGTTTAAACATTTGCCCAGATTTTAAGTTACCTTGCTCATAATTGAGAAATACCAGATTTTGTGTTATCATTAGTGGCCACATGATAAGCAGAATTGGTAATATACACTAAACCGTGCTAAACACTGGACGGGCAGCCGATGAAGTGTATGCTATAACTATTAACCCAGTTTAATAAAATTAATTAATAAAAAAAAGAATCCTTAAAGATTCGATTCACCTCTGACCCAGAGTTGAAAACCCTACATAAATGGTGGAGAATGCGTTGGCATTGAGTCCCCATTTAAAATACTACACTTGTGTTTACTAACACAAAAACCCACTTTCACACGAGTTTAAACGTTACATTTATGCAACTCACCCTCCAAATACATCATATACAGCAAAGATTCAATAATATAAAATTAAGTATTTTATATTATTATAATATTATTATAATTAAGTGTTAATTTACATTTCTATCAAAATATTCAGTAGGCTACATGTGTAAACCCTGTTATATTAACTTAAATTCTTTTCATACTTCTTATTTTCTGTGTAAACAGTGGCAATTAAATGACCACTACAGTACTGTAAATTATCATATGCAGTTAATCCAGAGTGCTATTTTAGTTTAGATTAAAGCGTTTTTAACTAAGAACTCAAAATCTCTACCCTCCATAACTGCACTTTCTAATCTTTGCTAATGGTGATGTAAAAGGGCATCTGGCTTCACAGTTTGTTGAAGGTATGACAGTAGCCTCACCTGACTAATTTTTTCTTTGTTGAACAAGGAAAGCCAACTTCACCCTGCCTTCCTTTGGTATGGTGCTGACAAATCACAGTTTGAGTTGGCAGTCCGCTACAGCACAGATGAGTTTGTTACAGAAACAAAACTGTTAGTGTTGTTGCCTTTAATTAAAATGACAAATACAGTCAGAAAATGCCACTGGTGCAGACAGATAACATTGTATTTGTTTATAAGACACACTACTCATAAAATACCAAATAAACAATTTTGCTTTGTTCTACTGCACCAGTAAAGGGTGTGTAGGATTTATTAGTGGTCTCTGTGTTATTTGTGAGTATGTATGCATGAAAAAAAAAATGTTTTTACAGAACAGGACTTGTGTACAAATGTAGTAATTTGCAACATTATACATTGACTCTCAAAGTTTTCTACCAGTTCAGACTTCCACAGTTTGGTATAATTTGAAATGAAATCCCTGAATTCATGGAATTAGAAAAGCATTGTCATAAATGTCCAGTTCTAAATACTTACTGCTAGAAACATAAAAGTACCTGGTGATGAAAAACCCTCTCTCTCTTACACACACACACACAATTTAAAAATATCAGGATAAAAAAATAGATGTAAATACATACTGCTTTTCAAGTAAGGTATTAATATAACATAATTTAATCTCTTAATTCAAAGCATGCTGATGATAATCAGAATTGTTTAAAGATATTTCTGTTTGTAGTTATAAATCATCTTTGCAGTGTTATGCAGTGCCGATTGTGTAGCAGAGTTTTTTTTTTTTTTTCATCCATTGATGGAAATACGGACCTCATTTTTGCCAAGTAACTTTGCTGAATCAACAAAAGTTCAAAAAGTTCTTACCCTGATGCATTACTCTGAAATAGTGTAAATCTGGACTCATTAGACCACATGACTTTTTTTCAATACTCCGTGCTCCATTGTTTATGCTCCTAAGGAACGGGAAGCCTTTTTTTGAACTAGCCTTACTGATAAGTGTTTTTTCTTAAGGCTTTGTAGTCTGATTACTCACAATCCCGTAAGTGCTCTTCACAGTGTGTGTAGAAATACTCTTAATTTTACTATTAAACATAGCCGTAAGTTTGTATGTTGTTTTTTATGATTTCCTTTCACCAAAAAACTTTATCTAAAAAAAAATTCTGACCACATTTCTTCTTTAAATATGATGACACCGCTCCAGATTTTATTAATGCGTTGGAGAGTTCTTAACCCAATTTTAGTAGTTTCAGAAATCTACTTAGTTGTTTTGTTTTCTCGATGTAGGCCAATAATTTGATCCTTCTAAAACTGAACAATAGCTTTGCCATAACTACAGGATATGTCTTCTAACATGATTGCTTAAGAAATGAAAAGCTACTCACTGCATAAGTTAGGGTTAAACAACTTGTTGGCAAATGAAACATAATCACTGCAGTAATTGTCCATTGGTAGTCTTATAAATTTGCTTAGTTAAATACAGGTGACTTTTTCGGTTGGGCAGTGTAGATAGATAGATGAATAGACAGACAGACAGAGAGACAGACAGACATCACCCATAACATTGCAACAACATGCCCAGTATTGTCTACAGTAGGCACCCTTGTGTTGCCTTGGGCAGCACTGGCACCTCAGGTCATGACCTCCCTGGGTTGGGGTGGGTCGTCCGTGAATCACACTTGTTAGACTGGCACATCCCACAGGTGTTTGGTCAGATTAGGATCTGGATAGGTTGTAGGCTGGTTACCGGCCTTCAGCCATGTGTTATGCTGTGGTGGACTGGGATATTTGGTGCCATTTAATTAAGGCTAGCATTTTTTTTTTTCAGGAAGTTATTCTGCATTGACGTTTCTATGGGATTAGACTGGATGGGCTGGCCTTTACACTGGAGCCTTATGTGCCCATGATCCTGTTGCTAGTTTACTGGTATCTGATTAATAATCAATGTTAATATGTTAATGCCTGATTGGTGTAGGTTTGTATGTATTTATGTGTGTATAACATATGTGTAACATATAAATATATATGTGCATACATACGTTTTCACATTTTAATTATTTTTTTTTTTTTATGTCAAGACTGGGTGGCTTAGTGGTAAGCACTGCCGCCTCGCACATCCATTGTCTGAGTTCGATTCCTGTCTCTGTGTGCATTGAGTTTGCATGTTCTCCCTGCACTTGATCGGTTTCCTACGGGTATACTGGTTTCCTGCCAAAGACATGCAGATTAGGGTAATTGGTATTATCAAGTTGCCTGTAGTGTGAAATGAGTGTGTGTGTGTGTGTGTGCCGTGTGTATTCAAGTGTGATGGACTGTCCAGGGTGTACCCCGCCTTCTCCTGGAATAGGCTCCAGGCCCCCCATAACCCAGTATACAGGATAATCTTTTTGGTGTTTTCATTTAGATGGCTTACAGTTTATGAAAATCAAAAATCCAGTTTTGCTAAATATTTGAATATATCCTGTGATTTAGAATATAGCAATGTCCAACTTCTCAAAAAAGTAATATGTTTGTTTATGCACTCAATACTTTGCCAGAGCTCTTTCAACACTAATTACAGCATCAATGTGGTGTGGCATGGGGACAAATAGGCTTGTGGCAGTGCTTAGGCATTATCGGAGACCATTTTGCATTGATAGCAGATTGTAGCTGTCTGTATTGTAGGGTTGGTGTTTCTCATCTTCCACTTGACATTATACCATAGATTCTCTATGCACAGTAATATTATGGTCAGCAAACCAGTTAGTAGTAGGTTTGGCACTGTGCCCAGGTGCTCAGACCTGCTGGGAAAGGAAAACAACATATCCATAAAGCTTGTCACAAAGTGCTCTACAATCTCCTAGTAGATGGCAGCATTGATTTGGACTTGGTAAAATACAGTGGACCAACACCAGAAGATGCCACTCCAAATCATCACCAACTGTGAAAACATCAAGCTTAGCCCAGGTAAGAGACTTCTGATGTTGTCTCAGTTTGGGTTGTCTCAGTTTGTGGCTTCATACTAGAAATGCCACAGTTGTAATCTATTTCCTGAAGACATGTCTGTGGTGGCTTTTGATGCACTAACTCCAGCCTCACTTCACTCCATGTGTTCTCTCTCAAGTTCTTTCACATTCTTGATTCGGTTTTTCTTGACAATCTTTTTAAGGCTGTGATCATCACTTATTATGCAACTTTTCATACTATACTTTTTCCTTTCAGTCAACTTTCCATAAATATAGTAAAATAGTAAAATAATAGGCACTGTTCAGTATAAATTGGTGTATTTGGTGGTCTATTTCAGTACATGTTTTGTACTGAACATGTACTGAAATAGACCACCAAATACACCAATTTATATTGTGCAAATAGTCGATTACTTAAAAATCTTACCTCAAAATGAAATATTCTAACATTTTGAGATACTGGATTTTTTTTTTTTTTACTTTTATGACCTATAAAACATAATTAAAATTTTTAAACAAAAAAAGCTTTCAATTTTTTTTATTAAATTAAGAATAATTTAATGTGCCCTGATTTTTTTATGTGCCCACACGTAAAATTTGTGTCTATTTGTGTGTACATAAAAAATGTACATACATATGTGTATGTACATTTTTATGTACATACACATAGACACACACACATACATTAATTATTATTATTATTATTATTATTATTTTACATTCAGGTTCCAAATAACTCTCTGTCTATGTCAAGTGCAGGAGACTAGAAGAACACACGTATACTGTATCTATTTAACTATACTATAAACTAAAAGCATGGAGGTATAATAGCGGGAGCTAATATCAGGTCATTTCAGTCTATACATGCCTGAAATCGGAAGCAATTGCTATGAGCTTTTGTTAAAGCCAAACAGTGCATGAAACAATTAGATAGATAGATAGATAGATAGATAGATAGATAGATAGATAGATAGATAGATAGATACTTTATTGACCTCGAAGGAAATTCATGAGCTCAAATTTCCTTTAATTAAGCAGCATGTAAATTTTAAGTGGAAGTGTAGAAGATTAAGATAATTATATAAACAATTATAGTAATTACTTATTTTATTTATTGGTAATAATTACCAATATTACCATTTAATTAATAAAATATAATATATATCTTTTAAACATTAGCCTGAAAAATATTCAAATACTTTAAACAGGATACGGCTATATACAAACAAACACACACAGACATAAAATGTCACTATTTCCATGAGGAAAATCATCTCCTATGTCAGCTCCTGCTATTACACTTCCATGGCCAACAGTATGTGGGTGCTCTTAATATATAAGAGCATACACATGTCCTATACACACCCCCATAGCTACCCAGCACATACCTGTAAATAATGCATTTTAATACACCATTGTCAGTCGAATGGGTCTTACCAAAGATCTCAGTAATTTAAACATGACATTATCACAGGTTGCCACATTTGTGACAAGTTAATAGAATTTCTGCCCTGCTAGATCTTCTATATTATGTTGCATCACTCACTACAGAATTTCAGTAATTTCAGTATTTCTGTAAAAATAACATCAGCATCATGAACACCAAAATGTTTCACAAAACACAATCAACTTGCACAACTTGCAACTCTGACAAGCCCCTTTTCTGTGTTGACTGGACAGAACCAGTTAAGTCAACTCCAAGTTAAGTTAGAGTTTGATTGACCAGCATACCTGGTGTAGTAAACTTAGTTTATTGTGACCAAAATGCCCAGATGCTTCCTCCCAACATATTCTGTATAATATTCATTCTGTGAAAACCACAGAACTCAGTCCTGATGTATGGTTTGAATGCTAATGATTTTAATGATGTGGGGTGTCACAAATCAATTAATATGAAGCTCTTTATTTGAAATATCACCTAATTAGTTCAATCTAATTAGCTATTTCAAACTAGCTTAATTCTAATGCACCAGCACCACTCACATTACTGTAAGACACATCAGTCAGGAAATACAAATTGTGAATTGACTTAGATTCTGCCCAGTTATAAACCAGAATGTTGCCCTACCTTTTATTTATTTTGCATATGTGATGGTGTTTTGTTTATGTGTCATAGAATGTGGTTGTGTTTTCTAAAATGGTTGTTTTTTTGAACATTTGTTTTGTACCTCCAGGGTCCAGGTTCGATTCCTGGTCTGTGTGTATGGAGTTTGCACGTTCTCCCCGTGCTTGGTGGGGTTCCTCCAGGTACCCTGGTTTCCTTCCACAGTCCAAAGACCTGCAAATTAGTTTAATTGCCCATAGTGTGTGTGTGTGTGTGTGTGTGTGTGTGTGTGTGTGTGTGTGTGTGTGTGTGTGTGTGTGTGTGTGTGTGCCCTGTGATAAATTGTCACCTTGTCCAGGGTGTACCCCACCTTGTGCCCTAAATCTAATTTTATGCACAGCATGGCCCCGTGACCCTGTACAGGATAAAGGTATAGATGTTGGATGAGTGAGTGAGGGGGGAAATGTGGTTGTGTTTTGTATTTCAGGGCCACCAAAAACATGTTGTCTGGGGTGATTAAGGGTAGTTATTACTATAGCATTAATTTACTTGGCAGAATTTGGCAATGTGTGCTAGCAAGTTTGTGGACAAGTTTGGCAAATGAGCTCAGACCCATTGCACAACATTGACATGAAGTCAAATGTGGAATGCAAGTCAGGGCTTCTTTTCCCACAACAGTTACTGGCCTCGTTAAGGCAAATTCAGAAATGATGTCCAACAAACTTATAAAGGTCCCCTGTACTCTTGGCCATAAATTCTGTCTCTGTCTGTGTGTCTCTTGCATTAAACCAATAAACAAACAAATAAATATATAAATGTGAACTGATTCCTACTTTGTGTGTATGTTATTCATATCATTTAAATGATATGTGTAGTACTTGATTAAGCCACAGTACATCATTTAAATGTGTCTTGGTAACAACCAAAAAATAACAAAACAAACAAACAAACAAACAAACAAAAAAAACAAACAAACAAACAATATATATATATATATATATATATATATATATATATATATATATATATATATATATATATACAGTACAGACCAAAAGTTTGGACACAACTTCTCACTCAAAGAGATTTCTTTATTGTGTTCTTTAGCCCAAACAAGTCTCTTCTGCTTGTTGCGCCTGTCCTTAGCAGTGGTTTCCTAGTGCTTTCCTAGTGATTTCTGAGGCTGGTGACTCGGATGAACTTTTTTTCCCAATTTTTTGGACTGACTGACCTTCATTTCTTAAAGTAGTGATGGCTACTCGTTTTTCTTTATTTAGCTGCTTTTTTCTTGCCATAATACAAATTCAAACTCTTTGAATGAGAAGGTGTGTCCAAACTTTTGGTCTGTACTGTATATACTGTATATATAAAACCATTACATGTCTTTAATTGTACTGGTCATTGCATTGTAACCATTATGACTACTTATCAACACAAGCATTTGTATGAGTAATGATTGATTAAGATTGCTCTCTGCTGGTACCACTGTTTGGCAAACTGCCATGAAACCAGTCTAAAAGTATTTTTATATTTTTATAACCAATCAAAACAAAATGTAAGCAAATGATTTGTGGTTTCATATTCCAAAACGTTTTTAAAAAAAAAAAATACATATAATAGTTATAAGTCTGATATATATATATATATATTTATTTATTTATTTATATATATATATTTTTTCATCCGCAGTAACTGTAACTATATAACTATGACTAATATATAGTGTATTTGTTTATATAATGTCATCTAGAAGATGAGGAGTGGCAATCCAATCCAAAGTCCGTGGCTCAGATGCTGCCATAATCATGCACATGAACTGCTTTCCAGTTCTCTTGTCAATAGGATAAATACTGGTAGGAGTAAACCTTCTGTTGCTCTCCACGAACTCACAGAGTTTCTGATATACATGGGGGTACTCATGGCGGAGGAACACCCCACGAATTCTTAGCTCCCGCTGAATGTTAATGAAACAAATCTCTCTAGCTTTTCTCCCTTCTTCCCCTTCCTTGTCAATGTCAGCTGTACCTGGTGGTGGAGTGAGAATCAAAGTCTCCATTTCAAATTCTTTTCCATGGACATTTCTTTCTGGGCTGTATGAAGCTAAAGCAACCTTGGCATACTTCCTAACTGTTTGGGATTTTACCCTTGGTGGTGATCTTTCAGTCACTTGATCACCAACAGCAATGGATACATTCAATAAAAAACATTCATTGGGGTCATATTCTTTACCTGCTTCCTGTAGCTCCTGACAATAATCTCCAAGGTTATCCATGTAACTATCTAGTTCACGTATAGACAGATATGTTGGAGACATTAGTAGGCTTTCTAGGCCATACTGAAGAAAGTTTGTTGATGATCCTGGGTTTGGAAAGCTCAAAAACAGCACACCTCTTCCTCGGGACAGATATCCCACTTTGGCTGTACGTGAGAAAGCTTTGTGGACATCTGGAGTTTCCCTACAATATTTAATTATGTGTCGACATATACTACCAATTCTTCCATATACGCAGCTCTCTTTGTGTATAGCCCAATCCTCTCTGCGGCAATTGCGAGAGCAGTAGTAGGTGTAACAGCTGTGGCATGATTTAAAGTAAAGGCAAGCATTGAACAATGTCTCTGTCCGACGGCATTTATTGTTAGAACACATCATTGTCTCATCCTCATCT
This sequence comes from Clarias macrocephalus, assembly GCA_011419295.1. NCBI lineage: Eukaryota > Metazoa > Chordata > Actinopteri > Siluriformes > Clariidae > Clarias > Clarias macrocephalus. The sequence continues at coordinate 84,535 of JAAGKR010000445.1, read as the reverse complement.
GGACTCTGGTCTGGGGAGCACTTTTCATTATTTTGCAGATCATCACATCTCCCATCAGTGTCTCTTATAGTGTGAGGATCTGTTGTTATGGATGTTGATGGTTTGTCAATGGACAGGGAACTCTCATATGCTGCCTTTGAAATATTTCTTCCTGGTGATACTGCATCTTCATCAATAAGCTTCTTGAGTTGATCCATCAAGTCTTCACTTGCCTGTACACTAGAGGGTGGTTTATAATCAATAACCAGATCAGCTAAAAGTTTGTCAAGTTGTTCTAAGCTTTGTTGAAGTGAGGTGCTGTGATATGTCTTATCTATAGTTGGAAAAGGAACTGTCTCAGGGTAAGTGGCATCTTCACTTGGAGCTCTTTTAGAATCAAGCACATCCCAACTGGCTGAGCGTGCCTCTGCCTTATAGCCCTTGCAAGGCTTGATATCATTGTCTGTAATAGTTATTTCAGGAGTGACATACCACTGTTTGCTTAAGGTTCCTTTAGTATCAACAGGGCTTTTGTCAATCAAGGAATTATCAGACAAAGATAAAGCTGCATAGCGTCTAGGTGAACTTGAAAGGTTAACAACCACAGGTTTTGGTCTGTCATTTATTGGCAAAGTTTGGTTCCTTTGACACAAGAGATTCTCATCACTTTTTCCATGCGACACAGGTTGTTCCCGTGCTACATGTGTATTGAGGATATTGTCCCAAGACCTTGAGTGAGACCTTGGGTCACTTACTGCTCTTGTTGGTTCCATACACAGGTTATTGTACCAAGGGGTAAACATGGACTCCTGTCTAACTTTTCCTAGTGCAACTTGAGATGTGTATGAAGGAAAAGGTGTGGAATATCCAGACACATCTGAGCCATATAAATCATGTGACTTTGGCTGAACCATGTGTGTCGGATGCCTGTCCTCTGTGTAATATACTTGAGCTGGAATGTAGGTTTCCATCTGGGGTACACAGGGATCACCTACATAGAAAATCCTAGGAGGAACTGTTTGAACCTGATGTGTCCTAGGGTCATCCCCAATCAAGGTCCGCGCAGGGGGTGTCTGTATAATGTACTGAGCTGGTTCACTATGATAAAGATCTCCTTCTGTAAAATATGGCCTGTCAGGTACAGTATGAACCACATTAGGTTTTTTATCCTGGAAATAATGTACATTAGACGAGTAGGTTTGGCTAGGAAAGGTAAAATAATTATCCTGATAGTAAGCTCTTTTGGGGGGTGAAGTTTCATACTTCTGCAAATTGTCTACATTGGAGAATTTAGTTGGAACACTGAGGTTTGACTTAGCTCTTCTCTCCCTTCCATACTGTCTCATTTCCCTTTGAGATGTTATTCTTTGTGGTGGGGTCTTTAATGGCAGCAGGTAACTGATTGGCATACTTTGCGAGTACTGGTAGGTAGGTGTTTTTTCACCTTTAAAATATTCAGTGGGAGTTGGTGTTCTGGAGGTGGAGACATGGGGTGGTACTATAAGACTCTGACTGCCACTACTGATAAACCGTTGTGATGGTATGTCCACCCTTGATGACAATTGACCATGTTGCTCCAAAGTTGCCTCATCAGGCTTAATGTCCACTCGACATCTTACATGAGGACTAGTGGCAAGTTTAACAGTTCTTCCTTCATCCAAACTTTCAGGCATGTAAATAGGAGAGTGCCTAATAGCATCAGTCCTCTGTGGTTGCAGTTTGATAGGATGTACCTCATTAATGACTGTATAAGTTGGTCCATATAAGGACTCTCTGGCAGTCACATCTGGCCTCCACTGAGAATGTTTTGGAGACCTTTGAAAATCATAATTTCTTCTTACCACAGGTGGGGAGCCAGTTATTAAAGGAATGTAGCTGGTGTGAGCCCGTGAAGCACTTTTTGATCTTATTCTTCTCTTATGTACCACTTCACCAGCCATTTCAGTATTCACAATTTGAGGAGTTACTTGCATGTTATAAAGATCTGGGGAGGAAAACCGGTGCAGCTTGTGCCATTTATTTTGTGCTAACACATTCCAGGCAGCATCAGGGTTGGCTAGATTTCTGTCAGCCCTTGTACGTGGATACTCCATTTCGAGTGTGTTATATTTGGGCTTGTAAGGAGGTGCAATATCAAATGTATGACTTTGTTCTTCTGAGTTATTCCAGGGATCTTCCAGTGCACTGATGCATGTAGAATCACATTGTTTATAAGAAGAGTAGAGCTTGGTGGGAATAGAGAAGGAGTTCAGTTCAGCAGTTTGATACCCGGCAGATTCCAGTATGATGGGTGGATCTGTGAGTGTCATCTTAGTCAATTAGTTTTCTCCATCAAATCATTTTCAGGTGAATATACCCTGCAAAATTAGAAAAAAAGAACTTACTTCATGCTCTATTAAAAAAAGAGCATATAATAGTACTACTACCCCAACTCCTTCTCCTCCTCCTCCTCCTACCACCACCACCACCACCAACAACAACAACAATTATAATAAATAATAATCATCATCATAATCATAATAGTAATAATAATAATAATATCAAACCTCTACTTTTCATTATGATTTTTAGGAGGAAACGTGCTCAGTGTTTGGAATTATGATGATGATTATTATTTTTGATAATAATAATAATAATTCCAAAAACTGAGCACATTTCCTCCTAAAAATCGTAATGAAAAGTAGAGGTTTGCTGTTGTCATTATTTTTATTATTTTCATCATTATCATTGTTCTTGTGAGGACCTGAAAATGGCAGATTGTTTTGGTTTAAGCAAATAAATCAATAAGTGCATTACACAAACATTGACCTTGATTGGGACTGGGATCCAAGATGGCGTCGGTGAGGTCGGCTGCCGTCACGACTGCTCCGACCTATTTTACTTTGTTTTCGTCTTTAAAATTCATTTTCAGTAACATTAAACCGGCAAATTCATCACCATTGAGTGCTTTAAGTATGATAGAGATACTCTTATTTCTATTGGTTTACAATGTACTCACATTTCAACGTTTTTAACTCCAGATCCGAGCTGGCCGAGTGAGATCCTGAGGAAGAACAAAGGACGGGACCCAAAGCGGCGGCCCCGAGGGTAACGAGCCAGCGTCAGGAACAGGCTGAGAGCTTGTGCACACCGCACACCTCTGCCTAGCATCCTGCTCACCAATGTCCAGTCACCGGAGAACAAACTCGATGACCTCAGGGCCAGGGTAAAGTTCCAGAGAGACATTCGGGACTGCAATCTCCTCTGCTTCACCGAGACATAGCTGAACCCAGCGGTGCCGGACCACACCATCCAGCCTGTTTGCTGGTGCAACAGGGCGAGTATTGTGCCTCTTACATGCTCCTGCACACCCAACCTGGAACAACTAACCATCAAATGTCATCCTTTTCACCTTCCTTGGGAGTTTACATCACTCATAATCAGCACCGTTTATATACCACCTCAGTGACACGGACACTGCATTATGCGAGCTGCATGAGGCACTCACACAGCACCAAACACAACACTGGGATGAAAAATGCGCAGCGCCGAACTTTTATCAGCACGTCACCTGCCCCACCAAGGGCGAAAGGACACTGAATCACTGTTATAAACAGTCAAGGATGGCTACATGGCACAATCTCAATCACCTGGACACTAGAAGGGGGAATTATGTTAATTCTTTTTTTTCATAGACTACAGTTCAGCATTTAATACCATAACTCCCTCCACACTCACCACCAAGCTGGAGCACCTGTTACTCAGCTCATCTCTGTGTCAGTGGATCTCCAACTTCCTAACTGGCAGACCACAGGCAGTAAGGATGGGCGGACATGTCTCAGCCTCGCTCACTCTCAGCACTGGGGCCCCCCAGGGTTGTGTTCTGAGCAAACTCCTGTACTCATTGTACACGCATGACTGCGTAGCCTCTACCAACTCCACCACCATCAAGTTTGCTGACAACACCGTCGTGGTGGGCCTGATCACTGACAACGATGAGACGGCCTACCAAGAGGAGACTGGAAATCTATAGAACAATCTCCTTCTAAATTCAGCAAGACAAAGAAGTTGATAGTGGACTTTAGTACAAAGCAGGAGAGGAACTACCAGACCCCTGTCATCAACAGGAGCCCAGTGGAGAGAGTGGACAGCTTCATCATCCTATCACATCAACGCCATGGTGAAAAAGGCCCGGCAGTGTCTCTACCACCTCAGACACTTGAGAGACTTCAGCCTGCCCTCCAGGGTGCTCAGAAATTTCTACTCCTGCATAACTCCTGACGAGAAATATCACAACCTGGTTCGGAAACAGCACCGTGCAGGACAGACAAGCTCTACAGAGGGTGATGCGATCAGCTGAGTGCATCATCTGCTCCAAACTCCCTGACCTGTACTCAATCTACAGCAAGCATTTTGCTGGACCAAGGCCAGGAAGATTGCGAAGAACCTCAGCCACCCCAGCAATGGACAGTTCTCTCTGTTGAGGTCAGGAAAGCATTTCCGCTCCCTGAAGACCAATACAGAGAGACTGAGGAGAAGCTTCTTCCCCCAGGCGATACGGTCTCTTAATCAGAACACCACACAGGACTGATCCATTTTGCACATTCACACGTATATTTCTTGCACTCAATCTGGACATTCTGGAGAATCATTACACTAGTGGACACTGCACACCTGCACATTCATGGATGTTCATGGACATTATGTACTTATTCTATTTTATTCCATTGCCTTTATGCACATAATCAATGATGCACATTATCAATTGATTCACATAAGTCACTTTAAATATTGGCACTTTCAAGCATAATTGGACACCCCCCTGGACATTTCTATTTATATTCCACACAAAATTTCTATAAATTCTATATTTTCTATATTGTACAGCTAGGTTTTCATTATATTTTCTTATATTTGTCTTATATTTTTCTTATATTGTATATTTTGTATTGTATAGATATATTATTCTTTCTCAGCTAAATTTACTTACTATTTCCTTTTTCATATTTATTTCCTATTAATATTTTTGTTTAAGGTCACGAAGTTTAAGGTCAGCAGTTGTCTAAGCATTTCACTGCATTTCATTCTGTGTATGACTGTGTATGTGACAAATAAAATTTGAAGTTGAATTTGATTTATACTCATACATCCTGAATGGTGAGTGCTACATTGTGCCAGTACTCTCTCGGTTTACAATGAGCACTCAACTTCCAGACATGCAAGTGTTAATGAATGAATGTTTGAATGTACAGTTTTCTGCAAGGTAACTCCACTAATTAGAACACACCCTGTGTTACCTTTTTAAACACCGTGACTATCATCCTAGTTTGCATTTAGGAGTATTCGGAGCTATAGAAAAGCTCTTAGTGTTGTTCATTATGTTTCTCGCAACCCCAAAAAAATTTGATAAAGAACTATGTAGATTATGATTGAAATATATTAACCATTGGGGGGGGTAGGACAGGATTTAGGAGGCTCAGCGGATTGTTGCTTTCCCGTTTTACTTTCACTGTTACTCTCCCTCGCTAACAGCTTTGTTTGTATATTTGACTTCGGAGGTGGTTATGATGTCCGGTAAGAAATCCAAATCTCGTTGCACAACTGAGTCACAACTAAAGCCTAATCCAGAGATCACAACCTCACCTTTGTGTGATTTGCAAAGTAAGATAATGAACATCATACTCCCAATTTGATTAAACTGGAGAATAAGTGTGAAGATTCAGACACCAGATCATGGCCTAATAATATCCAGATAATCAGGGCCCTAACAGTTGCGCACTTGAAGAGGCACTCAGCCTGGTTATCTTTCTGAGCTATATGCGGATCTTTGTCATTTTACATCTTTCTGGATAAATGGCTATGTAGGCCCAGGTTTAGTACACCTACTGTATCCTTTTTTTTAGCTGGAACATCAGTGGTATAATACAGAGTAATCATAATTCAAACGTATTAATATATCTAGGGTTTTATTCACCTGAAACATTTACATGATGATATAGTCTTTTTACAAGGAACACATCAAGTTAAGGCTCACCATAAGCTTCTTCATCCCAGGGTAGGTCAAATTTTTCACTCTAATTTTAATTTTATATTACGGAGTGTGGGAATATTAATAAACAAAAAGATACTGTAACCTTAACATAGAACTGCTGACAGGAATGGCAGGTATTTTATAGTCACAGACACAGTAATTCAAACCAAGGTTTTGTTGGTAAATGTTTATGCTCCAAACATGATGCTGATTTTTAAAATAAATTACTTAGTAGCCTAAGTAGTTGATAATTTTTGGGTCGATTTAAACTGTGTTTTTGATCCAGTTTTGAATCGCTGTAGCTCACGCGTTGTGTCCCAGTCTAAAAAAAAAATTTTTGATTTCATGTAACAGAATAATCTTGTAGCGCCATCTTGTAATCTGTCATCCTGTAGATAAAAAAAATCTTATTTTAGACTATAGAAATTATAATTTAATATTGATCGTCATCTTACAGATGTGGCCATTAGGAATGCGCGCTTTTTCAATTCGTCGTGCGCCATGCCGCGAAATCACACAAGCAACATTCGGGAATTTAAATAAATGTGTTGTGCTTCACTGAATATCCGCCAGATGGCGCATGGAAGGACTTTATCTAAAAGCCAGACCAAGTGCAACGAAGAATTGTCTATAATTAGTTACAGACAATTAGTTACAATATTGTTTCCAATGCTGAAGCAAACATGAATTGTATTTTGTTTTATAATAGATCTTTCATGATGAATGTGTGTATATGTGCTTCATATTTTGTTCATAGTAATGAAATGAGATGCGCTAAATCATGCTTTAAAATTCATAATAAAAAATTTGTTATAGTTTTTGTAATGTCTTAACAGGGACAAAACAATGAAAGACATGGCAATGCCTCGGTTTAAATGGTCTTAAAATTTATTTACTTTCCTGATAGTAGGCTATCTGATAGTGTTAACTATTCAAATGTCCTGATTCGTGAATATGTCACTATATCTTTGTTAAAACGTAAAAATGTCTCGACATTGAGCACCATCAGAAGACATGAACAAACAAAAAAAAAATCTATATTTTAATGTAAATATTCTTACATGCACACGAAGTGCTTCAGGCTTTTTATAATAATACTTTCACTTTACAAAAGGCAGCGTTTTGATCAAAAGGCTGATAATCAGGTGCGATTTATCGAAAAATAATTACATACTCCCCCAGAAAGTCATCACGTCTCGCAATAATGCAGATCAAACATAATACACCTGTCCAGAAATAAAAGAGAATATTTAAGCATATACGCAAAATATATTTCACTTAACTGTTACAGATTAAAACTAGGAAAGAAGACGTACTGAGCTTCAGTTCATTGTGAGCCGGACAAAAGGTCTAGGAAGGAAATGGGTTTCGTTATTTTACAAAGTCTGAATATATTCAGTAAATTTATGAATTACACTCAAAGTTTCAAATCCAACTATGAAGTCTGATTTAATTGGTACAATAAAACATTTTATTTCTATTTATGTTTCTATTTATGTTTATGTCTTGCTGGCAAAATAAATTTTACGCAGAGACGTCTGCTCGGTCTTGTTAATTCGTTTGAACACCACAATTCTGCCAATTCCCCCACCAGCGAAACCGGTTTGATAACTTCACACCCATCGTGAATGAAAGGTGAGAAGAGGGCTTACAGTAACTGGGGGTTCTGTGGGCGTTCACCTTGGAGTGTGCTGTCGCGCTGTATTCAGCAAGTAGACTAAAACAAATACAAAATCATATTTGCTTTATCATTGGAAACAATATTGTTTTAGGCTAACTTAATTTAAAATTTTACACTTTTGTATTCTTTGTTGTACTTCATCTTTTTGCACCACATGCGGGCATCTTTAAATTTAAACAGAAAATAACAGTGGGCTGGGCTTATTTTTCATATAAATTAAATGGTTGAATAAAGTCAAATTTACACAATAAATTAATAATTGCGTTTGCTTTACATTTGAGAACTTGTGTAAATTGCTTTTTCATTGTATATACTACAGTATGATATATTTGTGTCTAATACTGTTTTATTCATATTTTGCAACATTACATGCAGTTTGTAATTTACTTGCATTTGTACTTTTAAAATGTAATCTACGTATCTACAGTATAAGCATATTTAACTACTTTAGCAGTGACTAAGAAATTTGGTCTGGCTTTTAAATAAAGTCCTTATTTGATATAATTTTATTATTTAATTAATTATCTTATTATAAATACGATTCTCATTCTCTATATTCTTGTTGAACACTCTAAAAACTGCCGGGTTAAATGTTTAGGTGCTGAGTTATTTTATTTAACCCAACCAGTGGGTAAATTAACACTCTTGCTGGGTTAACACATTGCAAAGTGAAAGTGAGTTATAAGATATGAGCAGATTTATCAATAAAACTGCAGACATACTCTCCCAGAGTTGCAACAAACACAAAAATATATGCTACAACACGACAGCACGCAGAATCCCTGGGCTTTGACTGTGCTTTCTCCATTCATTATTATTAGTAGTACACTCTAAAAAATGCTGGGTTTCTGTAAACACATCAATGTAGTCGTTAAAACAGCGGATTAATTTTATTTGGGGTTTTTCTAACAGGCAATCTACTGTATTTACATTATGTGAAGTTGTGTACATTTTGGGACTTACTTGAAAACAAAATGGTTGTATCTACTAAATCAAATGGAATCAAGAGTGTTAGTTTAACCACTGGTCGGGTCAAATAAAATAAACCAGCACCTAAACATTTAACCAAGCAGTTTTTAGAGTGTAACATAAAAATATTCCATTTGTAAAATAGCATAAAGATATCATAGGTTGTCTATAGAGTGATTGAAAACTATACAACACAGGTTATGATAAAGAAATTCTCAGACTCTTCCATTGGGATTAAAAAACAGTAACAATGTCAATTTTAGAATCCGTAAAAGCTCAGCGGTCCACACGCTTTACATCTTGTCCCGTGTGTCTGCTTGGGTTTCACTTTTCCACGAAGACGGGCCTGGCCTCAGCTGATGCTGACAGCTGTTCTCTGAGTACTTGTAACTGCAGTAACTCGATAGTTCAGGACTGGAATCTACAGTCTACCTGAGCCTCCAATAACGAACTGGACTCCATATTAACTTAAACACTTCCAGCCTCCTAACACAGTGTGATGCAGATCAATCCCTGTTATCCGTTATCAGCCAAATGAGGATGTGTTCCCTGATGAGTCTGGTTCCTTTTAAAGTTTCTTCCTACTGCCATCTCAGGGAGTTTTCCCTTGCCACTGTCGCCGTCGTCCTTGGCTTGTTCATCAGGTACAATCCATCATCTTGATTCATACACATACACATTTTATACAAACTTTACAAATTATTAATTTTAATAATTATAAATTATTAATTTTAAAAATAATAATTATTTTGATTGTGTAAAACTGCTTTGTGACAAAGTCAATTGTTAAAAGTGCTATACAAATAAAATTGAAATTAAACAAAATAAACATTACTTCTGTCTGGACCACTGGACTACTAGTATTTTATGATTCGCCTTACCTACTTCAATAAAAACATGTATAATAAGAAACTACAGCAGGGGCCAGAGCTTTTCCTTACAAAGCCCTACAGAAGAGACTCCAAAATAACGTACAGTTTCAGTGTTTCATTCTAGACTGAAAACTTTTAAATTATACTGTCAATGCTACAGCTGCTTGCACGATGCACAAAATATACATTGACTTTATCCATTACATGACATTAAATATATTATGTATAACTCTCACCGGTAACAGTGTCGCTCTGTTACCGGTAATCCTGATCCCTTGCTAACACCCTGTCTGAGGTATGCTAGAGTCTTCATCATACAGAGACCGTCTGATAGATTCTTATGTGCCAGTTCTGGTTGCGTTCATGTCACATGGACACTACTATCTGCTTCTGCAGATGGTCCCATATAGTCTGATTAAAGATCCATGTAATAACCAAGGAGAGTTCCACTTAATAACCATGTTGAGGTTGTTAAAAACCTACAAATGGAAAAATAACTTAATTAAAATACATTACTCACTCACCATCTTTGGATGTTAATTAATTTTCTTCTGCTTAATCCTGATAAGACAGAAGTTCTGGTCATAGGACCACAAGTAGCTAGAAGTAAGCTTTCTGATCACACTGTAACTTTAGATGGCCTTTCTGTTCCATCTAATGCAACAGTAAAAGACCTTGGTGTGATTATAGATTCCAGCCTTTCGTTTGAAGCTCATGTAGATAATATTACCAGGATAGCTTTCTTTCGCCTTAGAAATATTGCCAAGATAAGAAACATATTGGCACTAAATGATGCAGAAAAATTAGTTCATGCCTTTATCGCCTCTAGGTTGGACTATTGTAACGCCTTACTGTCTGGTTGTTCAACTAGGTGTATAAACAAGCTTCAGTTGGTGCAGAATGCAGCAGCGAGGGTCCTCACTAGAACCAGAAGACGAGCACATCACCCCTATCTTATCTACACTGCATTGGCTCCCTGTGAAATTTCGCATCAATTTTAAGATACTACTTTTGACATTTAAAGCACTAAATGGTCTCGCGCCACTGTATTTGAGTGAACTGTTAGTGTCTAACGATCCGCCACGCCTACTTCGATCAAAGAATGCAGGCTGCCTGTCAGTACCACGTATTATTAAAATTACAGCAGGGGGCAGAGCTTTTTCTTACAAAGCCCCAAAGTTATGGAATAGTCTTCCTATTAATGTTCGGGACTCAGACACAGTCTCAGTGTTTAAGTCTAGGCTAAAAACTTATTTATTTAGCCAAGCATTTTTGTAAATAGATTAACCTTAGGTAAAGGAGCAGATCTGGGGGACTCATGGACGTAGAGTATTCTGGTGAACTGGTATGTTTAGATGCTTTCCTCCCCACTCTCATTGTTCACTCAGGTTTGTTGACGGTGAGGTGATTGGTTGCTTTACATCACAGGGAGCCCTCATGTCTGTGTTTCCTTCTGGCTCTCCCTTTTAGTTATGCTGTTATAGTTAGTCCTGCTGGAGTCCCTGCTTGCACTTTGCACTAAATATACTTTCACCTTATACATGTTGACTGTGACCATACCTATCTCTTCTTATTTTCTGTTCTCTCCTTTTCTGCTCTCTCCTTTCCCTCTGTCTCTCCCTCTCTCCTTTCCCTCTCTCTGTCTCTCTGTCGAGCTATACATGTTCGCTCCTGAGTTGCCAGTGATCCAGACCCCTCTGCCCTCTGGACCCGTCTAACCCGTCTCGGAGTCCTCTGGTTGGAGATGTCGTCGCATGGATGCCCCGTGTGGTCTGCCTGGATTCGTATGGTGGCTGGGGATGGTTTCCATTAAGACTGTCCTATCATCGATTGATGCTCTGGGGACCTGTGACTTCAGTTGTTCGATAGCTCAGGACTGGAATCTCCTACAGTCTACCTGAGCCTCCAGGAACAAACTGGACTCCTTTTAATTTTAATTTAATACATCTCCTGTTACACTGAACTTCCAGTACACATTATTATGCTGATCAATTCCTGCTATCCGTTATCACCCAGATGAGAATGGTTCCCTGTTGAGTCTGGTTCCTCTCAAGGTTTCTTCTATTACCATCCCAGGGAGTTTTTCCTGGCCACCGTCTCCCTCGGCTTGCTCATCAGGGACAATCTTATCATTTTGATTCATACACATTGCATACAGACTTACTTCTTTTTATTGTGTAAAGCTGCTTTGCGACAATGTCAATTGTTAAAAGCGCTATATAAATAAAATTGACTTGACTTGACTTGACCATATATACCACTTAATCCTGTATTCAGGGTCATGGGGGGCCTGAAGCCTATCCCAGTAGACTTAGGGCACAAGGCGGAGTACACCCTGGACAGGGTGCCAGTCCATCACAGGGCACACACACATACTAGGTCAGATTTTTTGGGGAGTGCCAATTAACCTAACCTACGTGTTTTTAGATTGGAGAGGAAACTGGAGTACCCGGAGGAAACCCACCAAGAACGGCGAGAACATGCACATAGAGACAGGAATTGAACCTGGCCGGGAATCGAACCCGGACCTGGAGGTGCAAGGCGATTAACGACTACACCACTGTGCCTCCTAAAACACATTATGTATTATATAATTGCACTTGGATTGTGAGTAATTTGATCTGTTGAGAAAGGGCTGGGTTATTTTATTTGACCCAAGCAGTGGGTTAAATTGACACTCTAGCTGGTCAAGTGTTACTCAAGTGCTGGGTTATTTTATTTGATCCAACCAGTGGGTAAAATTAATTCTTGCTATTGACACATTCCATTTGATTTAGTAGATAAAACCGTTTTTGTTTAAAAAAAAATGTACACAACTTCACATAATGTAAATAGATTGTCACAGAATAAGAAAATGTGAATAACTTAATATTAACAGAAATCTTAGACAGAACCATATAATCCCAAGGTGACAATTTGTTAAATATAAAATAAATGTAGCATAAACACTCTTTGTAAAACAATAAAACCAAGAGGCCCCAGTGAAATCTGATTTGAACTAAATTTATTTTTTCATTTAATACAATGTTTTAATACAAGTTTTAATACAAACTTTTTATACAAAGTTTTCGATACAAATCTTATAATGCCAACATTACATCAAACATTCCCCATCTTAATATTTTATCTATTCATGTTAACTATTAGTTTAACTACTACTATTTCGTTTACTTTTAAAAGGACATTAAGAACAAGAATAAAACTAAAAAAAATATTATTGATTAAATGTGGGCTGCAAAAGCTGTTGTCCTCAAAAATTTAACAGATGACTCATGTCCATCTACAGTATGATGGAGAAAATCCCAGGTGGGAAGACACTGCTTTTGTAGTTAACATCAAAGACATAAAAAACTAAAAACTAAAAAAAAAACATCAACAGCCTCCTCCACCAAAGAGTCTGTCTCAGTAGCATTGCCTCCAACAATAGCGAAAGTCTGTCAGGTCCCTCTTGCCTCATCCCCAAGGCACACAAAAAGGAACAATGCTCCAGTCATCTCCATATTTTCCAGATATTCCACTATGTTGGTCCCCACCTGTGGGTTACACACCATTACTTAGTGTTGCAATATAACTGACATTTAAGTCAAGCATTTTTGTGAATAACGTACATTTACGTATTGATTTAATGAAAAACGTGTTTTCTCTTATAAATACATGCAATAATGTATGTGATGTAAACATGAATTTAGTGTATATTTCTGAATAAGTTACCTCAATATGTAACATGTGAGGGATTACAGGATATGGCGCTTCAAACCCTAGATGAAAAGGATATTTACATGATGAATTTTCAATTTAATGAATATTTCAAAAGGATGCAGATATAGTCAACTATAATTTGAATAATAAAAAAAAACAGAATGAGAAACATTAACCCCACACCCCCATAGCATTTAATTTAAACAATAAAATATGCTTTCTCCTACCACAAATTACCAAAAAAAAATTTTTTTATTAACTTACCATAAAATACTGAGTGCTTCAGAGCATGAGCCAGTCAGAAGTGAAGTATCCAGAAAGTTCGACAAAGAATAAAGCAACTGCTGGGTCAAAATAACACAACCCGGTGTTAGTTTGTTTTTTACCCAGAATGATCCTGGATCAGACAGAAACTGAAGAATATTAAGATTCATTAAACATACCCCAATCGCTTCTTCTAACAACTAAAATATAATTAAAGCTGCAAGCAGCGATGATCGGGCCCTCGCACCCTGTGCAGTCCATGCCGGTCTCTACAATGACCTCCGGTATGTTCTCTCTGATGTCGTCCCTTCATTTGTACAGAAATACAGCCAAAAAGAGACCAGTCATTTCCTCCTACCAGAAGGCGGTGCTATGACTGTATTATCATATTGGCATGTCAATCTGTTTAAACTCCGATTGTCATTGAAGCTGTAAAGTTTTGTCCAGATTGGATGAAGTGTGTGGGAGAAACAGGGAAAAACACATCCATTTCCTGTGCGTTGGGTGAGGATCAAATTCGTCACGGCGCCACAGGCAGATGAAAGCTTTTGATAATTTTTTGCCTTTGATCCCTTAAGAGCGACCTGAGAAATTTTGAACTCGATCAGGCAAATCCACTAGGAGGAGTTTGTTAAAAGACAACTTGTGCGAAACGCAACATCTTGCCATTTTTCCAAAATGGCGGACTTCCTGTTCGTTGTAGATCGTACCGCCAAGAGACTTTTTTTCCTGTGGTGAAAAATCATACATCAGTGTACCGAATTTCATGCCTGTAGGTCTTACAGGGACCCAGTTGACAATCAAGGGGTGCTGCCGAAACATTTGGCCATGCCCCCTCATGACGATTGTGTCAAAAGTAAAGGTGTGCCTCAGAAATCGCAGGTTAACAGCAGCTCAGATCAGAGAGCAGGTCAATGCCACACAGTGTTCTAGCAGCAGACACATCTCTAGAACAACCGTTAAGAGGAGACTATGTCAATCATTCTACCTTCATGGTAGAATATCTGCTAGGAAATCACTGCTAAGGACAGACAACAAGCAGAAGAGACTTGTTTGGGCTAAAGAACACAATAAAGAACACAATAAAGCTCTTTGAATGAGAAGGTGTGTCCAAACTTTTGGTCTGTACTGTACATCAGTGTACCAAAATTCATGTTCATAAGTCTTACAGGGGCCCAGATCACATTCCAGGGGTCGCCGCTGACTCATTTGCCCACGCCTACTTATGCAGACCAAAGTTTTGAGTTTTCGGGCATGTTCAGGCACCCAAATTAGCAGTTCTTTAGGCACGGCAAAGAATACGGAATAATAATAATTCATTCAGATACAATTAGGGTATTTCTGTACAATAGGTGCTCGGGCTCCAACAGACTTTCCACACACAATTTTAGTGAACATCACTTGGTAATTTATGTAAAATTACATTTAAGATTACATTTATTAAATTTAGGATTTTATATTTATGTGTGATAACAAAACGCACTGTTCTCATGGAGTATAGCCGACTATTGGCATAGAATATGAAAACATGAACTCCTCACACCCCCAATATAAAGTGAGACGGTGGAAAAGTGAATGAACATGGCAATTAGCATGTTCCTACTACAACATTAAAAAATTTAGGTAAAAGTTCGTATTAACTTATCTTAAAATAAGAAGCTAGCTTTAAGTGGCGTGCCCCTCGCTTCAGAAGTGAAGAATCCAGAGAGCGCACACTCGAGAGTTTGACGACACCGGGTATATATATATATTTTAAATATATTTAAAATGCCTAAAATTTAATAAACCCGTTTTAATCACTGCAGAGACTTCACAGCCAGCGGTAGTTTTCAGAAGTTCTTTCCGAGGTAATGGGCAGCCGCAGGATTGCCTGGAGCTCAAATCTCCTGCTGCTGTTGAGCAAGAGGCTCTTGCCATCAAGTTGGCAGTAGGGGAGTTGAAATACTACTTAATGGGATGGAAATTTACTTTGATCACTGATCATAACCCCTGCAGTGGATGCTGGGGTTTGAACCCTTGACCTTATCTGTGACATGATACAGACATGATGTGTACATAGGGCAGAGCATCAGTCCTGAGAATCTGTCCATTTGCCTTGGTTTTGGCAAAAAACCAAAGTGCTTTATTTTTGATAAAGATAAATCAAATCTGCAAAACCATTCCTTTTCTGTCCAGGAGAGTGGGGTCACAGCAAGGCAACGTAGCTTCTCTGGGCGCCATGCCTTCTTCTCTTTGTGCAAAATCAGATGGAAGCTGAGGTGTAGGTGTTTGGAGTAGTTGGTGAAGTGGGAGTACTGAATTGTTTCATAATGTATGAATTTTCCAATTGTAACATTCAATTTAGTTTCATTTGTGTAGCACTTTTAACAATGGTTATTGTCGCAGTTTTACAGAATTTGAAAAAAAAGCCTTTGATTTACACAGCAATTAACAAAGTAATGACGCACATTAACAATAAACACATATTCACACCTGTAGCCATCTTTTGTAAATGTTTCATTCTTCACATACTTTGGTAGCAGGGGCGGATCTACCCCATTAGCCACCCCAGCACTAGTGTCCTAGTGTTCTAAAAATAAAAGAGTTTTCTTGACCGATTTACAGCAGCGACTCGTGAATCACGTGAGCCGGCTTAAAAGCGGAATCTGCAAAGGCTTCGGGGAGGAGAGATGTGGATTTATAGCGCTGTTTCTAAGAGAGAGAGTTTGTTTGCCGCAGCCACTGAATTACTTTTCCGGGGTGGATTAGTCTGTTGTGGACACATTCAATACCCCTCACGTTCCGTTTTCTCGTGCTCCCGGACTGAAAATCTTTTACCAGTGAGACCGAGCCATCTGTCCCAGCCTACATCACACACACAAACAATAAAACACGAACTTTGGACATTCATACATACACGCGCACACGTTGTTTATATTTGTATATATTTTGTATATATTGTTTTTTTTTTGGTGCACCTAGTTTGTTTGTTGGTTGTTTTTTTCACTTAATACACTTTTGTTTGTTTTTGTATGAGGCGCCGTATAGGGCTTAAATCAAACTTCACTCATGCACACACATATGAAACACTTGCATACACATATATGAAACAGTCACAAATCTATATATACTACTAACTGCTCACACAACTACATATGAAATGCGCGCACACACACCTATGAGACGCGCGCACATATATTCAAACTCTCCGCGCACACACACCTATGAGACGCACGCACACACACATATGAGACGCACGCACACACACATATGAGATGCACGCACATACACATATGAGACGCACGCACACACACACATATGAGACGCACGCACACACACATATGAGATGCACGCACACACACACACACCTATGAGATGCACGCACGCACACACACCTATGAAATTCTCAGTGTAACCGGAAGGCATTTCAGTGTAACCGGAAGGCATTTCAGTGTAGACAGACTTGTCGCTTCATACTCCATGTTGGTAGTAGCGGTTTGTAAACCGCCTGTTGTTGGACAGTTTAGAAGACTGAGTAGGACAGTATAATGATCCTCACGGCTCAATCACAAGCCATATTCACAACTGTCTACATAATGTCTGAATATTGCAGCGGCACAAAACGCAGGTGATGTTTAGCAAAAAGAAAATTGAAGAACGGAATCTGTGGCTAATATGTCGGATCCTACAACCGAAGCAGTTACTGTTCTTTTTGTGAAATGTGCTTTCCTCGTCTTTCCTGCTATTAAAATAACTAACTCATCGGAATCCCACATGATTCCCTCCACTTGATCAAATCCAAATACAGAATCGGAAATTCACACATTGTACCGACCCTCCATACCGCACACTGTTGTGGTGATAATAAATAAACCACTCGCTGTCTTCTAAACTGTCCAGTAACGGTCTGTTTAAAAACGCTTTTACTAATCAGAGAGAATGAATCAGCAAGTCCATATACATTAAAATTACTACACCTTACTCCCTACTCCCTACCCTTCCTGTGGGGGAATGTCTGTTAAGGGAACTTCACTCTACAAAATTCCACCATCCGGACCCTGCAACGTCACTTCCTACATGCGTTACCATAGTAACATAAGCACCTCGGATTCCTGTCCCTGCTGCTGTGGAAATTTCACGCTACGGACATTAAATATAGAATATTTATTGAAAAAAACTGACATTGTTATAAAATATTTAACGTTTTAAAACGTTTATAACTTATGAATAAATGATTCGATTAATTTACAAGATATACGGAAATGTATTTATTTATACAGATTACTAGTCTATGTAATACTAAATATTTCTTAATTAAATTAAAATTAAATTATTGTGTCCTGTTTATATGGTGTTGTCCTCGAAAATAATTATAAATATTGTAATGACTGATAGGAATTCCCTTGTTTGTGCGCGTCTCATAGGTGTGTGTGTGTGTGTGTGTGTGTGTGTGTGCGCGCGCACGAACTTTGTGTATGTGCGTGCATCTCATATGTGTGTGTGCGTGCGTCTCATAGGTGTGTGTGCGCGCATTTCATATGTAGTTGTGTGAGCAGTTAGTAGTATATATAGATGTGTGACTGTTTCATATATGTGTATGCAAGTGTTTCATATGTGTGTGCATGAGTGAAGTTTGATTTAAGCCCTATACGGCGCCTCATATTTTTGACTTGTTGTTGTGTCACGTCTTGCTTGTGCCGCAAAGCTCATGCAGCACCGGAAGTTAGTATTATTAGCCCATATTTAGATTCGCGACCCCGTAGCATTGTAACTAGGTTTGTTTTACGAGTCCCAATCATCTATCAGCGTCGCTGATAAAAATACGCTGTCCAATAAAACCACCCTCCGGGGTTTGTTCACCTTTATTCCCCGCTACAATACCCATAAATAAAATGATCTCGTCTTTCTATTAAAGCATAGTCCGAATAAATGACACTTATGAACTGCTTTGTTTTAGTGAATCAAAGACATTTAGTGCAGCGAGATCATCACACACACACACACACACACACACACACACACACAAATGACTCAATCGTCAATTAATCGTCTCTTTTAACAAACCAAAGGAGTTTATATATATTCGCGTATATTAATGACTAACAGCTTAACTGTTAAGTATTTTCAAAAGTATATTGTTCAGTTCAGTAGCTTGAATCTTCAAGATTGTCCGAACCTTTGATAACTGGTGTCACGTGACAACACATTTGGCCGTGTCCAGTCCATCGATATGATGAAGTTGAGAAACAAACTTTTAATACTTAAATTAATGCTGAATTAAGGTATAAAAAAACATTTTCTAAGTGTTGCCTGAGATAGTTGCTTGCTAGTTATATGAAACTAAATAGCAAGTATTTTTAATCAGTTCTATTTGCCTTTTTAGTCAAAATTGTTCAGTGTAGTGTAAACTTCATACTTGTTGCATCTCCCAGGATACTATGGAAAGAAAGGCTGACATCCAGAGTTTTTTTTAACCAAAAAGAAAAGGAAAATCAGAATCAGATACTGTGGGAGTGGAAGGTGCAGATAAGATAGAAAAGGGTACAAAAGAAGTTGTGGAAGACAGAGGAGGGGATGGAGTGTTGGAAGAAAGAAATATAGAAACTGATGACAAAGAGCTAGACAGAAGTGAAGAAGCAGAAGATATCCAGCATGAAGTGAGTGAAGAGGTGGAAGAAAAAAAGGTTAAGAGAGGAAGAGAGCTCAGATATTGAAAGAGAGGAGAGAGCGCTTGAAACAGCAGCACTCTGTTTGTCAGGTGACCATGGCATTATGTTCATTGTGCTTTTCAAATATTTTTTTACATAAATAAAAAATAAGTACAACCTATTTGAGTTATTTAACCTATAACCATTTAAAGAACCAGAGCTCAATATATGCTTAACTTAGCTTATCTTGGTTACATTCAGTGTTCTTTAATATATATTGTTGAGATATGTCCAAAAAAACCTTTAGACAACGGTTGCTGCAGTAGTAGCACGATGAACGATTAGGTGTTAAATGTTTTGTACTGTAACATTTTAATATAAGTATTACTTTATTCAATTTTTATAGGACAATGTAAAAATGTGCACCCTAGTGTATACACCGAATAAGAATAGCGTTCCTTGAATCCACAAAAACCATGCAAGGATGCTTGCTTCAGTAATGCCACCCCCTTGCCACCCCATGAATAATTTTCTAGATCCGCCCCTGCTTGGTAGGTCACACACATTCGATTTTTATGAATGAAAAATAAAGGCAGCACATCTTGCAAGAAAATCTCTGTGTTCGTCTAACGTGTCTTTAAAAAAGCTGTATTTGTGTAGGGGTTAGAGTGACCAGCTTTTAAACATGCGTTCCACATGCACATGTCAGTAGATTTTTGCTTAGAAAACTGGCTGGTGGCTACTAAAGTGGCTAGCGAATATATATACAAGCTGAAAATGCATGAACGCTACACAGCAAATATATACATACTACTATATAGTTGTTGTCATCAACCACTGAGGATACTGAAATTGGTAGAGGAAGAGGCTGTAATGCATTGTGAAGTACATTTTGGTTTGATTTTGATCAATCAGTTTTTCAAAACTGCACAAGCAAAAAAATTAAATCTTATATAAGCACACTTTACATGAATATAAATATTTTATGCCTTTTTTTTTGTTTTTATTTTATTGATTACAACATACTACTCATGAAAATCTAAATCCAATACAGATAAATCCAAAAGAAATTATAGTATAAAAATTCTGGAAGATTATGTTCACGTGTGCTCTCAATACTCTAAAGGACTCTGAGTTGGCTGGCCAATCAAGCACTAGACAGGATGAACAGACAGAGAGAATCACAGTATTTATATTGTATTAATAGTAATTTACTCAAACATGAAATTAAATATTATAATATATTGAGATAATGGATTTGTGATTTCCATGAACTGTAAACGGTAATCATTACAATTAAATACAGTTTTAATTTACATATGTTTTCATTTGAAGCAGAAACATATTGCTATTTCTCTACAATCCTGCGGATGTTGCAGCACTCTGCTATTTTCACAGCCCAGCATCCTGTGTTCTAGAAATAAGTTTTATAAGGTAAATGGAGTCTTCATTGAATAATTACTGCATTTAATAATATCCCTTAACAACCCTAACTGATGAAGTGAGTAGCCTGACATTTCTTAAACAACCATGTCAGAAGACGTAGTCTGTGGTCATGGCAAAGATGTTGCCATGTTTCATAAGGATCGAGTTATTGGCCTGCATTAAGCAAAAATAAAAAGTACATGAACCATCAACTTCAAAAAGGTATGACTGTAATCACAGCTCACTTAAACATTTGGTGAATTCAAAATGTAAAAAAACAACAGCAGTACTCATGGCTATGTTTAATGGCAATTTCACACACTCAATGAAAAGCGAACTCAAAGGATGGGCAATAAACAGCTGGGTAGCCTTAAAAAAACAGTTAGGCTCAACAAAAAAAAGCTAGGCAGCATAAAAATGGACTGTGGAGCGTTGGAAAAACTGCTTTCTCTCTCTTTTTTTACATGTTACTGTAAAGTGCGCGGAACTAAGGTGTAAGCAGATTAAGTAAAGTAGATTTCAATTACACACTCATAAGCTCATAAAAATGTACAGCGCCATCTGTCGAATTCTGAGATGAAGTGATTTTTTTCAAGGTTAATATTTTATGTTATAAGGGCACTCCCATTTTCAGTAGGGTTCAAAGTAGCATATCTTCTCTTCCCGCGGGCCGATTGCGATGAAACAAAGCAAAGTTACTTTGGCCAAGTACACCGGTGAAACCCCATTAAAATTTATTTAGTAGTTTTTATGTGTTACCTGCACAAACAGACATCTTGATTTATTCTATTACTTATCCCCCCAAATCTTCAAAGTACACGCCCGACAAGGAAACTTTACAGTTTTATTATATGTATAGATTTACTAACTTAAAGGGTTAATTCTTTTGCAATTTATAAAGTTTAGTTCTAAAAACAGCTAATAGCAGTGCTCATTGTTTGGATCTTATATTAGTCCGACATTGCTTTATTGCTTAAAAACAAGTGAGCTGTTGTATACAGATTCACTGTTTATTCAGAGACACTGGCAGTGCTCAAGATGAGCTCAGTGATCTTGCTGATCTGAGCAAAGTAAATGTTTAAAGAGCATTTCTCTAAGAGACTTAAGGGCTGCTTCAGAACTTTCCATACTATGGCATGAAGCAAACCACAGAAGACCACTGTGTTGATGTTTTATATACCATTTACAAGACAATGCTGACTTAATGGGCAACTGGCATGCATATTTGTAGAGAAAGAAGTCTGTATGATCACTTCAATATTAGTCTTAAGAGTTACCTGAGTGGGTTTTAACACTTAACCATCTGACCAAGAGAGATCATAAAAGAACACCTCCACAACACAACATAATTTGCACCTTGTCTACAATGGTCAGTTATAGCCGATTTTAAATGTTCTTATCTATCGCCCATCTTGCCTAGTGTTTACTGTACAAGCTTGCATGGGCAGTGTTATGATTTGGGGTTACTTCTGTTGGTCAGGTCTAGGATCAGCAATGTTATGTGCCCACCAAATGAGGTCAGGTGATTACCTGAATATACTGAGCGATCAGATTTTTTTAATCAATGGATTTTTGCACCTGATAGCACAGGTATGTTCCAAAATGACAATGGCAGGATTCATTGGACTCAATTTGGGAAACAGTGGTTCAGGGAGTATAAAACATAATTTTCACATATGGATCACTACAGAGTCCAGAGATTAACCGCAATGAGAATCTTTAAAATGTGTGGGAGATGACTTTACGCAGACATCTTCCATCATCAACACAAAATGCAACTCTGGATAAAAAATAAACAACATAAGCTTATTATCGCATGGTCAAATAGAAAAAGATGTTCAAATAGAACATTAGAGTGC
Source organism: Clarias macrocephalus (assembly GCA_011419295.1). Taxonomy (NCBI): domain Eukaryota; kingdom Metazoa; phylum Chordata; class Actinopteri; order Siluriformes; family Clariidae; genus Clarias; species Clarias macrocephalus. The sequence continues at coordinate 62,150 of JAAGKR010000445.1, read as the reverse complement.
ACCTTTTTTTTTTTTTTTTTTGGATAACATTATGACCACTGAGAGGCTTTTTGGTGGTCTTGGTATTATTACTTAGTTTTTGACTTAATTACAACTTGCATCTATTTTGTAAGCAAGAATGATTTTGATAAAATTATATTGGATAATGACGGAAAAATAACGAGGATTACTGACAGCAGCAGCAAGAGGAAAAAGAGAAGGATCAATTTAAAAGGGAAAATCCATGAATTATGTTGCATACTATTTAGACATTTCACATGTATCCACTGCAGCATCCCAGATAGGTTTGCTAAATCCTGACCATGCTACATGAATATGGTTCGCACATTGTCCAAACTGTATAACCTGTAGTTTCACAGACTAGATCTCAAAGGTTGAGCAGGTTTTTTTTTTTTTTTTTTTTGCTTTCTCCTGATTTAATGGGTCGATAGATTGCACTTGACTAGCATTTTTCACTTGGGAGGGTTTTGATGTGACACTTTGACAAAGCATTTCCTAACATTAGCAGCAGGTTCCCTGGTGGACCAGTGGCTGACATTTAGTTCTCTTACCACCAAGCCTCATCTACGATTCCTGCTCAGAGCATTGGGAATTTATGTATTTCAGTGATAATAATAAATGCTGTAATTAAATATTGTTTGGAAGTCGTATTTGCAACATCGTGTTTGGGTCAATTATTTAATGTAAAGTAATTCTGACTTTCAAAAACAACCTTAATATCAATAATTGCCACAACGTTTACAACCAAAATTCCTGCTGCTACTCCCCTTCACCCCGATTTAAAACATTTACATGCATTAACTACGCCGAGGTGGGTACATTGAAGGAGGGACCAGGCCTAAGGACTGTGAGCCATTATTCTACAGCATTCTGCGCCACGTGTCACGTGACCAATTGCATCACGCGTCATTTTCACCAAGATGAGTATACCTTTGGTTACGTGAGAAAATATCGTAATTCAAAACTACAGACACTAAATTAAACGATAAAACGTCCATGTTTTGATAGTACCATAACCCACGTCATAATTTGTCACATGATTAATATTCTTCACTCCTGATAAATAAACATGCACAAAAATATCGATATGTTTGCGGCAGTACCGTTTGAGAAATATTTAACGTGTGGCAATATTTAATAGCTACAGTGGATTACCAAGCTCATCATGGGTAGATGACACGATGGAGCTAGAACAAGACTCGGACCAAAAATCACTATTCCTCCATCATATGCAATGGATGTAGCGAGTGACGGTGCAGCTCAATGATGTGTACGGCGGTTATCTTACCGGTGTAATCCAACCGCCATAAATGTCCACTTTCCAGATGTACCACAATGACGCATAATTTTGTGGAAACTGTACGAAAACAGTGTCGGTCAATCATGTCGTTCTTCGGGCCTAGTCTGCTAATACACTGCAGACAGCGCGTTAAAACTGCCTCTCTTCTTATTAGAATAGGGTTGCCCGTAGTGATGTGGTGGAGAGAACGAGCCGACTCTTTAAAACGGCTCTTTCTGGTTTAAAGTAAGGAGCCGATTCGCCTATTTGAGGAATCTCTTCAAAAGAATTAAACATCAAGTGAGATGTTATCGTAGGGGTAGAGTGAGAGCGTTCAATAATTTAAATAAGAAAGATCATTAACATTTGGTAGACACTCTTATCCAAAAATACATTTATTTAATTTATTTAAATGTCAGTTAGGGGTTAAGGGCCGCAACCTGACAGTGATGGGATTGTCTCTTTACCGACATTTCATTTTCCATATTCCCTTTTCATTTACTTTTATTTCTCCAAATAAGATTGTTAATGCATTCTTAAATGTTAATGCAATTCCTTTTTATTTAAAGAAAATGCTAATTCATTGATCTGTTCACTCCTAAATATTCAGGTATCTTATAAAGGTCTGGGTTTCTTTTCTTTTCTTTTTTTTTTTTAGCTTAAAGATGGCCACCACTCTGCAACTGTTTAGAATGTAAGTTGGATGTTCCCATGAACTGCTACCAAATGGAATTTCAACACTTGAAAATAACTTCAGATCTTTTATGTCCTTAATATATGACACTGCTTAGCTGCCAGTCCAGCCCAGTAACTGTACTTTTGAGCCTGTGAGGAAAATAGCTGTAATTCCTAAACCATTAATGCAATATTATACAATATTTAACTCATTGAATTAAACTGAAAGTTTTTAATTCATTTCAAATTCATCATGTGTACAGAATCAAAATGATAAAATTGTGTCATCCAAATACTTATGGACCTAAGTCTACATCATGTATGTATCCTCCTTGAAGTGGACTTGTTTGTCCATGGATGTCCCGTGAATGTAATAATTGTGATTCAAAATCTATTTAAAACATATAAGACATTGAGCATTTTGGAGGCACAGTGGTGTAGTGGTTAGCATTGTCGCCTTGCACCTCCAGGGTCTGGGTTTGATTCCCGTCTCTGTGTGCATGGAGTTTGCATGTTCTCCCCGTGCTTGGTGGGTTTCCTCTGACCCCCCCCCCCCCCCGGTTTCCTCCCACAGTCCAAAGACATGTATGTTAGGTTAACTGGCATTTCCAAATTGGCTGTAGTGTGTGAATATGTGTGCCCTGGGATAGGTCTCCTGGGAATAAGTCTCCTGGGATAGGCTCCAGGCCCCCCGTGACCCTGAATACAGGATTAAGTGGTATAGATGAGTGACTGAGCATTTTATTACTTTTTTAAATAGTTATTTTTTATGTTATTACATTTATTATTGACTTTTGTAAAAACCTATTGTAAAGTTTTTAAAGTTTCGTAGTAGAAGAAGCTAGTGGCTCAGTCTGTCCGCTGTGCTTCGGTAAGCTTTGGTAAGGAGAGACTCAGTCAAACACACACACGTCTGTCAGAAATGTCTCTGTTTATTAACGGCAGAAGATGGGGTTTTTATATGTTTGACCAAATGCCTGTGCCACTGACATATTTTACTACAATGAACATAAACCACTGTAAATGTCCTGGTGAGATCCTGAAGAATCAAAGGAGAGGAAGACAGAGAGGTGTACGTCCAGAGTCGGATCACAAGATGTTGGCTCGAGTTAGGGAGACAGAGAGAGAGAGATAGAGAGAGAGCCATAAAGAGAGAATGGGAAGGTGAGCGTGGGAGCGTTCACACCTTTAGGAACAGATGCAAGAGGAGAAAGGAAGATAGCAGCAGGAAAGATTTAACACGTTAATATCAGATATATGAGGAAGCGTAAGAGAGTTACGCACTGTGTTTGAACAGTCTGCAGCAGAGCTATGGAGAACTGCTGTGGTTAAGATGTATCTGTTGTAGCTGCACAATAAAAGTTAAAAATATCATTTCACGAGAAATGTCAGGCACTGTTTGAAAGGTATTGAACAAAGATATTGAGTCATCTGTCGAGTGTGCCTTCTTTTTATGTATGTGTATTTGATACTTTTATTTCCGTTTTGATGTACTTGTACCTTTTTGCCATGTGCTAATGGAATGAAGCGTGTTCTGAATAGGTGGGGCTATAGCATTGTTGAACTTGCCATTTTGTCTCCTTCTGCTCTGTGTGCAGGTACTTATTTCTTTTTCATATAATGTTCATGAAGTTACTCAGTGTTCATGTGTTTATAATGTTCATGCAGTATTCAGTGCATTTTCTGTGTTTAAGTAAATGTTTGTGCTATCAGTTTTTTGTAAAAGCACTCAAGAAATGTAATGATTTTCATAAATGCATACAGAGTTCTATAAAACAGATTATGTATTGTGTAATTTATGTAGCACACATGCTTTACTTTATATTCAGACTTAATTTATATTCAGGCTTAATTTCCTGCTTGATTTAAAATGTCATGTACGATCACAAAGCAATATGTTTAGAAAAAGACAACATTGAATTGTTTAGACAAAACTGTTTAATTGTCATAGAGAAATTAACATATTTTAGATTACTGTACAATATCACACTGTATACTGTTATATTAACTTCAGCAGAGCTGTAGCATTGTTGAACTTGTCGTTTTGTCTCATATTGCTCTGTGTGCAGGAGCCAAATAAATAGCATCATTCAAGTCCCGACTGCGTGTGCTGATGAAGGGTGGGACAAACCAAGAAGGTTACATATATAAATGAAAAAAAGGTTGTCTGTACATTCATGCATTGGAGGACCCAAAACAGTCTCAGTGTCACGACGCGGAGCAGAACGAGGTGAATCCAGGTCCAGATGAAGGATCACAGTGTTAGATTAGAGCGTGGTCGGAATGCGGAAGCTAAGGTCAAATACCGGGGAATCAGTCAGAATAGCATCTAAGCCAAATCGTAAAACGAGAGCCGTGATCAAAAAGAGGAAGCGTTAGATCGGTAACTGTGAATTAAAGAGCGAAGCGACAATTAAAAAACGTGAACCAAGAGCCGAAGTCGAAACAAGGAAGCGCGAGATCAAAGCCGGGAGATAAACGGAGCGAAACGAACAAATCCGATAAATGAGCTGAAAAACGGGAAACAACGCGAAAGCAAATGTGTAGCGCTGCTACATAATGGGCTTTTTATATGGGAAAAATAAAGGGCATAAGAAACGCGGCCGTACCCCATAAAATACCCTTTAGTGGTTTATTTTTTCCTATGCCAAAGTAGTGGTCCAGATAGGTACTCTCGCGAGAATTCGCTGAATGGTAGCGAGAGGTCGGCGGTGACGTGGGAGGTCACCTGGGCTGCCTTTAAAGCGCTGCCGCGAAAAGGCGAGAATGAGGAGAGATTAGGATTTATAGCGTTGTTACACAGAGAGTTTGGTTGCCGCACCCAAATGATTACTTTTCCCTTGTGGATTAATCTTCTTTGGACACACACAATACCCTCTCGTTCCGTTGCTCGTGCTCCCGGACTGAACATCTTTTTCCAGTGAGACCGAGCCATCTCTCCCAGCCACCATCACACACACAAACAATAACAACACGGACTGTGGACATTCTTACACACACACACACACACATTATATATATTGTAATTATGATGATATGGTTGTTGGTCATATGTCTAATATGGATACAGTACAAACACTGCAGTCTGAACTTAATCAATGTAAAGGGGATGTATTGGCTCTTTCAGAAAATATGACGTTCCTCCTGGCATCCCAACCCCTTCATCTACTCAGATTACGTCTTCAGCTTCACCAACTGCTTCCTCCTTTTATGCTCGACTGCCCATCCACCTGCAGTTTCCCTGCTTCGGTGACACCTGTGAGACATTGAACGTGCTTAACTTCATTGAGCAGTGTGAAAACTACCTGGAGATCAGACCCATACCCAGCGCCGAGCCCTCAGCACAGGGACCTCAGTACAAGGACCTGCTCTGAGCTGGTGGAAGGCAGAAAGAGGCAAAGTCAAGGATTGGGAGTCTTTTAAACAGGTATTCCTGGAATGCGTTTTTGCCCGATGACTACTTGATCGAGGTGGAGGACAAGTTAAGGTCGCTGGTGCAACAGCCGGGTCAACGCCTGAGGGACTTCGCCTATGACTACCGGGTCCTCTGTCTGAAGTGGAAGCCTGAGCAAGAGCTGGTGAGCCGTGTTCTGAATAACATCAACCCCAAAGTAGCTGGCTGTCTTGGAGGCACTGTGAACACCGTGGACCAGCTGGTGAAGGTGGGGTCGATGGTGGAGGACTGCATGGGGGATAAAGATTACTGGCAGAAAGTGGGAAGTCAGCGCAGCCAGGAGAAGAACCGGAAGGGAGCTATAGAGTGACCTCCATCGAAACATCTCGCTGGACTTTCCATCGTTCAGCCCCGTACAGCACCTTCGCTTCTCCTGGTTCCATTTTCAGGGCAAGGGAAGGAGGTGAAGGTGGTGATTGACACAGGGAGCACGTACACTCTCATGCAGGAGAGCCTATGGCGAAAGCTGGGAGATCAGCTACCACCATCACACACACATTATTTATATTGTATATATTTTATATATATATTGGTTTCTTTGGTGCACCTTGTTTGTTTGGTTGTTGTTTTTTTTCTTCTTCATTTAATACACTTTGGGTTTGGTTTAAATTGTGTCGCGTTTTTCCTTGTTCTGCGAAGCTTGCGCAATACCGGAAGTTAGATTCGCAAGCCCGTATAAATGTAACTAGCTTTAATATCATAGCCGAGTGTTACATATTGGTGCCCGTACATACGGGTTTTCTGGCGGTTTGGGTATTTTTCGGTGTTGTGTAGCTATGTAGAGCAGGATGGACGCTTCAGTCGCCAATTATAATAATGACAATAATGCTAATGGTGCCGTGACTCTGTTGGTACTATTAATTTACAGGATGATGATGTAGATGTTGTCATAGATGCATTTGTGACTCACCGTAACCCTACTGCAGCGATAACCTCATTGATTAGTTCACTGTATATATCTGATAGGCATGATGATGGTAATTATGATGATATGGTTTTTGTTCATATGTCTAATATGGATACAGTACAAACACTGCAGTCTGAACTTAATCAATGTAAAGGGGATGTATTGGCTCTTTCAGAAAATATGGCGTTCCTCCTGGCGTCCCAACCCCTTCATCTACTCAGATTACGTTTTCAGCTTTAATATCACAGCTGAGTGTTACAAATGAAACAGAACTGTGAGCGAATCGAGGTGAAAACAGACAAGCTAATCCAGCAATTTAAATGCTGGAGTAATCAGCGTGGAAGTAGAGACAGGTGAGCAGATGGGGCGGAAACAAGGGGGGGGGGCGTAGGAGAGGACAGATTAGGGGCTAGGGAAAACATGAGCACATGGAGATAGAGTGACGGCGTGGGAAAAAATGGGTCGGACAGGGCATAAATCATGACAGACATAAAGACTGAAATTTTTCTGAGTGTCTGTCACAGCATCATGCAAAACTTAGGTATTTGCCTGAAGCCATGAATGAAATCAAAATGTTGAGTAGAAGATATGTTATGAGCAGTTATATGCTAAATAGTGCTCTACGACGGAGTATTAGGGCCAATGTGAGATTTAAAAAAAAAAGAGTTGGAAGGGGAGGGGCAGGGAATTTCCGAGTTTAAAACTCAGAAGTTTCAAGTTGTAAGTCGAAATTTTTGAGAAAAAAAATGGAAAATTTCAAGAAAAAAAATGTTAAATTTTCGAGATGAAAACTCGAAAGTTTTGAGATGTAAACTCGACAATACGACACCTCATGGTGTGGACCTTCGTAGAGCGCAAGAGCGCCACATCTACAATACAAAAGGGCCTAATGCTCTTTGGCATATGGAATCTTATGACAAATTGAAGCCATATGTTAAAGGGATAAATGGATGTATCGATGGTTTCAATTGTTTTGTTGAATGGATGGAAGCTTGTATAACAAAAAATGACCCCAAGATTATGGCTCATTACTATTGACCCTAATACTCCATCGTAGGGATAACCCTGCATCTGTCCATGGCGCTGTGGTTCCTGATAAACAAAGGCGATCACCTCATCCAAGTCACTATGGTGTTTTCTTCTAAATAGGCTCAGCTTACAGGAATGTCTCTTCAAAGTCCGAATGCTTATGATGATCTGGTGTTTCTGGGCTAAAATAATATATATTATTATATAATAATATAATAAGTATTTTCTTGTTGCTAAATCCAAGGGAAAAGTTTGATTAGATGTTCCACTTCAGGCATAATGCAAAATAAGTGATGCCTGCCCAACCTTGTAACGTATATACAGTATGCGGTTTCCTTCCTTGAAAAAAAAAAAAAAAAAAAGATTTTCGAGTACTTTCACAAAACTTTCGAGTTTACATCTCAAAACCTCCGAGTTTACATCTCGAAATTCTCGAGTTGTAAACTCAGAAATTTCTTGCCCCTCCCCTTCCAAGTCTTTTTTTTTTTTATCCCCTCTTGGCCCTAATACTCCGTCGTAGTGCTCTGGACTGGTAAGCCAAAATTTGAAATATTTGACTGGAGGGAATAATTACTGTCTGCAGGCAAGGAAATTGGAAGTTTGATGTTGTATTTCTGCAAACAAAGTTGGAGATTTGTTAGGATTAATGGTGTACAGTCGTGGCCAAAAGTTTTGAGAATGACACAAATATTAGTTTTCACAAAGTTTACTGCTAAACTGCTTTTAGATCTTTGTTTCAGTTGTTTCTGTGATGTACTGAAATATAATTACCAGCACTTCATACGTTTCAAAGGCTTTTATCGACAATTACATGACATTTATGCAAAGAGTCGGTATTTGCAGTGTTGGCCCTTATTTTTCAGGACCTCTGCAATTCGACTGGGCTGCTCTCAATCAATTTCTGGGCCAAATCCTGACTGATAGCAACCCATTCTTTCATAATCACTTCTTGGAGTTTGTCAGAATTAGTGGGTTTTTGTTTGTCCACCTGCCTCTTGAGGATTGACCACAAGTTCTCAATGGGATTAAGATCTGGGGAGTTTCCAGGCTATGCACCCAAAATTTCAACATTTTGGTCCCCGAGCCACTAACAAAATTGTGAGTGAGCCCACTCTCTTGCATGAGAAGCAACCCCACACATGAATGGTCTCAGGATGCTTTACTGTTGGCATGACACAGAACTGATGGTAGCGCTCACCTTTTCTTCTCCGGATAAGCCTTTTTCCAGATGCCCCAAACAATCGGAAAGACGCTTCATCCGAGAATATGACTTTGCCCCAGTCCTCAGCAGTCCATTTGCCATACTTTTTGCAGAAGATCAATCTGTCCCTGATGTTTTTTTTTGAGAGAAGTGGCTTCTTTGCTGCCCTTCGTGACACCAGGCCATCTTCCAAAAGTCTTCGCCTCACTGTGCATGCAGATGCGCTCACACCTGCCTGCTGCCATTCCTGAGCAGCTCTGCACTGGTGGCACTCCGATCCCGCAGCTGAATCCTCTTTAGGAGACGATCCTGGCGCTTGCTGGACTTTCTTGGACGCCCTGAAGCCTTCTTAACAAGAATTGAACCTCTTTCCTTGAAGTTCTTGATGATCCTATGAATTGGTGATTTAGGTGCAATCCTAGTAGCCACAATATTCTTGCCTGTGAAGCCATTTTTATGCAACGCAATGATGGCTGCACGCGTTTCTTTGCAGGTCACCATGGTTAACAATGAAAGAACAATGATTTCAAGCATCACCCTCCTTTTTACATGTCAAGTCTGCCATTCTAACCCAATCAGCCTGACATAATGATCTCCAGCCTTGTGCTCGTCAACATTCTCACCTGAGTTAACAAGACGATTACTGAAATGATCTCAGCAGGTCCTTTAATGACAGCAATGAAATGCAGTGGAAAGTTTTTTTTCGGGATTAAGTTCATTTTCATGGCAAAGAAGGACTATGCAATTAATCTGATCACTCTTCATAACAATATGGAGTATAGGCAAATTGCTATTATAAAAACTTAAGCAGCAACTTTTCCAATTTCCAATATTTATGTAATTCTCAAAACTTTTGGCCACGACTGTACTCAATGCTGATAAATATAGGCTGACACTTCCGTGTCATGGGAGGCATCATCTTCGCCCCAAGTTCTATTCTGCAGAAGGACGATGACTCAGCAGGTGGTATGTAAAAGCACTTACATATACCCTTTAGCTCTACCTCTTTAGAAGCTGTGAAATTTTAGGTAAATCACAAAACTGAATGGTTTTATTATCCAGCAAAATATGACAATGAAAACCAATGTGATGGACACATCAGGGTAAGAATGGTAGTGCATGAACCAGTGCACCTACCTTGCATAGTGCCCACTGTACAGGCCTCTTGAAACAGTGTTATGATCTGGGGTGTCTGCAGTTGGTTAGTTCTATTATCAGCAATATTTTGTGGCCATAAAATGAAGTGCAGTATTTGTCTAATCTGTGAAAGAAGTGTTAATAACATGCAATAACAGAAAAAATTTGTTTAAGGGAGTTTGAGGTGCTTTTTATGAGACCATGGGAGACAGTAAGGTATCTCAGCATTTACAAAACATCAAACCTTGAGGTGGATGCGGTTACAATAGAAGACCACATCTGGCACCACTCCTGTTGGCCAAATCTGGAATCTGAGGCTATCATGGTCACAAGCTCCTAACACAGAGAACAGTTAGTCTAAACAGACTCCTCAACTGCCAGTAAGACAGTGCTGATGTACAGGCAGTACATAAGAATTTGGACATTACCAGATTTTTCATAGTTTTTCCCTCTGTATACCCCAGAATACAAATTATGGATAGATATGAGAAGAATTTAAAGTATCAATTATACAGTAATTAAAAGTAGCAAGCCTATTATCCCTGAGATGACAAAAAGAAGAAACCTTGAGGGAAACCATCCTCATTTGAGTGATGCATACATCTATACATACATAACTATACATCTAACCCAGTGGAAACCGCCGTTTGCCCAACATTGGTCCAACAATTTCGCCTGTGTTGCTGTCATTCTCCGTGATAGGCAGTAACACTTTTAAATCGCCCGACCAGAACCCGATAGAAAGTCTATGAATGATGAGAAACACACAGTATGGTTTTCAGAAATGCTTTCTAATATTTTTGAGATACTGAATCATGATTTTCATGATCTATAAGCCATAATCATCAAAAGTAACACAAAAAGGCTTGAAATATTAAATTTATATATTTATTAAGACTATAATGAGATTTTAAATTCAATGAAAAGGCAAAACTTTATCACAATATTCAACTTTTTCAGGATGCACTACAGTACACTGTATATATGGGACAAAATTAGTCTAAGGCAAGGGCTATCTAAAAAAACTATGCACATTGTACAGTTGGCATAAATAAGATAAAGATACTGTATGCCCATCATCAGTGGAGAGCTTAATTTAGCAAAAATTATTAGCCTTTCATAAGTCATAATAATCAAAATAAAAAGGCTTGAAATATTTCACTTACAAATAATCAATCTTGAGTATTAGTTTCTCTGAGTCTATTAAAATGGTAGAAAAGAGGAGCATTCTTTATTAATCCGGTATCTCCACAATTTATTGCAGCACAATACACAACTGTGGATGACTTACACAAGTCTTTATTGATTAAATACAATATTTGCATATTCTAATAATGCCTCAAAATAAACAGCATACGTTTTACTTTGAAATACAATTATTGTGTTCATTTATTAGCTTTGCAGCTTCATAGACCATAGACTGGGGGAATCCTTAAACAGTCATTACAAAATGGCAGTCAGAAACTTGAAGTTACACATAGGTTATTTGAATAACAAAAGAATCCAACAACAACAAAAAAACAGCTTTTGGTGTTAAGTTACATTTTTGCATATTTGTTCCCATGTTTGAAACAACAAAGAAGGGGCTAAGCTGGGATAGCAAACATGATGTTTTAACAAACCTAAAGGTATTATGCATAATATTATATAAAATATAATTGTAAAATATACATTTTATACTTCGAAGGGTCATTACTTGAATATTTTCTTATGAGTATATAGACACATGACAAAATTTTCTAACAAAGCTATTGACATCTGGTGGAGTATTTAGTTATCTTGAAATCTATTTTACACTCCAGGGCTGGTGAGACCTAGGTGCTTACATTTGAGCAAAAAAAAAAAAACAGATATAATGGCTATGAGGAGGAGATAGCAATGTTGGATTGGACTGGGTCTGCAGCTCGTCTTTAGGCCAAGGTGAGCCAGCCTACGCTTGGGTAAGACATATGAGGATAGTACTGTAGGCATGCGCACAGCACAATACGGAGTATGTCCTGCATCACAAAGTTCAATAAATGCCACGTGTCTAATTAACAAAATTGGGTATGAAATAAGTAATGCATGAGTTATCTGAGTATCAATTTCATGCAAGGGGAGATTATTGCCAGAGCATGTGGTCATGAAAGTTTTAAAGGGACATCAATTCATGAAACAGCTTCGACTTACAAGTCATACAAGATCATTGTACTAGGGCCTCTTCAGGTGTGTGTTAACCTTTACTATATCATACTGTATACTCCTATCTATATATCCTGGGCATATCATGTACATCCAGGTCCAGTGGGCATTACATGAGAAGGAGAAGAAAAAAAGGAACAACATTTGTATGACACACTCAGGCGAAAAACATACCACTGTGTCACCAATGCCATTTTTTAATTTACCTGTATAAATATGATTTTTGAAGCAATGCTAAATGCTGTTTATATTTTTGGGTAAATGATGTGAGATTTTTAAAATCTTGACTTGATCTTATGTCCACAAAAATGTATTTTATAGAATTGTATGCAGTGGACATGATACAAAAAAAAAGAAACACTAAAGCTGGCACAATGTGCAGAATCTCTTTCCTTATACTAGTAATGGTTAAGTTTAATATGGAGATGGACCCTGAGAAGTTTATTTAACTAAGGAGTCTCTCAAGCTTATTCTCCTTAAGCTTAATATTAACCCCACAACTGTACCTTCTACAACTTCTATTAATTTGCATTATTGTTTCTTCTTTTCCTCCAATCAACATCCCACCCCACCCCATCTTCTGTTATTGTTATATTGGTTTCCACTTCTATCCTGTACGTACTGTATTTCACACTCTAATTAAAGGCTTCCATTTATTAATGATTTTTCTTTTTGTCTTTGTTTCGTTGACACACTCATTATCAGAGTCCTACTGGCTTGATTTCTTGTCTTTCTGAAAGCTAAAGCTGGTACGACGGCTGAGTTTGCGTTGCTTCTGTGCAAAATAGTCAGCTCTTGAGGTGCTGGCTCGAGACTCAAGGATGTAGTTCACCTGATGGATATCCAAAAGATACAGGGCAAATATAGCCATCAGTAATATCACTAAGTATTCTGACATTCTATTCTTTAATTACCAAAAAAATATTTTTTTTAACTTTATTTGCTTGAAAAGAATAAATGGAGCCTTTTTTTCTACACTGTCAGATGCATGGTTACTGAGGGAAAAATAGGATGATACTTCACCTTTAGCACGATCTCATTAACTGTAGCAGCATCACATTCAAAGTAAAGAACCTTGTAGTCATGGTTGCTAAGATATGTGAGCTTAAAAATCGCATGACCTGCAAAAACAAAGTTGTAAAAGCATTACATTAATCCATTACAAATTCTATTTATAATTAAATGAATATATAAAATTATTATTTTAATTTAAGATTATAATTTAAGAGGAATATTAAAAAATATAAATAGTCATTGCAAGGTCAACTCTTGTGGAAGACCATAAAAGGTGTTTTAAGCATAAGTATAAGAACAGTGAGGGTAACAACTGCATCAATCTGGCAACCCACTGACACCAACAATTTTGGTATGCTTTTAATTGCTTGTATTGCAGCTTCTTTTTGTTGTTTGTTTTGAGTGGCAATTTATTGAAAGTTCCTTTTAAACTCAAAGAGGCTGTTCATCAACTGATGCAAAAGTTTAAATGCAGTTTTCAATAAATTATCTACTCTCTAGTTCTTGTTTCTTTCTTTTGGAATTTTGAAGAAGTACTTACAACCTGGTTATAATCCACCAGTGCGAAGTGTGAATACTTGTTATATTTTCCCTGGTCATAAGATTTTTTTTAGGAGTGTATATATAAAGTGTTCTCTGACTTAGATAATATATTGCAACTATTAAAGCCACTCACACCAAAAGTTAAACCAGCACTGCCGAACGATTTGTCTTTGTCTAAATTATATAATTAACTGCAGTACTAACTTGGACTCTTCTCCTCTACCAGGTCACATGCGCAAAGCAGGTCTGAGTCAATGGAGATCGGCTTCTGTCTTATCCAGAACTTAGTACTTGTTTTCTGATTGGTGACAGGATCAATCTCCACCTTCTCACCTGAGATACCTGTAAAAGGATGGAGAAAATTTATTATACACAGTAGGAGCCATGTCAAACAGCTGCCTGGACCATGGCGGGTCCCATCGCGAACCATGACAAGAGCGTGCACGATCCGTGCACGGAATGTGATCCCCCGCGATGACCCCCGATATATGGTAATTTTTTTTTAAATAAAACCAATTAATAAAACTGATTTTTTAAATCACTCAATACACAATATTTAAAATAAACTAATTACTTAAATAAAACTAGTTATTACAATATTTTCCAAGACATCCTTAAAAACACAGTAACATCTGTTGAGCTTCATAAATTACAGATAAGACATCCTAGACATCCTTAATAATCCTTAAAAACACGGTAACATCTGTAATTTATCTATACCTATAGTTGTAGATAGGGAATACAAATGCAGGCTATGTATTTTACATTACGGTGTATTTTATCTAGTTCCGTTTAATACACTGATAGATAATATTTTGCTGCAAAGTGAAGCTCAAAATGTAACTTCTGCTTGGGTTTGTTTTCATTATATTTTTGAAGATGTTTTCGCTCATGTTTTTTTTTTCGATGATAGTCAAAAATTGGCATAATATCTGGAACAAATATCTAGTCAAGTCAAGTCAATTTATTTATATAGCACTTTTAACAATTTACATTGTCGCAAAGCAGCTTTACACAATCAAAAGAAGTAAGTTTGTATGCAATGTGTATGAATCAAAATGATAAGATTGTCCCTGATGAGCAAGCCGAGGGTGACCGTGACAAGGAAAAACTCCCTGAGATGGTAATAGGAAGAAACCTTGAGAGGAACCAGATACAACAGGGAACCCATCCTCATCTGGGTGATAACGGATAGCAGAGATTGATCAGCATAATAATGTGTAAGACTGGAAGTTCAGTATAACAGGAGATGTGTTAAAATTAAAATTTTAATTAAAAGGAGTCCAGTTTGTTCCTGGAGGCTCAGGTAGACTGTAGGAAATTCCAGTCCTGAGCTATCGAACAACTGAAGTCACAGGTCCCCAGAGAACAGCTGTCAGCATCAATCGAGGACAGGACAGTCTTCAGGGAAACCATCCCCAGCCACCACACGAATCCAGGCAGACCACACGGGGCATCCATGCGACAAGATTTTCAACCAGAAACTGGACTCCAGGACTGGTTAGACAGGTCCAGAGGGCAAAGGGGTCTGGATCACTGGCAACTCAGGAGCGACACGTATAGCTCAACAGAGATACAGGGAGAGGGAAAAGAGAGAGGGAGAGAGAGAGAAAAAGGACAGAGCAGAAGAGAACAGAAAACAAGGAGAGATGGCAGTTAGGTATGGTCACAGTCAACATGTATAAGGTGAAAGTATATTTAGTGCAGAGTGCAAGCAGGGACTCTGGCAGGACTAACTATAACAGCATAACTAAAAGGGAGAGCCAGAAGGAAACACAGACATGAGGGCTCCCTGTGATGTAAAGCAACCAATCACCTCACCGTCAACAAACCTGAGTGATCAATGAGAGTGGGAAAGACAGCATCTAAACATACCAGTTCACCAGAATACTCTACGTCCATGAGTCCCCCAGATCTGCGCCTTTACCTAAGGCTAATCTATTAAAAAAATGCTTGGCTAAATAAATTGGTTTTTAGCCTAGACTTAAACACTGAGACATTGTGTCTGAGTCCCGAACATTTATAGGAAGACTATTCCATAACTTTGGGGCTTTGTAAGAAAAAGCTCTGCCCCCTGCTGTAGTTTTAATAATACGTGGTACTGACAGGCAGCCTGCATTCTTTGATCGAAGTAGGCGTGGCGGATCGTAAGACACTAACAGTTCACTCAAATACTGTGGCGCGAGACCACTGTGGAGTGCTTTAAATGTCAAAAGTAGTATCTTAAAATCAATGCGAAATTTCACAGGGAGCCAATGCAGTGTAGATAAGATAGGGGTGATGTGCTCGTATCTTCTGGTTTTAGTGAGAACTCTGTATTCTGTACTAACTGAAGCTTGTTTATACACCTAGTTGAACAACCAGACAGTAAGGTGTTACAATAGTCCAACCTAGAGGTGATAAAAGCATGAACTAGTTTTTCTGCATCATTTAGTGCCAATATGTTTCTTATCTTGGCAATATTTCTAAGGTGAAAGAAAGCTATCCTGGTAATATTATCTACATGAGCTTCAAATGAAAGGCTGGAATCTATAATCACACCAAGGTCTTTTACTGTTGCATTAGATGGAACAGAAAGGCCATCTAAAGTTACAGTGTGATCAGAAAGCTTACTTCTAGCTACTTGTGGTCCTATGACTAGAACTTCTGTCTTATCAGGATTAAGCAGAAGAAAATTCATTAACATCCAATCTCTTATGTCCTGCACACACTGCTCCTGTGTCATCAGCATAACAATACCATGTTTACGAATTATGTTACCCAGAGAAAGCATGTAAAAAGCATTGGGCCTAAAACTGAACCCTGTGGAACACCAAACTCCACTTGAGAACATGAGGAATGGTCACCATCTAAATCTACAAACTGATAACAATCATTCAAATAGGATCTGAGCCACAAGAGGGCAGTTCCCTTAATTCCTACTACCTTTTCTAATCTGTGAAGGAGAATACTATGATCAATGGTGTCAAAAGCTGCACTGAGGTCCAGTAACACAAGTATAGTGACGCAACCCTGATCAGAGGTCCATAGGAGATTGTTTACTACTTTAACAAGTGCTGTCTCTGTGCTGTGATAAGGCCTAAATCCTGACTGATACAGTTCATTTATGCTATTTCTGTGTAGATGTGAACATAGCTGCTGTGATACTACCTTTTCCAAAATCTTGGAGATAAAGGGAAGGTTTGATATTGGCCTGTAATTAGAAAGCTGACAGGGGTCAAGGTGAGGTTTCTTGATTAGCGGTTTAATAACGGCTGATTTAAAGGATTTGGGGACATACCCGCTACTGAGTGAACAGTTAATTATCTTCAACAGGGGTTCTATTATTGCTGGTTCTATCTGTTTGAGAAAATGTGTCGGTATAGGATCTAATATACAGGTTGATGATTTTGAAGAAGAGATGAGTGAAATTAGTTCCCTCGCTTCAAGGGGAGTAAAGTATTCTAAGTTCTGATGTGATGTGGTTAGTTCATCTGTATTACTTAAATTGTCTGGTTTCAAAGCCTGAAGTGCCTAATATTTATGATTTTGTTATTGAAAAAGTTCATGAAATCCTCACTACTGCATGATGTTGTTGTGGAGATTTCTGCAGTGGCCTTGTTTTTAGTTAATTTAGCTACGGTATTAAATAAAAATCTCGGGTTGTTTTTGTTATTTTCTATAAGAGTAGAGAGATACGTTGATCTAGCATCACTGAGAGCTTTTCTATAGTTCAGGATGATCTCCTTCCAAGCTATTTGAAATACTAACAATTTAGTTTGGTGCCATTAACGTTCAAATTTTTCGTGCGGTTTGTTTTAAAGCGCGTGTGTGGTCATTATACCAAGGAGCGTGGTTCTTATCTCTAATCATTTTCCTTTTAACTGGAGCTACATTATCTAAGCTATAATGAAGTGCTGACTCTAGATATTCATTCGCCTGTTTGAGTTCTGTGAAGTCAGATGGCGATCCAATCAAAGTTGATAACTCTGGAAGATTATTGATAAAGCTCTGTGTGGTATTTGATGAAAATGTACGTTTAAGGCGGTAGCATGGTGCTGTGCATACATTATTACTATGACACGCTTTAATCGAGACAAGATAGTGATCTGAGATACCTTCAGACTGTGGAATTGTGGTTATATTTCCTATACTTAGTCCGAAGGATAATATTAAATCTAAAGTGTGACCTGCTCTATGAGTGGGTCCTACTACACACTGATTTACTCCTACTGAGTCCAGTATGGACAAGAATGCTGTTCTCAGAGGGTCTTCTGGATACTCAAAATGAATGTTAAAGTCTCCAGCAATTAACGCTTTGTCCACAGAAACAACAAGGTTTGAGAGGAAATCTGCAAATTCACAAAGAAACTCCGAGTACGGTCCTGGGGGTCTGTAAATGATGATTAGCGGGATCGACTGAGCTGACTTTATGTTACTAGAGAGAGCTTCAAATGCATTAAATTTAAAATTGTGTTTTTGTATGATAGACAGATTATCGTTATAAATAACGGCGACTCCTCCTCCTCTACCAGTTAGCCGAGGCTGGTGTATGTAGCTGTATCCAGGAGGACTAGCTTCATTTAGAGCTACATACTCGTCCTGTTTAATCCAGGTTTCTGTTAAACATAATATATCAAACTCCTGATCTGTGATAATTTCATTAACAATAACTGCTTTAGATGCGAGAGATCTAATATTTAACAGTCCTAGCTTCAGATCAGAGGTGCTGATCTGAAGGCTGCACATTCAGTGTGATCTGCGTTTGTTGTATCTATGTTAATTAAATTACTAAAACAGACTTTCTAGAGAGTCTTTCTAAATGTATGTTTATGTTTAGCTCGGGGAACAGACACAGTCTCAATATGATGAACCCTGAGTGACGACTCTATGCAGCTAGCAGATGGTTGGTTTAGCCTGTCTGTCTGCTCCCTGGCCTGGGCTCTGGATTGTCACCGATTAACTAGGCCTCTTCTGAGACTATGTGTTATACTACAAGAAATGAGAACAGCACCTTCCCGAGTGGGATGGACACCATCCCGCCCTAACAGGCCAGTTTTGCCCTCAAAGGTCTTCCAGTTGTCTATGAAGCCCACGTTGTTTTCGGAGCACCACCTGGACATCCAGCGGTTCAGCAACCATAACCTGCTGTAAGCTATGTCGCCACGTGTCATTGGGATGGGACCAGAGCAAACTACTTCATCGGACATCGCCTTCGTTATATTAAACACCTCTGTAAAGTTACTCTTACTAACCTCTGACTGACGAAGGCGTATATCATTAGCTCCAGCATGTACCACTATCTTGGAGAACCTATGCTGTCCTAGAGCCCTAAGATTACCTGCTATGTCCGGTGCTCTGGCTCCCCGGATACACCTGACCACTGCCGCCCTAAAGGCTAATTTCACATGTCTCAGTATCGAGTCTCCTATAACCAGAGCTCTTTCAGGTTTCTCGGCGGGTGCATCACTGAGGAGAGCAAACCTGTTGGACCTGATGGACACGCACAAGAGGTGTGCTCCGGTGGGCTAGCCTTAACGTTGGCTAACGAGCTTTGGCTGAACGAGAATGCCGCAGAGTCGTCATCCACTCGCCCCGCTGTGAGGGCTCTACTGCCGGAGTCAGGGGCTGGTTATCTCCGCCTGTGGCACCCAGACTTTCCGCTATGGGAATAACGCTGCTCTCGCGCTCTCTAACCCTCTCTAGAGTCTGGATGCGCTCCTCTAATGCTAATATGTTCTCCGTCAGGGTGCTAACTAACACACACCTATCACAAATAAAATTATCACTAATGACAGAGGAAGAATGTCTAAACATCCTGCACTCCACACACTGAGCGAGCTGAATGGTGGACATAATAATGTACCTTTGTGCCGGAGTTGTGATTATTTGGTGATGGATTCACTTGTTGTTGGTCAGATGATACGCGCGTTCTCCCAAAAAGCGCAAAAAAACGGATAAAGTCCAGTAGTATTAGAGCGTAAAACCTAGTTTGTTATTTAGCAAAAACGGGAAAAATATATAATTATAAAAAAACTAAATATAATCTAAAACACTGTTACAAACAGACGAGGAACTTTCGCGGGAACAATAGGAAAAAAGGAAGCTACGTCACAGGAAGAATATCTGCCCATACAGATGGTATGTGCCGCACTACGAGATGTTTTTAATGATAAGAGCCCTTACGCAGGGCTTTAGAGGGGGTCAACGAAATAAGGGTATGTGAGAGTGCTTATGATACGCACGGGAAGACCTTTCCATTTGGAGATCGCGTGGGATTATTAATTAAGAAACATAAAGGGAAACAAAAGAAATTACAAGTTCTCAATGGGTTTAAGATCTGGGGAGTTTCTAGGCCATGGACCCAAAATTTCAACATTTTGGTCCACGAGCCACTTTTGCCTTATGGCACGGTGCTCCATCGTGCTGGAAAATGCATTGTTCTTCACCAAACTGTTGTTGGATTGTTGGAAGAAGTTGCTGTTGGAGGGTGTTTTGGTACCATTCTTTATTCATGGCTCTGTTTTTGGGTAAAATTGTGAGTGAGCCCACTCCCTTGGATGAGAACCAACCCCACACATGAATGGTTTCAGGATGCTTTACTGTTGGCATGACACAGGACTGATGGTAGCGCTCACCTTTTCTTCTCTGGACAAGCCTTTTTCCAGATGCCCCAAACAATCGAAAAGAGGCTTCATCCGAGAATATGACTTTGCCCCAGTCCTTAGCAGTCCATTCGCCATACTTTTTGCAGAAGATCAATCTGTCCCTGATGTTTTTTTTGGAGAGAAGTGGCTTCTTTGCTGCCCTTTTTGACACCAGGGCATCTTCCAAAAGTCTTCGCCTCACTGTGCGTGCAGATGCGCTCACACCTGCCTGCTGCCATTCCTGAGCAAGCTCTGCACTCGTGGCACTCCGATCCCACAGCTGAATCCTCTTTAGGAGACGATCCTGGCATTTGCTGTATTTTTTTGGACGCCCTGAAGCCTTCTTAACAAGAATTGATCCTATAAATTGTTGATTTAGGTGCAATCTTAGTAGCCACAATATTCTTGCCTGTGAAGCCATTTTTATGGAACGCAATGATGGCTACACGCATTTCTTTGCAGGTCACCATGGTTGACAATGAAAGAAAAATGATTTCAAGCATCACCCTCCTTTTAACATGTCTAGTCTGCCATTCTAACCCAATCAGCCTGACATAATGATCTCCAGCCTTGTGCTCGTCAACATTCTCACCTGAGTTAACAAGACGATTACTGAAATGATCTCAGCAGGTCCTTTAATGACAATGAAATGCAGTGGAAAGTTTTTTTCGGGATTAAGTTCATTTTCATGGCAAAGAAGGACTATGCAATTAATCTGATCACTCTTCATAACATTCTGGAGTATATGCAAATTGCTATTATAAAAACTTAAGCAGCAACTTTTTCAATTTCCAATATTTATGTAATTCTCAAAACTTTTGGCCATGACTGTATGTGTTTAAATATACAGTAAACAAACTCTGCCTTTTGGAAAGTGAAAGTGAGTGCCGTTGATCAAAAGGCTGACAAACACATGCACAGATATGAGCAGATTTATCTATAAAACTGCAGACATACTCCCCCAGAAATGCAACAAACAAATATAGTCTACTCGCTGAATATAAAGCAACAGTGCTCTCCAAAGTGAAAACCTACAGAAAGCCCCCGTTACTGTAATCCCTCTTCTCACCTTTCATTCATGATAGGTGTGAATTTTTCTAACCGGTTTCGCTGATGGGGGAATTGGCAGATTTTGGGGGTTTTAAAAACGAATTAACAAGACCGAGCAGACGTCTCTGCCTAAATTTTTTTTCGCCAGCAAAACATAAAATAAATTTAAATAACAATGTTTAATGGTAGCAATTAAATCAGACTTGATAGTTGGATTTTATAGTTTGAGTGTAATTCATAAATTTATTGAATATATTCAGATTAACGAAAAATTGATGTCTCCGTTTCATTCCTAGACCTTTTGTCCGCATCACAATGAACTGAAGCTCAGCACTCTTCTTTCCTTGTTTTAATCTGTGATATTTAAGTGAAATATATTTTGCGTAAAGGTCTAAACATTCTTTTTTTATTTATGGACAGGTGTATTATATTTGCATTATTGCATTATGTTTCAAGAAAAAAAAAACGTGTGGAAAAATAATCTTTCATGTACATATTTTTTTCTGTCGTTATTTCCCGCTACATTCCTGAGCGCGCAGTTTTGACATTTTGAGGGCAGAAAAAGCACTCTGCGCATGCTGTGTCTCCCCTGTCCGTTCAACGTGCTTTCCACGCTCGTTAAAACACTGTCACTAAACTACTCACAGACTTCCACACACTGGTTCTGATTGGCGTTTTCTTCTCTAATCAGCTGGCACTACCGATCGCATAACAGAAGCTTATTACTTATTAAAGTTTTATAAGTAAAGCGACCGAGTTGTCCGATTCACATTTTACTCGACATGCATAAGTCCAACAATGAGCTATATGGTAAAACTGGTATATACTAATAGTTAATTCAATAAAAAAGGAGATGCTATAATATTTATTTATACTTCCTTTTGATTGTGTAGAGCTGCTTTGAGACAATGACCATTTTAAAAGCACTATACAAATAAAATTTTATTGAATTCCGTTATGCGGTCGATAGTGCCAGCTGATTAGAGAAGAAACAGCCAATCAGAAGTAGTGTGTGGAAGTCTGTGATTGTCTAGTTTAGTGGCAGTTTTATAACACCGGACACCGGTGAAAGCATGTACAGACAGGAGTCGAGCACGCAGAGAAAAGAGATGTTGCGTGCATGTGCGGAAAAAACGCGATGAGCACACACACAAGACACTGCACACGCAGAACCGAGCTGTTGAGCAATCAGGGGAGACACACCTGATCAAATGCAGATGCATGATTTGCAAGAATCTAGATTATCCACAACCCATTCTCACATTCCACGTCACCATGTGCGTGAGGAGATGAAAATAATAAAATATTAATTATTTTTAATATTAATTTAGGGCTGTAGCTATCGAATATTTTAGTAATCGAGTAATCTACCAAAAATTTTTATCAATTAATCGAGTAATCGGATAATTACTTAAGTAATCGAGTAATCGGATATGCACTTTTGCTTAATTAAACAGCAATGTAAAATATATAAGAGAAACAAAGATTAATTGGTTTTCTTTTTAGAAAAATCTACTTTTATTTTTTAAATGCGTACAGCATTTTATCAAAAATAAACATTGTCATTATTCACAATACAAGGACTAGCTTATACCCCTATATCTCACCTATGCGGTTTGACTCAGAGTGAGACGCAGTGTTATGCACCGTGAGCCGAAGCGACTGCCCGCCGACGTTCCGCAAAGTTCTGCAAGGTCCGGCAAAAAAATTAAACATGTTTAAACATGTTTTTAAGGCGGCTTAAACATATGTAATTTTTCGCGCAGAAAGATGGAAACGTAATCGCCATAACTCACGGTGAATCATGAAGAACCGAGCTTCCGGCCACCGCGCGAAACTGCGTAGGTGAGATGGGGGTATTAAAGTTGACGGAGATTAATTAAGTGCATTACAGCACCATACATTCTTATTTTAAAGCCTTTTTATGCAAAAAAAAAGTTTTTCAAATGACTACGTATAAAAAAAAAATAAGGCACACATTAAAATAAATAATTATACAAAAACACTAAGTTGTGCAACTAAAAGTTTCAAAATCTACATCTCAGATGTAACATAAGCCTTTACTGACAATTTCTGCTTTCTTCTTCTCTTGGCCTCTCTGATAATTTTATCTCTCCCTTCCATTTTGCAGCCCTCAACAGAACGCTCCCTCAAATCAATACAGCGCTAACTGTTTGCGTCTCCTTCCGCTTTGTGGGTGACCTAAGCGCTTCTTCGTTGGTGTTTACTGGCGGCTTGCACCCGGAAGCGCGCTGTGTCAAAAGCGTGCTGTCAACAAATAATTGCGCAAAAACATAACGCAAGCTTTTAAAATTAATTAAACGAAGTTTCGAGGCAGAAGATTTTGCCTCGATCATTTTTTGTAATCGAATTACTCAATTTAATCAAGGAATCGTTCCAGCCCTATATTAATTTAATAACAAACATTAATTTGGCAATAAACTTTTTGGAAAAAGATTGATTAATTTCACCACAAACAAGTTGATGGAAATTAATGGCTGATGCATTTGATTCTTATTATAAGAATGCAAAAACACCAGCGCTGCTGACTGACATCGGTTTATGTTTGAATTTTATGGTCATTTAATTTCATTTATTTCAGTTAATAAAATAAATAAAAAATAAATCTACTATAAATAAAAAAACACAAGGTATAAGATGACACGAAACCTGTTTGTGGATTTTCTAATTACACATGATAAAATCTAAAGTCTCACTGTGTTAACGTTTACGTTCGTTAAATTACTATATTTAATTTAGATTCTGTAATTTTTAGCACTGTGATTATGCATTCGTTTAATTACAATGTTTGGCTTGAATTTATATGCTACAGTATCATGTGCAGCTGCCGATGAGCTGCAGCTGATTAATGCTTGAGAGAATGAACTAACACCTGAGGCCTCAGTCTATGGTTATAGCGCCACTTAGCAGCATAAAGCCAGCAAACGCAAATCCCTAATGCCGCTGCTGTGTGCCGCAACTGTAGCAGTCCAATTCTGGTTGAGTAACATCTGTATGTGTGTGTTTTTTCGTGCTTGCGTGTAAGAGAGAGATGCAAGTGTGTGAGTGTTACATGTATCACACACATACGAACACACACATTACAAACATTAACAGACAGACTCATACACCACACACAAACACATTTACATACACACACGTCTCACACACACACACACACACACACACACACACACACACACACACACACACACACACACCTCTCTCGCACATCATATTGTATACATTATATTATAATATTTGATCACAAATATTAACACTCACATCTCTCACTCTCGCACGTGCACACACACACACACACACACTTGATATAACAAATATTTAGGGGCCAAGCTGTCATCAGCCCTATTACGTCATAGTGTGTCAAGTGTGCAAGTTGTGC
The DNA here is from genome assembly GCA_011419295.1 of Clarias macrocephalus. Classification (NCBI taxonomy): domain Eukaryota; kingdom Metazoa; phylum Chordata; class Actinopteri; order Siluriformes; family Clariidae; genus Clarias; species Clarias macrocephalus. The sequence goes on along the minus strand of JAAGKR010000445.1, from coordinate 37,651 downwards.
GGTGCACCTGAGCGACGATGGCTTTTTGTAGGTCTTAACACGTTCAAAAGACAAACAAGTTGTGTGGTGCGACCGGGTGATGATGGCGCAGGATGCTTGGGACCGCTTATCGTTGCTTGAAACTATACATAATAAAATGGATACAATCTGGCTTAGACTCACTGTCCAGTATGAGATATTGGATTGCTTAACATCATTTCTTAAATGAAATGCAGCTCTAATGCAAAATTCATGAGCCTTTGGTTCACTTACTTGTGTGCATTCACATGTTTCTGGAGGAAAAATTATTTTATTCGGGAAGAATGCTTCTACTGTCACTAGTCACTGGCACATTTTTAAAACAAGTAATATGTAGGTATAAATAGATCTCAGACATCCCCAAAATGTTTTTTTCATATATTCAACCCAGTTTATCTCACTCCTCTAAATTTACTGCTCCAGTTTCTATGTTAATGATCTATTGCAAAAGCTACACCAGAGAGCAGCAGAGCTGATGGAAGGAAATGTTATTTGATTTTTTTTGTTGTTGTTGTTGTTTGTACACACACTAGATACCCACATGAACATCTAAAATGTTTAAAATAACTAAAAACAGAAATTTACATAGAGGTCCTTAAAGAAATCAATCAATTTAGACTAAATAAATTACATTTCATTAAATGTTTAAATTCTGCTGGGTGCGAGTGCTATGGATATGCACCTTCTTATTAAATGAGTTCTCTTTATTTCTGAAGACATTGAGTTGGCTGCTATTACTTCACTCCCTAGTAAACTCATCCCTAACCATTTCAACTGATGTTAGATTGGTGATTGCGGACATCAGATCAACGGATGCAGCAATTAGTCACTCTCCTTCTTGCACAAATAGCTCTTGCATAACCTAGAGATGTGTTTAGGGCATTGTTGAATTGGAAAACAAATGATGGTCCAAAATATGTACAAAATATGGCATGTTGCTGCAAAATGCTGTGGTAGCCATGTTGGTTTAGTATGCCAATTTTGACCAAGTCTCCAACAGCAAAGGATCCTCAGGCCATCACACCTCCTCTCCTATGCTTTCCAGTGATAGCCACACATTCAACGTGATCTGTTCACCCTCTCTTTATCTAACAAAGACTTAGAGGTTATAAGCAAAAATCTCTAATTTGGACTCATCAGAACAAAGGATAGTTTTCCACTCATGTCCATGCATTGTGCTTTGTGGTCTCTTCTGCTTGTTGTTATTCCAAAGTAATGGAGTCTTTGCCGCAATTCAACCATGAAAGCACATGCAGTCTAACCTGAACAGTGGATGTTAAAATACAGTATGTCTGCCGATTGAACTCATTTGACGCATTATGTCTGCCAATTGAAGCATTTATGTTGGGTCTAACCTGAGGTGCTGTAAATCAGTAGTTTGTGAGGCTGGTCATTCTAAACGTATCCTCTGCACCAGAGGTGGCTCTTGATCTTCCATTACTGGGACAATCTTCATGAGATCCAGTTTCTGCATAGTGTTTAATGGTTTTGGTGACAGCACTTGGGGATACTTTCTAAGTCCTTGAGATTTTTTTGGACTAACTGACCATATTGTTTTTGTTAAAGTAATGATGGATGTTTTCTTTTCATGTAGTGTTCATAGCACTAATGGGACTATTGACGCTGTACTAGAGTTCAGCGAATCCAGATTCATTGGGGTTAAATAACCGGATCCTTTATATGACTCACGAATCACAAATCCTTCACTTCATCTACTCGGATAAGTTGAGTCTTAAGTTATCTTATTGCTAACAACAACATACATAAATACAAACTGATAATTACACCATTCCGTTGTACTAAGTAGTTGTTAGCTAGTAATTGTAGGAAAAAGTAGCTGACTGGGTTGCTGACTCGGCAGGGCCAACCGGACTCGTGGCGCGGAACGAAACTGACGGATCCGAGGGACTAAGTGCATGTTCATGAGTCCAAGGATTCGGTGGATTCGTTGAGCGCCCCTAGTGTGGGGACCATGGCAAAAACAGGCAGAATCCGTATCACACTGACATAAGCTGCAGCTGCTTCACCTTTACAATATTGTGTGATTGAACGCAGTGTTCTATAGTCTGATTTTATTAACACCAAAGATATTTGTTACGTGTTGGTAGATGATGAAGATATGTATTATGGCTCTGTTTTTCTATTTTGTTCTCCCTAACTCCAAATCCCAAATATATCCCTGCAACTACCTGAATCCCTCTGTAACTGGATCTTGGACTTTCTGAACGAAAGACCTCAGGCAGTGCAGATCGGGAACTACATCTCCAGCACCACCACACTAAGCCCCCCCAGGGCTGTGTGCTCAGTCCCCTGCTGTTCAAACTGCTGACTCATGACTGTGTAGCAACACACAGCTCCAATCATATCATTAAGTTTGCTGATGACACGACCGCAAGAACGATGAGTTAGCGTACAGAGAGGAAGTACAGAGGCTAACGGACTGGTGTAAACACAACAACCTGTCTCTGAACATCGATAAGACAAAAGAGATGGTTGTTGATGTCAGGAGGACATGGAGTAGCCTCTCACCTGGAGGAGAACATCACTTGGTTCCTCAACACCAGCTCTCTGCACAAGAAAGCCCAAGAACGTCTTTTCTTCCTGAAAAGGCTGAGGAAGGCCTAACTATTGAGAGCACCCTGAGCAGCTGCATCTCTGTCTGGTTTGGGAATTGTGCCATATCAAACCGCAAGACCCTACAGCAATTAATGAGGACAGCTAAGAAAATCATCTGGGTCTCTCTCCCCTTTATCGAAGACATGTACACCACACGCTGCATCTGCAAAGCCACAAACACACACCTCTCACACTCACTCTTCACCCTCCTGCCATCTGGGAAAAAGGTACCGAAGCACGTTTACTGTTTCTCCTCCCACTACCTCAACTCATACCTCATTACTACAAAAAGTACTGAAACGTGTTATGTTGTTGTGTCACTCTGTAGCTCTTTGTTTGCACATTTGCACATGCACTTTGTTGTCTGTTGTCTATTGTTGTTTCTTTTTGTATAGAAATAGATAGTTTTAGGTTAACTTAAAAATATAAAATGTAAATCTGTCATATCTGAGCTAGTCAGCTAATTAGATATCTTAGTTAGCTAGCTGGTTCTGGTAAAGTTGTGTTGTTAATGTATATCCTTGCTCCTGGAGGAACGTTGTTTCGTTTCACTGTGTACTGAACTGTATATGGTGGAAATGACAATAAAAGCCTACTTAAACTAAGGAATGAAATTGCTAATGGTTTCATTTTATTAGTGACAAAACTTGGTCCAAAACTGAATTTTTCTAAGACCTTAAATAAATACTCCCATTCCACACGGTCAAAAGCCTTTTCAGTTTTATTCAGGAATCCCATCTGATGGTCTGTATAAGATATCCACAAGGCACTGAACATTACAATAAGAATAGCGGCTTTTATAAAACCAGTTTGGTCCCGAGATAAAATTGAGAGTAGAACATTCTCTAATCTCAGAGGTAAGACTTTAGAGGTAGACTATATTAAGAAAAGAGATTGATCTATATGAAGAGCACTCTGTCTTTATCCCTTTTTACAGTATAATTGTCATACGAGCCTCATTAAAAGCAGGCAATTTACCTTGCTTAAAAAAATCTGATAAAACCAAAGCTAGCTGTGGTGCGAGGAATGAGGAGAATTATTTTTAAAATACTGCAGGGAACCCCATCAGGACCTGAGGACTTACCAGTATGCAATCATTACACAGCTGAAATTTCCTCTTATGATATGGGCTCTTTTAATCTTAATCAGGGGATAGTATTGGGATCATTAGTTGAGTCAGAAAAATCTCAACTGAGTTATGGTCCTCTGGGAACTCAGAGTGTGTGCCAGTGATGGGCGTGCACCTCAGTATTTTGACACTCCTTGCTCACTCGTAGGCTCACTAAGCAGGCGATGCCACTGGAAAAGGGCACGGCTGGCTAAAAACCATTTTAAGAGGATCCCGAGTTTTCTCACAGTCCGGGCAAAAAGACAGTCCTGGTGGTGTATTTGCATGGCTGCGCTGAATGCAGAAAGGTCGCATGTGAGCGGGGTGATGTAACGAGCCCCAGAGACTTTAAAAGCATAGAACAGCAAGCAGCCGTTTGATCTCAGTGTTGAGGACAGCCGCTAAAAGACTGTGCGAGCGCCCCCAGCACTTTCACTTTTGCAGAGAGCCAGCTGCAGAACCTGCTGCCGAAGAGGAATAGGCTGCTGCTGTTGTTTTTTGTTTTTTTTTGCGTTAAGTCAGGAAAGCCACCCAGCTGGCCATACCCAGTGAGAGCTGGGAGGGGCCAGGGTTGGCCAGACAGGGAAGCCGTTTGAGTAAGCATGCAGGAGCCGCTGCAGGCCAGCCTCCTGCCTACATGCCAGTTGCCATTGGGATCAGTTGATTGTCTATAAGGAAATAATCGATTTGAGAAAAACTATGATGGGCATGTGAGAAAAAGGAGTATTCTCTCTTTTTTGGATGAAGAATGTGGCATTTGTCAGAGATACCAAAACTACAAAGATAAGACTGAAGTAGCATGGTAGATTTACTGAGTGGAATAGGATTGGGAAATAACCTGTCAAGTGATAGATCTAAACACCAAATGAAGTCTCCCCCTAGTATGACCGAGTATGAATTCAGATCTGGTAAAGCAGAAAAAATACTCAAAGAAGGAAACATCATAATTAGGAGAATATACATTAGCCAACACTGCATTAGTATTAAATAATTTCCTTGAGACAATGATATAATGACCATGTATATCCAGAATAATTTATGGTGCTCAAAAGCGATGTCTGGATTAATGAGAAGTGAGAGCATTCTCATTAAGCATTCGCCTGAAAAGTAAATTGGTAGTGCTGCCCTCCCCAACATGACATAAGTCAAAAATGATCAGAACTGTGAATATCGGTTTTTTGTGGTGTTAAGTTGTTTTATCAGGTGACTAATCCATTAAAATTCCAGCTCAGAAAGTTTAAAGAACTTTTCCTCTCCTCTAGAAGAAGTGCAAAGTGGTAAACACAAATAATAATGAAATTCCAAGCATCAGCTTTAAATGTATGAAACACAGAGACATATATTAAAGATAAACTGTGTATACCGTTTTAACATAGTACTGGTTGATGGTACCCCTAGAATAAATTGAAAATAATTTCAGTTGTTAAGTCTGTAAAGTGTGTCTTCTAACTGGAATCACAAGTGTCTTCAAACTTTAGACAGTCTGCCTATTTAAAGGGTGAAAAGTAGTCACTGTGTTGTTTGGTATTATGGTGTGTACCACACTAAACAGAAAGCCAAGGTGAGAGTTGTCTCAGGTAATTAGAAAAAAAATTATAGGCTATAAGACCATCTCCAAGTAGCCTGATGTTCCTTTGACCACAGTTGCACATATTATTCAGAAGAGCTCCCTGACCTGCACTCAATCCATAACAAGCAAAGCTGGACCAAAACCAGGACGATAATGAAGGACCTCAGCCAACCCAACAATAGCCTGTTCTCTCTGTTGAGGTCAAGTGCTACTGCTCCCTGAAGGCCAACACAGAGAGGCTGAGAAGAAGCTTCTTCCTGCAGGCTATTTGAGCCTTCAAACAGAACACTACAAAGAACTAAACAATCTGATCAGTATTCTATGTTCACTCACGCGGTGTTACGACATTGAGTTTATCTGCATTTTGCGCTTTGCCAGCATATCTGCTTGTGTTTTGTTTTTGTCTCTGCTCATCCTTAATTTTTCAGGACCAGCCCACTGCTTTATGATTGGTTAACCAGGAGATCCAGAGGCAGGCCTTTCTGAAATTAATGTGAAACAACGCGGACACTGTAATAAAAACGCGAACACCGTAATCCATACGTGGGCACCATAACGACAACGCGGACAATCCGCCATTGTTCCGTCAACAACGTAGTGATTGCGTAAAGTGACCGTAATGAGATTGGGAAGAATCGCCGTCATCTGAGGTCGGCGGAAATCTGCGTTTTCCTGCGTTGTCACTATGGTGTCATTACGGTGAGTAAGGTGCTTTGCGTTGTTACGTTTCCTATCTTTCGGCGTGAAAACTTAAACATGTTTAATTTTTTTTGCTGTCCTCACGGAAGCTCACAGACCCTACGGAACCTCGCGGAACTTTGGGCGGTCACTCGCGATGGCTCTGATCTCACCGTGAGTCAAACCGCATAGGTGAGATAGGGGTATAAGGATTTTCAAAAACTCATGAAACTTGGAAGACAGGTTGGAATCTGCTACCATCAGGATGCCTGATAGTCTCATGGCCCGGGGCCCCCACATGAGATTTAGCTGGATAGCTCTTACACACTTTCATGTAGGCACACAAAACTCTGTACACATTTAGAGCTCATTGAGCCGAACAACTTTCGTACTGCATGTCCTGGGCTCAACTTAACAGGAGGCCGGTTATTTTGGGTCGTTCACAAAAATGCACCCGATGGATTTTGATATACAGTACTCCTCCTAGGGAAATTATACAATCATCATCAAACTGGGCCGATGTGATCTAAAGACACTGAGGAAGCAAAATTGCAGAGGGATTTTTGATATCTCAAACGGGTCAGCCGTGATAATGTCTTAAACGTACGCTGAAAAATGATTAATAACTTTCTGTGTGGCATTATACTGAGTAACATTATGTTCAGTGACATCACATTGAGAAACATGATAGTGTGAGGCTTATTTTCCAGCATCTGCAGCCTATTGTACACATTGTATCATAAATGTTGACACTCAAACACACAAACACATCTCGCACACACACACATGCACACAAAAAACACACACACACACATATACAAGAACACACTCATGTATATCACACATCACAAATTTTAACACTCACATCTCTGTCTCACACACACGCACGCACACACAAATGCACACACACGCGCACACACACACACAAACACAGACAAACACTCATACATCACACACATTGTGCTTGGGCCCGTCATCGTTGCTTGCAACTATATTTTTGACTTTGTTCTTCTTTGGATTTGGTTGCCTTGTTTTGTAAAATCTTTTTGTATATATTTTGTATATAATTCTGTGTATAGTGGCTTTGTAGGAAGTCGACACCATTTAGTTTATACATTTATAAACGTTACATTTTCTCCTGGTTGTGGTTAGCAAATTAGAAAGGGGAGTGTGTTGTATTTATATTTCTTTTCTTTTGGTGCAGCTTAGATATTTCACTTTGGGACTAGCTAGAGGAATTTTTGGGGAATTGCTTATTCACTTTAGTTGTAAATAAACATTTAGCAAATGTACTATTGGGCTTGCCCCCTTTTTTCACCTTTTTTCTTCGTTTTTTTCCTGGCGACCCAGGTGGGGGACACACTCTACATTCCTGCTAAAACATCAAAGTCAGGAAGCAGTACATTACTCAAATGGCACATTTGCACATTGCTACTTATTGCACACTTCCTGATACTTTGCACATTTTTTGCTTGTGTTTGCACAGTGGTCATTTTCCACAAAAATTAGGACTACCTGCACTCAGCTGTAATCCTATAAAATTTATACACACAACATCTCATACACTTCTATTTTAATTCTATTCTGTAGCAACCTTGTACATATTGTAAATTTGTCAAGGTAATTTTTTTCCGCAGAGAACTTAAACCCTTTCCTCTTTTTTGGTCACAGGCAGTCGTATAAGCTTTTCACTGCATATCATATTGTGTATGGGACAAAATTTGAATTTTAAGTGTTGTACAGTATATATTTCCACAGCTACTGATGAATCAACAGAGTCAGTAATGGCCTGCTTCAGATTCAGTAATGCACCACTTAACACACATACACGAAAAAAGGACATTGTAACGATCAGATTTGTTATAAACCTGTGTGTGTGGATGGAATGAATTGTCCAGAGTCCGGGTTATTTATGAAATATCACGTTTATGATGAAATATCGTGTTTGTGAGTGAGTGTAGCGGTAGCGATGGCTCGGACTCACCGGTATTATTGAATCAGTCCGGGAGCACAAAAACGGAGCAAGAGGTGTAGTGAATGTGACAATTAATCCAGAAATGGTATAATCCAACTTGTCTCTGTCTTCTCTCTCTCTTGAATATACACAACGCTTTCTCCTCATCATCTCTCTCCCTTCTCGCTTCTTCTCATCTTCATTTTAAATGCGGACCAGGTGAACTCCTGAGTCAACGACGACCTCTCGCAACCAGGTAGCGCAGTTTCGCGAGAGTACGATCCAGAACCAAAACCCAGTTTATAGGGGAAAAAAAACCCAAAAGGACACCTTTATGGGGCACGGCTGCTTTTTCTTTATCAGCATATAAATTTTTCCCCTATAAAAAGCCCTTTATGTGGCTGAGCTAGATGCTAAATAGATAACTATCTAACATATAGGAGATATTCAATAATTCGTGCACTTCTGCCACTTTTGGAGTTTGTTCCCCAAATTATTCACATGTTTGTTTGTTTTTTTTCTTCATTTGAAAAATGGTTGTGACTGGCCAACTTTTTTTTGTTGTTTTTTTATTAAAAAGTTATCTCATACACTGCAAAAAGCGATATGTGAAAACATAAATCTAGTCAAATACATCCATTTATTTTATTTAAGATTAAAATAAAGCAAACATAATATTAAATGTACATGTTAAGTAGTAGTGTCAATAAATAAATGTTTACAATTAGCAAAATTATCTTCCAATAAAATATGGATTAGAAATGTTGCCTCTAAATAGACTTAATATTCTTAGATTTGGTTTGTTGGAATTTTACATTAAGAAATTGTACATTATTTGACTAGATTCAGGATATTTCACTTTCAGTTTTTGCAGAACTAAATGTTTATTTTAAACCTTGTTAGTATCATGTGCAAATACAAGGAAATCCATTGAAATGCTATGGAAATTGAACATTGTTTTGATAAGAGTTACTATGATTACTGTACATATACAAGAACCAGGGTCACAGCACAAAAATAAAATAGCTAGAGTGAATAAGCAATGAGTGCAAGTGAGTGGGCAAATTAATATTCATTTTGGTCTTGCACACAGTGTTTCCAGGATAGACTCAGAATGGGACATGAACTGAACAGAAAAGAGACTGCTGATGTTTGTATTTGAGGGAATAGTGCCGTGTTTAAATGAAACCAAAAAAAAAAAAAGACTTTAGGGTGCAAAAAAAATCACGCATTGCTAATTTAAACAAAAACAGTCAATAATTGATAAGAGCACACCAAGTACAGTAGCTCTTGGTAATAGACATTTAACTTTACAACAAGGTTATACTGTAAATGGTAAATCAATATTTGCCAGGATCAATATTTTTCCATAAAGTAGCTTACCTAGCTGAACATCCGTAGTGAAGCGGAGCTTGTGGATCATGCTTATCTTAAAGGATTTGTAGTGGTGACTGCTCAACATATCTTGTACTGTACTGATGTCTATGGGTGGATCCTCTTCTGAGCTCTCCTCTCCTCTGGAGCCTTTTAGGAAGGCAGCAAGTAGACAATAAGAAAGAAAAGAACAAATCAACAAGGAGACAAATTGGGACATAAAGACAAAGAAATAATGGAGGTAGAGAATTAAATTTATATAGAATATATATATATATATATATATAAATTAAACCTATAATAGCTGCCAGCTCTCTTCAGAAGTGAGTGGTGCATAAGTATTAAATTAAGGTTTGCTAGTAAGAGCTGGTCTCAACTGTATTTTTTATTTTTTCTCCCTGGGCTAGCATACTGTCCAAACTTACTGTTTTCTCGAACTAGACAGAACTCCAGTGTATTCTGGCTCTCCAGTGTAGTGTCTAGATCCACTGCCACATTTGGTTCCATCTGCTTTTCCAAACGATACATAGGGCCTAAAACAACACAATAACAACATTTTCTACTAGGACTGCATTAAAAATTTTATATTTTGTAATAAAAATTTTTAATCTGTGTATAACTAAAGGTGCACTTTGTATTGATCAAGTGGGTAATTAAACATAGCGAGACTCATTGTTTATGTATGAAAATTGTTTTGAAATTAGGGTCAGGCTATTGTTTATCTGCTAGTATAGTTTCACAGATATTAAAAATTAGACACTTTCTAGTGACAAACACTGACAGATTTATAGGTACAGTACATACCAAAAGTTTGGACACACCTTTTCATTCAAAGAATTCTTTGTGTTCTTTAGCCCAAACAAGTCTCTTCTGCTTGTTGCCTGTCCTTAGCAGTGCTTTCCTAGCAGATAATCTACCATGAAGCCCTGATTCACACAGTCTCCTCTTAACAGTTGTTCTAGAGACGTGTCTGCTGCTAGAACTCTGTGTGGCATTGACCTGGTCTCTGATCTGAGCTGCTGTTAACCTCCGATTTCTGAAGCTGGTGACTCAGATGAACTTATCCTCCTCAGCAGAGGTGACTCTTGGTCTTCCTTTCCTGGGGCAGTCCGCATGTGAGCCAGTTTCTTTGTAGCGCTTGATGGTTTTTGTGACTGCACTTGGGGACACTTTCAAAGTTTTCCCTATTTCTTAAAGAAATGATGGCTATTCGTTTTTCTTTACTTAGCTGCTTTTTTCTTGCCATAATACAAATTTAACCTCTTTGAATGAGAAGGTGTCCAAACTTTTGGTCTGTACTGTAAATAAAGTAATACAATTCTTGTACAGTGGAAGCTCAGATTGCGTGTAACCCGGATAGCAAGTCTTGGTTTATGAATACCGAGCATCATGTAGCACGCATGCGCTTCTTGTTTTGACGTCAAGTGTCACGTGATCACAACTGAGCCAATGGTTTTTCTCTATCTTGCGCTGCGGAATTGTGGGTAATCGTCTCCCCTGCTCGGTCTTAGTGCACGTCTCTCACTGGTATAATAAACATTCGTGCACGCGTGTACTTTTTACTATAACACTGTGACAATGTGTGTGCGTGTTAAGCATCTTTTATTTTGTGTTTGTATGTGTACAGCGCATGTACTGTTTATTGTGTGCAAGCGTGCAAAGCAAAAGAAAGTCTCATTAGAGAGATTAAAGATCCATTCTCTCTGTATCAGCCTGCACTTACTCCGCACACCCCTCCTTCTCTCTCTTTTACACATGCACACTGTAATGGAGACACTGCTCTGTCGCGATTATTTTTAAATATATAAAGTGTGTGTGCGCACTTGAGTGTCAGAGGTGTTTCTTGTTAATTTTCCCGGTGAGGCAGTGTTTTTGTTAGTGTGTGTGTGTGTGTGTGTGTGTGTGCGCGAGCGAAACTCGTTGTGCACAAATAAGAGAGGAGTAAGGGTTACTGTGTAAGACAAAAAGAGGGAGAGGGTATCGCACAAACACACACATCACAGCACATACAGGCACAAACACATACATTCGCAGCACAAACACTAACGGAAACATTTATCTGTCGGGATTTATTTTTACTTTTTTCAAAGGTAAAGTGCAGGTTAATTTGTTTTATTTATATTTTGTATTAATTATTTGTATGTATTTATTTTTTGGGGGTTGTGGAACAAATAATATGAGTTTTCATTATTTTTTATGGGGAAATTAGCTTTGGTTTATGCATGTTCCAAGGTTTCACTGTACTATTGCTGTAGCTTATTAGAGTATATTGTTTGTCAATTTAGTGTTTAAGGGTTTACCATTACCAATTTAGGCATATTGCATCAATTATTAAGTAGTCAAAACTTGATCAGTCATGACCAGAATGAAGTCTTTTGATGTGGCTCAGAAATGTATTCAGCTTATATTTTACCTTAAATAAATGCATGATCACATAATGGCTGATAAAAAGTATTTTGTTATATGCATTATCCCCCCCCCCTGAAACAGCTTGTTTGAATGATGCGTGAAACAGATGGCGAGAATGCATGAACTGAGTGGTATTGTAGCTGGAAAATGAATGGGTAGGTTTTAAGACCTATGTTAACTTGTTAAAAAAATACCTAAAATACTTATTTTTTTCAACCCATAAGTTTTGGGTGTGTCTGGAAGAGTAAAATTGAGGCATAGAACAGTGTACCAACTGCATTGTGGTAGTAGTATTGTATAAACTGTATGGAATAATGAAATAGAAGGACTGCCTCAAAATCATGGGCATCACTAAACCCATTTAATGGGTTGTAGTAACGAAATGGCATGCAGACACATGCAGAGGAGAGACATTTTAGTAACAATGAGTGACATGAAGATACGTTTGGACAAAAATGGAATTAACAGCACTTATGGAGTTGTGTGCATGATCCATGGTGCACACATTAAAATAAATATATTTGGGGGTCACATGATGAGAGTGGAAGGACGTGTCTAACTGAGCTCTGCGCCATATAGTTAAAATTTTTACCAAACAGTCACCGTTATTGTTCAAAAAGTGCATAGAACCGAAGATAAAGTGAATAAAATGTCCCTTGACACATGTTGGTCGCAAGTGGATCAGACCAACAAACAAGCCAGAAGAAATACAGACCAGAATAAAACGCTAACGCTGAGCAAGATGGCGACAATCAAGGCCCAACTGCTGTTAATAAAGCTGCGCTATCGGGAGATGCAGTTAACCGTATTGTTGAAAAGTACCAAACATTCTTGAAAAGAATTTACAAGCAATACGTGACTCAATCTCTGAGATATCAGGCAAGTTGGATAATATGATCAAGAGAGTTATAGAAGCTGTTACAATGCTGCCACCCTGACCCCGATTATAGAAACCTTAGACCCTGATTATGGAACTTAATCTTTATCAGACCATGCACCCGTAACTGTTACAATGCTGTAAACCCCACCGTCCTCTTGGTAGATTAGTTAAAAAGATTACAAAGGGATACGTTTCAGCAATTCAGGATTACTCAGGATGCAGAATAACAGAAAACAAGAAAATAAGTGAGATATTTAGACAATAGTACGGAAAAATCTATAGCTCAGAAATAAATACACAAAGTACAAAAAATACCTTTTTCAAAGATCTTTGCATTCCCCAATAAATAATAAACAAGAACTTCTAGAAGCTCCCATCACTCTGAAATTAAAGGTGCAATAAATTCATTAAAATCAGGAAAATCTCCAGGGCCTGATGGGTACCCAGTGGAATTTTTTAAGATTATGAATGACAAAATAAGTTCATACCTCTTGAAAGCTATTAAACCATCATTCCACGCATCCATACTTTCTAATGATATGAATGTAGCTAATATTACCTTAATACACAAAAAATAAAAAGGATCCAGAGGGATGCAGCTTTTACAGACCAGTCAGTTTGCTAAATGTGGACTTAAAGGTTCTAGCTAAAATCTTGGCCAAACGTCTTGATCATGTAATTCCGGATATTATAGACCCAGATCAGACAGGGTTTATAAAAGGCTTCTATATTACCAGATGATTATTTAATATAATACGCCACCTTGAGCATAACTCTAAACCTGAAATTCTAGCAGTGATGGATGCTGAAAAAGCATTCAACAGAGTAGAGTGGAGTTATGCATTTTGTCAAAATTTGATATTGGCGCAAACTTCATAAAATGGGTCCGATTACTGTATACGGCACACAGGGCTGCCGTATTAATTAACGCCGTTCTCTCTGACACAATTGTGCTTCATTGGGGGACCTATCAGGGGTGCCCCTTGCCACCACTATTATTCGCCAGAGAGATAGAACCCCTGGCAATTTATATTAGAACTAATCCAAAAATGTACGGTGTATTGGCAATAGACAGCAAAAATATTGCTTTATTTATTGCTATTTTACTAACTTTAACCAACCCGCAAATATCACTACCTGAATTAACTGAGCTATTTCCGGATATAAAGTTAATTTTCATAAGTCTGTTCACAATGCTGTTAGAATCACTAAACAAGTCAGAGCCCAGTTTTATTATACTATTTAAATGGTCCCCTAGTGGTTTCACATATTTAGGTATCCATATTACAGCCAACATGGAAGACTTAACAAGATAGTCAAAACTTCCTATCTCTTTGTTAGGAAGAATAAACCTTATTAAAATTATAATATTCCCAAATATTTTATACCCTCTAGCCATGACTTTTTCAAACCTGGCAAATGCTGATAAAGATTTTAATAGCTCTGTCTAAATTTATTTGACCTAGTAAAGGACCTAAAGTTAAACTACAAACTTTACAATTGCCCAGTGATAAAGGTGGATGGCCTGCTCCAAACTTTAAACATTATGCAATACATGCTAGGATCATCCTAAATTGGATATATAAACCTGAAGATTCTCTGTGGGTAGATATAGAACATGAGTTTTGTAACTCAGTTTTGTTGACCAACTTATTAGACAAGGAAACCCAAATCAGAGTTGTCAAAACCTGGTCACAGATTAGAAGGTCTCTAAAGTATAGTCAGAATCTGCCTATACTATCCACACTGACTAGTAACACAAATTTCTATTATACCAATATGAGCTCTCAATTTGGTAGGGCTTCCGTTTGGGCTTTCTATTCCATAATGTTTTCACTGTCATTCATTTGAGTTAAATTTAAAGCATAATATCCCCCCAAAAGATGTTTATACCTGCAGAGAAGACATTTTGTTTATAGCAGACATGGCAGTCTCGCACTGAATAGCTCAGAATTATTTTTGGACAGATTATTTATTAGAAAATACTGAAGTAGAGCATTTCATTTCCAAATTTTACTCCATGATTACAATTACAGTATAAAGCAGCTAATTATTAAAACCTGATTTTGCTGCAGAAGGCAAGGAGTAAGAACTTAAAATATGACATGGTCAAAAATGTCTGGGAAGACATTATTAGACTGCCCTTTAATATCTCAGTCTGCAATAAATTAAAAGAAATGCAATTTAATATTGTACACAGAGCTTATATCTCCAAATAAATATAGCAAAATAAATAATACTTTATCATCCCAATGTCCCAAATGCCAAAAAAAGACATTCTTTCATTGTCTTTGGGAATTCCCTATGATTTTTGGAATTGTGTTTGTGATAAACTATCTATAATATGTAACAAAGTTATAACATCCCCATTAATGTGCCTGATGGGTGTTTAACTCTCCCCCCTTTTGGAACACTCAGATGTCTTTAAATCCTTGCTGATGTTGGGGAGGAAATAAATTATGAATAAATGGGTCGGGATGGAAGCCCTCTTATCAAGGACTTAATCTTGATTAAAAATACTATACTTATGGAAAAGATGGATACATATTAAAAAGTAAATCTAAATAATTTCAGAAGATATGGGTAACTCATTTGAATTGTCTTGGAATTGATTATAAGTTTATTAAGAAACCTTAATTGTCTACATGAAGGTACTTTAATATTGTTCTGAAATAGACCACACTGCTGCTGTTTTTTTTTCTCCCCCCCACCCCCCCCCCTTTTTTTTTTAAAGATTGTACACTGTCAATGCTTCATCTGTTACTATGTTTGGTCTCTTTATACAAAATAAAAAATAGAAATAAAAAAATAATAATTATATAAATTTTATATAATGCAACCACAGGGGGTCACAATCCAATGTCTTCCTGTGCCAAGACTGGATAAATGCAGAAGGTTGTGGCAGGAAGGGAATCCGACGTAAAACATTTGCAAATCAATAATGCGAATCATTAACATGACTTTTATAACAGATCGGTCGCGGCCCAGGTTGACAACGGTGCTGTTAACCTACAGGGTGCTGGTAGAAATTGAGCTACTGCTGGTCCTGAAGGAGAGGAGAAAGGAGTGTTCATAGACAGAGAGAGAAGAGGAAAGGCAAGAGTTTAGGAGTGACAGTAGGGACTTTAAATGACATGATGCAGAAAAGGAAGGTGGATATACTGTGTGTCCAGGAGATCAAATGGAAAGGTAGCAAGGCTAGAACTTTAGAAGCAGGGTTCAAGTTGTTTTACCATGGTGTAGATAGAAAAAGAAATGGAGTAGGACTTATCCTAAAAGAGGAGTTTGTAAGGAATTTTCTGGAGGTGAAAAGAGTATCAGATAGTGTAATGTAAATCGAAGGTGTTGATGTTCAATGTTGTTAGTGGTTATGCACCACAGGTAGGATTGAGAGTTAGAAGAGAAGGAGAAATTCTAGAAAGTTAGATGAAGTGAAGTGGAGCATCCCTAGAGGTGAGAGAGTGGTGATTGGTGCCGATTTCAATGGAAATATGTTGGGGAAGGGAACAGAAGTGATGAGATTGTGATAGTTAGATTTGGTCTCCAGGACAGGAATGCAGAAGGACAGATGGTGGGTCTTTGGAAAATGGTCTTTGCAAAATGGAAATGGCAGCAGTAAATACTTTTCCCAGAAGAGGCAGGAACTTGTCAAGAGTGACAAATAGGAACTGAGTATTAAGCACTCAGGTGATGGTGGTGTGTAAAATGACCCTGGTAGTAAGGAAGGTGAAGAGGACAAAAAGTGGTGGAAGTTGAAAAAGAAAGAATGTTGTGTAGTTTTCAGGGTGGAGTTGTAACAGGCTCTAGGTGGTCAGGAGGTGCTTTCAGTTGACTGGACAACTACTGCTAAAGTGATCAGGGAGATGGTGTATCATCAGGAAAGGGAAAAGTGGACAAGGAGACTTGGTGGTGGAACAAGGAAGTCTAGGAGTGTATACAAAGAAAGAGGTTAGCTAAGAAGATGTGGGACACAAGAGAGTAGACAGGAGTACAGACAGATGCAGCATAAGGTGAAGGTAGAGGTGGCAAAGGCCAAACAAAGAGCAGAAAAGTCAAAGAAGATATATACTTATATTAAATTATTTTAATGTACACAACTTTTTTTGAGATTCTCTTTCATAAGCAGCACTTAATCATTTCATTAACACAGCATATCTATTAATGCTTTCAAAAATTGCTCATGGTAAGAGTAGGTCAGAATTTTGCTTTAATTATTTCTTCACAATTTTACTCCTCCATCTTCTCCGCAAGTTAAACAGTCTGAAGACCTGACTCTAGCTGCTGATAAACTAGCTAGGTTAATCTAAACTTACTTGCAGGTCTGGAACATGTAAATGGCTTAATGATTGTATGCATTTACTCGAGTGATCAGATTCATTCAATTCAGTTAAGGAGGAACTGATCAAGTGAAAACTTTCCAAAATAAAACCAGATTAGTAATAGATTAATGCTCAAAAAATTAAGCAACTCAGTTTGAACTTGATGGTTCAAACTCCTGGCGAATACGCTTGCTTTTAGATGATGTATTGACACATTCTGCCCACTTTAATCTAAATTCATATACACCTGCTCATTTAGATAGTTATCCAACCTGCCAATCAGCAGGAAGATATAGAAAATCATACAGTTACTGAACAGCTCAAAAGCTTCAGTTAATGTCACACAAATATTAAAATGAAGAAATTTCTGTGACATTAACTGTGGCATAGCTGTTGGTCCCAGGTAGGCTGGTTTGAGTATTTCAGAAATTTCAGTATTTCAGTCTGCAGAGTTTGTGTGAGTAAATATACGCTTTATTTTAAACTGCTGACTCAATTCATTAAACATTTAATCATTTAATTGTTTGAAATGTTCTTTGGCTAAAATAGTTTGTGTTGTATTGTGGAATGCAGAAAAATGCAAATGTACAGGTTTAGCAGCATCAGTATGCAAGGATAGTAGGAGTGGATATTATGGGACCATTTTATACATTTAACAGAGATTCAAGGAAAAAGTGATTTGCATAATGGGGGCCCTGTGCCCCAAAAAAACTTTATGTAATGATAAAGCATTAACTTTAAGCTTTGGGAGCCTCAATCTTATTAAAAGAATTATGGAACATGCTTAAAAAGCAAATCAGTGCCAGCATATTTAGATTGATATACTGATATATAAATAATATTGATCATATTATTCTCCCTGACAGACTACTGTACAATGCAAAAGTCTAAGGCACATATAAATAAATGCTGTAGAGCAACGATTTCTTGAAAAAAATAGAAACAACTTATAAAGCCCAGTAAACCGTAATTAACAGAACAAAGTCAGTATTTGATGCGATAACACATTAAGGACCTTTTCGTATAAGAAAATTGGCTGATAAGTATGACCGCGGGCCTAGTGACAGCTTGCACTATCTCCTACTACCTGCCGCCTTTGCACTCAACCAAGCAGGAAAAAACAGAACATGTGCTCAGCACCATGGTCAGCTCCACCTTGCACACAGAAGAAGCTCATGTTCCTTCTTCTCTGCACTTTCTTCTGCAGACTCCACCCGGGAAGAACAGCCATGAAGGGGTCTGCATCTCAGTCACACCACCCCCTTGGTTTCTTCTACCTCCTCTAGCCTGACTCTTTGATTACCCAAGACCAGCTGCTGCTATTCTCGGGGGCCTCAAAACTACTCTCTCAACCTCCTCACATCTAATTTCACACAGTTTGGAACATTGACTCACACTGACCACCCAATGCTGTCTCCACACCCAGAGCAACTACAGTACACCCTCTTCAGCGGTTCGTCAATCCCTCACTGCTCAACCATCTTACCTAGTGACTTCCCCTGACCTGCAACTCCCCTTTTGTTTATAAATAAAAGAGAACTTGTTGTTCCTGTGTCTATTTTCTGGACTCTCCAGTCAAACACTTTAAACTGATGCACAATGCGGGTGGCCAACCCAGACCCAGGAGCCCAACTCACCCCAGAGCAGCCTTTCAGCCACCTCCTGCAATTTAGTTTTCAGCAGCAGATGGTAATACAGGAACTGACCCAAAGCTTGCAGGTGACGGTGGCCGACTCCAGGAGTGCAAAGGGGTGGACATGCCTATACCTGACATCTACACGGATGATCTGGAATCTTTCCTGAATACCTTTGAAAAACAGTTGTGCAAAAAAGATGGCCAAAGTGAAAGTGGAGTGCCATCCTCATCCTGCTACTCCCTGGAGAGGCACAGCGAGCTTACTTCACCCTACAAGTGGCAAAGCAGATGACTACAACTGGCTGTAAGCTGAAGTTGCCCACAGGTTTTGTGTTAATTCATAGTTTTGATGCCTTCAGTGTGAATCTACAATTTTCATAGTCATGAAATTAAAGAAAACTCTTTGAATGAGAAGGTGTGTCAAAACTTTTGGTCTGTATATGTAAAATATACACTGCCTGTCCAAAAAGGTCACACACACTAAGATTTCATTCGGTCACATTTAGCTTTGATTACAGCACAAAATGTGGTGGCCAGTTCATGTGTGAAAATGATTCTTCATGCTCCCAGAACCACTCTTTCACAATTTGACTCCTTGAATATGCCTGTAACATCAGGGAAGGGAACATCATTGATTCACATATTCACTTTGGGCTACCTCTTTTCTATGGCCATCTCTTCAAGTCATTCAGGTCACCAGCTGTCTGCATTTCATTGCCGCAAAATGTTGCTGAGCCAAGACCTGACCAACTGAAGATTGACCAAGATCATAACACTGCCTCCAGAGGCTTAAACAGTTGGTATTATGCGTAATGGATACATCACATCATGTGCTTCCACCTCATTTCCATTACTCAAAAATCCAATATTTATGCCACCTAGCAAACTGAAGCCTTTTTTCTGATTAGTCTTACAGCTGTTTAGTCCCAATCAAGGTAATTCTCATCAAATTGTATTTGCGTGTGTATACAGTACTGTAAAAAAGCATTTGCTTATGAATACTGGCCAGATTCATCACAGCATTAGACGGTTTTGGCAACTGCACTTGGGGATTCATTAAAAATTCTTAAGATTTGAATGTGACCTGTTTGGGCTGACTGACCTAAGTAATAAGTAATATTGGACAGTCTTTTACTTTTAGATTGTACAGATATTACATATACAGAAGTCCTGCCAGTGTGTGTCAACGGAGGAGGCTTCAAATTTCACACTGTGTAATTGGGTTTTCTGATGCCTCTTATCGAACTAAACACTTTTACAACATGTAAATTTTACTGATACCAGAATATGGAAATGACATCCCAAAAAAAACTACTACTACTTTTATTTGGTCACAGAAACAACCTAAAAAAATCTGAATCTGCACTACTTCTTTTTTATTATTTGCTCAGATGTGTGTATAGGTGATTAAAATGAAAAAAAAAAAATCCAGCTCATCACATTGCCTAGGTTGTGCTGAAAAAAGGATATGTCTAAATATGACTATATTGCACAATCCTGACCCCATATACATTTATTAAAACATAGTAATGCAAAAAAAAGGCTAAAATGCTCTGGTGCTTAAGGGCTACATGCTCTGACCAACAGTGTCATCTATATACACAAAAGAGTGTTTAGTTCTTCATTTTTTACAATTCCTGTAAAGGCTTACTCTTCATATATGGGTAGATGGGGGAAGGTTTGTAGGTTGGATCTTTGACATTAAGAGAAATATCAGATTAATAAAAATATTGTGTTAAAGGTCATATGCATTTGGTTCTTGACCTATAGGAAAAACTGATATATTCAGGCTTGGGACCAGCACTGCATCCACTGCAACCAGAACCTTCCCACATGGTAGACGAGAAACCTACCACTAAGCCACCAATGCCCTCCTTCTATGTGTGTGTGTGTGTGTGTGTGTGTGTGTGTGTGTGTGTGTGTGTGTGTTTGTGTGTGTGTGTGTGTTTGTGTGCATGCATGAATGCCATAAACTAAATACATCATGTACCCATACAGTAACCTAACACTGCAATGCATTAGTTATGCTGCAATGGAACTGTAACCTTAGTAGATCCTTACAGATCTGCCCAGCCCATGCACTCTCACAGGTGACCTATCTTTAGGGGGTTAGTTTCGCAAGCATTAACAAAGAGAATTTTAAAATACACTCCAGTGTAGTTGGTTATATGTTCCTATCTAGTTATCTATCTACTCCAGCATAAGAAAATACTAGGGGTGCTCCGATTGATCGGGCGCCGATCATCATCAGCCGATAATTGCTTTGGGAAGTTTGATCGGCCGTCTCTATAATGGCCGATAGAGAAGCCGATCAGATGACGCAAAACTCGCGGGACATCTTTTTTGCGCGCTGCTAAAATGGCTTCACCGGTCTGGCAATTCTACGTGTTGTGTGAAAGAGATTAGCAATCGGCAACCTGTGTAACAAGCCAATTCCACAAGGCGGGAAGCATCTAAAGCATTTTAACACCACAAACCTCATCAGACATTTGAAGGTTAGTCACGTAAAGAACATGAGCGGTTTTCAAAGTTGTCTAGCGCTAAGAGAGCGGGAGAGCTCAGCAACTCGCATGCCGCCGGTATGTGTCACTCGGTAAGTGTCGGTATGTGCCACTCGGTAAGTGTCGGTAATTCCCCTATCTCACCTATGCGGTTTCGCGCGGTGGACGTAAGTACAGTTCATCATGATTCACCGCGAGTTTGGAGCTGTGATTACATTTCCATCTTTCCGCGCGTTTAATAAACATGCTTAATTTTTTTGGCGGTCCTTGCAGAACTTCCGGCAACTCGTGTCCTACTTGTCTGTTACTTAATTTAATTTTATACAATCTACAGGAAAGTTGTTCCCAATTACTAACCAAGCACAGGCTGCTGTGTTTTAAGTTGATGTGTTGCACATGTTGCTTGCCAATAAATACAGTTGTCAATTCATGATATTCCTCTTCTTGTAATTTCAATACCTAATTTACATTGTTGTTAGATATAGTTTAAAAAATAATCCTACATGATAAGGTTTCAAGTAGACCCTGTAATCTGTGATCGGTATTGGTATCGGCCAATACAGCTTCTAGTGATGGGAAATCGGTGATCGGCCTCAAAAATCCTGATCGGAGCACCCCTAGAATATACAAATCCAAGCCCCCTCTTTGTCCTTCAAGAAATAGAAGAAAGAATCCTGAATGTGCAGTGAACGTGAACGTTCCTTGTTCAAGGAGCTCAATAACAATAGAAAAGAAAAGATGTAGCTGAAACTGAAATAGGGAGATATCATATTCACATATTCACTTTGGGCTACCTCTTTTCTATGGCCATCTCTTCAAGTCTAGTTTCTAATGTGTAATGAAACAAAGTTGCTCTGCTTTTCCTAAAATACTACTTAAAAATAAATAAATAAATAAAATTTTAACAGAATGGTCTTACACAGCCATACCCAAGCTAATCTTTTTTTTATGACCTACCAGTGTGAAAAAGAGCCAGTCCTCATTTCTTCATATTGTGCTTCCAAAGAATCAGACTTTCTTGTAGTTTGTAATATAGTGAGGAATAGTTCTCCAGGCTAAAGCCCCACCAAAGACAGCTATAGGAGAACCTTACTGCAGTTGTAAAGGAAAACTAAAAGTTTAACACAGCGACATGCCGTTTTATACAATGACACATGACAAATTGTTATTTTGTGCATGCAGGTTGAATTCTGCTCAGTATGGACTAAATGTTAGATATAGGTCACACTAAAACACAATATTGCACAGTTTAAGAAGAAAAAACAGATTTGCCCAGTAAATTGGATATGGAGCACCTTTGCCTGCAGTTTGAACGTAGCCATAGTCTCATCTTGATCTATAATTCCATTCATAATTAACTAAAATTCCATCTTTGCTGGGATTTATATCTGTATAGTACAATTCTGCGATGTAGCGCATTGTGTTAAATTCAATTTAGAACGATTTTTCATTATTGATTCACAGACAGTCAAACTTTGCAAGTGATTAAATATGGGGAGAGACCATAATATTAGAGTTTCTCTCTGTTAAAGTCAATAAAATCCCTTACCTGGACTTTTTTGTGAGCCTTTTCTTTTCTTGAGAGCCCTCTGTAGAATCTCTTTCATGGTAACCTTTAAACTGTCCACAGGAATCAGCGAGAAACCATGAGCTGCATTGCTATATGAAATAGAATATAGACCATCAAACACTGTATAACTTATTTGACTTTTCGTCTTTTATTGCATCAACTGCAGCAGTCCCAAAGACTGAGCAGCCCTGGAATACACATAAGATTTTAGGCCTGATTTGTCAGGCAATGCAAAACCCTATTCCATGCCATTCTATGCGAAGAGTGTACAATTACCCAATATCCTTACCTTCATGTCCCTCTACCTTAATGCTAGCAGTAAAATAGATACTGTCAAGTCAATTTATTTATATAGCGCTTTTAACAATTGACATTGTCGCAAAGCAGCTTTACACAATCAACAGAAGTAAGTTTGTATGCAATGTGTATGAATCAAAATGATAAGATTGTCCCTGATGAGCAAGCCAAGGGCGACGGTGGCAAGGAAAAACTCTTGAGATGGTAATAGGGAGAATCTTTGAGAGGAACCAGACTCAACAGGGAACCATCCTCATCTGGGTGATAAAGGACAGCAGGAATTGATCAGCATAATAATGTGTAAGACTGGAAGTTCAGTATAACAGGAGATGTGTTAAAATTAAAATTAAAAGGAGTCCAGTTTGTTCCTGGAGGCTCAGGTAGACTGTAGGAAATTCCAGTCCTGAGCTATCGAACAACTGAAGTCACAGGTCCCCAGAGAACAGCTGTCAGCATCAATCGAGGACAGGACAGTCTTCGTGGAAACCATCCCCAGCCACCACACGAATGCAGGCAGACCACACGTGGCATCCATGTGACGAGATCTCCCACCAGAAGCAGAACTCCAGGACGGGTTAGACAGGTCCAGAGGGCAGAGGGGTCTGGATCACTGGCAAATATTGTATTTCCCTTAAAGGCTACAAAAAAAAACACTTGTTCTCCCAAGAGTGTGAGGTATCTTCATTCAGCACATTCAGCAACACAAAATATCTGCAGGAAGTTATTACTCTAATGAAAGCACCAGCAATTTGACACAGGCTTCCTACAACCTATACTGGGCAAAAAATAAAAAATAAAACAGTACTGTTATGGCATCGTTTTGACACAACATTAATTTCTGTCAAACTACATGAATTCATGTGTGGAAATGATTCGTCATGCTGCCAGAGCCACTCTTTCACAATTTGAGCCTAATGAATCTTGGCACTCTCATCCTGGGATATGCCTGTGCCATCAGTGCAGAAAAACTTTATTGCCACATAATGTTGCTGAGGCTCAAACTGACCAACCTTAATACTATCAACTGAACTAACTATCAACTAATTCATAACACGGCCTTCAGCAGCTTGTGTACTGGTCACTATGCATGCTTGATGGATCACTTCATTCTCACACTGATGCCCTGATTTCTCTGTTATAGGGTAAATCTGGACTTTGAAGCGTCATTTCAGCACATGAATTCTTCACATTGAGTAAGGCAGACAAATGAAATACTAGTGTGTGCAACTTGCAGTGTATTTGGCTGGGCAGTGTATTTAAACTACTAATAGCAATCTGTCTATGCTTTATAAACTCAATTATTCAATCAACTTCACCCAAAGCAAATTTGTTCTAAGGACAAACTAACTGAATACAATGAAAAGTATATGAATACTAATGAAAACATAACAGCATGGACAAATTTAACCTCCAGATGTATGCTAAACTTTAGCAAACAGAACACAGGTACATTATGTATATTTGATAGGGATGCACCCACACCACTTTTTGTCAGACCAAGTACGAGTACAAATTCAGTAACTTGGCGGTAACAAGTACCATTACCAGTACCTGGTGTTGTCCCAAAGCACAATATGCACAGAACAGTTCATACGGTCCTCAAAAGTTTTGAGAATGACACAAATATTAATCTTTTTAAAAATATACTACAAAATGTTATGAAAAATATCCAATGAATTGCAGTTCATTGCAAAGTCCCGTCTTTGCCATGAAAATGAACATGACAAGGACAAGAGTGGAGATCACTCCATCATGCTATTGAGTTAGAATGTAACCTGCAAGGAAACCCACAGTCATTATTGCTTTGCACTAAAAGGGATTCAAAGACAAGGATATTGCTGCTAGTAAGATTGCACCTAAATCAACCATTTATCAGATAGATTATCTAGAACTTCAAGGTTCAAGAACTTCAAGAGGTTCATTTGTTTTAAAGAAGGCTTCAGGGCACACAAAAAAGTCCAGTGTCGAGAATGTCTCCCAAAGTTCATTCAGCTGCATGATCAGCGCACCACCAGTACAGACCTTGCTCAGGAATGCCAGCAAGCAGGTGTGAGTGCATCTGCATGCACAGACCTTTGGAGGATGGCCTGGTGTCAATAAAGAAGCCACTTCTTGGACAGACTGATATTCTACAAAAGGTACAGGGATTGGACTGCATTTTCTCTGATGCTCATCTTTGTGATGGATTGGGGGATCTGGACAAAAGCTCCAGAAGAAAGTAAGTCCTGGGAAAAAAAAGTGAACGCTAACATCAGTCCTGTGTCAAGCCAACAGTAAAGCATCCTGACACCATTTATGTGTGAGGTTGCTTCTCAGCCAAGGCTCACTCACAATATGAACACACCCATGAACAAAGAATGATACAAAAACATCCTTTCAGAGCAACTATCCAAGAACAATTTGGGGACGAACAATCCCTTTCCCAGCATAATGGAGCACCTTGCCATAAGCCAAAAGTGATAACTAAGTGGCCTGTGGAACAGACCATCAAAATTTGACGTCTATGGCCAGGATAATCCCCAGACCTTAATCCTATTAAGAACTTGAGGTCAATCTTGAAGTGGCGGTGGACTATCAAAAATCCACAAATTCCACTAAACTCTAAGCATTGATTAGGCAAGAATGGGCAGCCATCAATCTGGATGGGGACCAGAAAATGATTGACAGCATGCCAGAGCTTATTGCTGAATTACTGCAAATATTGACTCTTTGCATAAACTTAATGTAATTGTCAGTAAAGCCTTTGATCTAAAAACACCAAAGCAACAGACTTTGTGAAAATTAAAATTTGTGTAATTCTCAAAACTTTTGGACATGTCTGTAGGCTACAGTACTGATGCTTCATGACTTTCTCATTTAGATGCAAATAATTCCACTGCAGAACTTTCACACGTTTTAAATCATTTTGGGAGTGGCATGCATGAAAAAAAAACTGTCCTTTAATTTGCACTTAATGGGTGTGTGTGTTTCTTTTGTCAGTGGCTCTTTTATTACAGTTCAGTTGTGATCATATTCTGCTTTAATTAAGCCTAAGACAAACATTTAAATTCCTTATTAAAACCCTATACTTCAGTCATCACAAAAACAGCCAATGACAGACCACAAAATGTGCAGAGAAAGTAACAGAACAAATTAGAATTATGAATTACAACAATTTAATATAATTTTCACCTCATTAAATAACAAGGTAAATTATTTCTGGTAAGTCTGGGAATAATATAATTTTAAGATTTAAACTGTTGGTTCAAGGTTAATGTCTGTTGCCTTGAAATACACAGAGGAGACAGTTTGAATTATTCCCACAATGTTAACATCTTCAAAGAAGATCTAAAAACAAAGTAAGACAATGCATTATATGATACAGGGGAAAAGTTCTTCCCTCTAAATTCAAAATCCTTATGGTAAAATTTGAGGGGAAATTCTAGCGATAAACAGGTAATGTTTATACTGTAGCTCCTCTACTTAAGATCCAAAAACTACTGTTACAATTCAGAAAATTGCATAAATCAAGGCTTAAACAAAGATACACACCTTTGCAGCATGAACTCAATCCATCACAAACTTTATAAACACTTGTTTATTGTTGAATGTGTTTTAAGAACAAAGCTC
This sequence comes from Clarias macrocephalus, assembly GCA_011419295.1. Lineage (NCBI taxonomy): Eukaryota > Metazoa > Chordata > Actinopteri > Siluriformes > Clariidae > Clarias > Clarias macrocephalus. The sequence goes on along the minus strand of JAAGKR010000445.1, from coordinate 11,112 downwards.
CATTTAATAATGACTTTCTCCAAATGCAAGAATGGGGCTTGATTTGACATGTTTACTGTGGAAATTACAAACACCCTCTTAAGTATGTGGGTGGCTGCATCTGTATGCTTTGGATCATGGGCAGGTCCTTTCATTCTCCACACTTTGGCCTTCCCATGACTATCTTTAAAAATTCCAATCTTGCCTTACCTTAATATTTATGGCCTCAATATTTGTGCTGCCAAAGTTGTGTTCTTATTCCTTCTATAAACACTGCTGCCACAGACTAAAAATTGTTGGAAGTATGTGGAAGATACCTTACCATATATAATGCTGGGTGTTCCGCAGTAAAATATTAAATGTAATACCATGACAATCTGACCTACATTGGAATCATCATTAAGCAGTTTAAAAAAGCTTTAAAACAAAAACTCAGATCAAGCTTCAAAAATCAGATAGAGCATCTGAAAGACCAGTACATGGAAGGTAGTTTTCAAAATTCATTGAAAAACCATTCATTGACCACCACCTCAAGGACAGAAATTGTGCAGGAAATGGAATAAACAGAACAATTAAATAAACATTACTTAGTAGGGGTGCAACGGATCGCAGTTGATCCGTGATCCATGCGGATCACAACCCACAGCTCGGCAAGCATGTGACCCACAGAGTAATTGCAAATTTTTTAAACGTGCAGATTAATCTTAAATGTTTAAAGATTGCAGAATGATTCTACCGATATTGCTTTTTAAGTAATTAGACGGAGCAGAAAAACACGAAAAGCCTCCCGCGTCATTCAAAAGGCATTAATGGAAGGATTTTGGCTGCTCCATATAATATAATGATGACGGAAGAAGAGTGGTGATCCTCGTCTTTAAAAAATTATAATCTCATTATAATATTTGGTCTGTTTTCAGGTCTCAGGTTTTTTTTGTTGTTATTTTTTTACATGCTGCACTTTAACAACTGAGTATTGAATATTTTATTTTTAAATTTTATTTATTTGGCTGGTTATTTCTTGATTTTATTTTTGTTAGAACCATAGGTTATTTTTGTTAAAACCTATTTCGCAGATCTGAAAAATTATCCGATCCGTGAGTGCAGTGGTTTCAAGGCAGTGTGTGTGTGTGTGTGTGTGTGTGTGTGTGTGTGTGTGTGTGTATAAACACAAATTAAATAAAATTCAGACGACTCACATTCTGACAAAAACGGACTGCTTTGGGCCGAGTCCTGGAGATGAGTACTTCTCCACCAGCGCAAGTGTGCTGAAACCAAACTTGTGGATGGGCTCATTGGAATCTAGAGGGGGAAAATCTGTATCCACCTCTCCATCATCCTCTGCTATGTGGAGGCAGTATGTGTTGACATTCTCACTGTAGAAAGAAAAGAAAATGGTATTTCAGGTCATTAATAACATTTTAAGATATAACTATGATGCCAATGTAGCTGAGGAACAGACCTCATGGTTCAAGGGCCCTGCTTAAATTAACTTGTAGACTAAATTTATTAACTTTTATTTCTGTGCTTAATCAACAACTAAAAGAGAAAGCACATGATGGACCTCAGTTTTAAACAACAATAAACCTGAATATATAAATAGTGTATCTTAGAAATAGAATATTATGGAAGTCTTTTGTAATTTAATTACAAAAAATAGTTAACTTAAAAGATAAACTACATTTATATCTCATGAAATATTTCAAACTATTACAAAGATCCAGTATCTTAAAATATTAGAACATTTCATTGGGAGTACCTGAATATTTATACTGCTTACTACCCGCAACCCCAATTATGTGAAAGACAGCTTAATTGACAGCTGTTCAGAAGACCATCAACACCATCCTCCACAAGGAGGGTAAATCACAGAAAGTCTTTGCTGAAGAAATATAAGTTTTCAGAATTCTGTATCAAAGCATATTCATGCAAAGTTGACTGGAAGGGAAAAGTGTGATTCAAAAACTTAGAACTTCACAAAAAGTGTAGTGAGGTTGGAGTCAGCTCACCAAGAGCCATCATACATAGATGTAAGAAATAATGGAAACTTAAATGATATGTTCCATAACCCAAAATTATTCATATAAAAATAATTAATACAAAATGTAAAGTAAAAAAAACCTGCACACAACAGGACAGAAACACTGCTCTGTCGGGAAACAAGAACCCCTCTAATGACACTTGCGGCACACACAAATGGACTGCTGTAAAGTAAACATAAAACAAAGTAACCTAAACTCTACCTTTAAAAAGAATCCTGACAGAGCAGTGTTTCAGTTAGTTTGTGTGTTTGTGTATGTGAACACGTGTGCATGTGTGAAGGCGAGAGGAGACGAAGAGGGAGGGTGATACTGTGTAAGACGACTTTCACACATAAACCCAAACACACGCATGCACACCCGCACACACAAACTGACAAATACTGCTCTGTCTGGAAACTTCTTTAACAAGGAACTTCTCTAATGACACTAGATTATCATGGAAGTCTTTTTAAATTTAATTACAAAACAAAAAATTAAACTAAACATTTAAACTAAATTTACTGCTTGTCACATGAAATATTTAAAGCCTGTTTTGCTAGATTTAAAAAACACTGATAAGCTAACTATCGGTCTAGGATATTTTACTCCAAAAGACTGAACTAATTTCGAAAATTTCTTCTGCAAAATCATCAACTTGTGAACTAGATCCTATACCTACAAATTATTTTTAAACCAATAATACCAGAAATTACTGAACCACTGTTAAAACTAGTCAACTTGTCACTCAGCAATGGTTATTTTCCTAAATCTTTTAAATTAGCAAGTATTAAACCCCTAATTAAGAAACCTTGACCCCGTCAGCTGTCCAACTATAGCCTAATATATAAAATCACACCTTTATCTCCAAGATCCTAGAAAATGTTGTGGCACAGCAGCTATGTTCATATCTACATTGGAATAATATTCATCAAATGCATCATTTAGAGTTTAGGCCTCATCACAGCACAGAGACAATGCTGGTTAAAGTGATATGTGATATGAAATTAACCTTTTGGTGAAACTATTGGCTGGGAAGCCTCGACACCTAAATGAGGCTTCTTCTGGCAATCACTACCGATCGTTATCTGTCCCTAGATTTAAAATGGTGACTATTCTACAAGTGCTAACATGAAGTCTGGTGTTCCACAGTGTTTTGTTTTAGGCCTCGTGCTACTTTTGCTTTACATGCTTCCTCTGGGCAACCCGTAAGCATGGCATTAGCTTCCACTGAAATGCTGACAATACAGTTATGTGTCAACGACATCAGACACCGGATGCTAATTAACTTCCTCCTGCTTAATCATGACAAAGCAGAAGTAAGGAGTAGGAGCAAGCTTGCTGATCACAAGGTAACTTTGGGTGGCCTTTCTGCGCCATCATATACAGTAGTAAAAGACCTTGGTGTCATTATTAATTCCAATCTTTCATTTGAAGCTCATGTAGATAATATTACTAGGATAGCACTATTTCATCTCAGAAATATCGCCAAGATAAGCAATATGATGAATATACTATAATATGATACACTACATGATGCAGAAAAACTAGATCATGCTTTTGTCACCTCTAGGTTGGATTATTATAATGTCTTCCTGTCTGGATGTTCAACTAGGTGCATAACCAAGCTTCAGTTAGTGTAAAATGCAGCAGCCAGAGTGATCCACAATATTTTATCCCAATATAATTTAGTACTGATTTTAAAATACTACTATTGACCTATAATAGTAGATACTGTGTCTTGTGACACAGTACCTGAGTGAAATGCTAGTGTTTTATGATCCACCACGTCTACTTCGATCAAAAGATGCAAGCTGCTTGTCAGGACCTTGGAGGCAGAGCTTTTTCTTACAAAGCCCCAAAGTTATGGAATAAACTAGTTATTTAGCCAAGCCGTTTATGAATATATTTGTATGCGGTAAAGGTGCAGATATGGGGAACTCATAAACGTAGAGTACTATGGTGAACTATGGTACTATGGTTGGATCCAAATAGTGGATGGATATTTGGTGCTCTTTCAGGACTCTCACGGATCACTTTGTTGACTGTGGAATGAATGGTTGCTTTACTTCCTAGGGAGCCCTCAGGTCATGCGTTTCCTTCTGGCTCTCACTTTTAGTTTTGTTGTCATAGTTAGTCTTGCTGGAGTCCCTGTTAGATCTTTGCACAAAATATACATTCACCTTATACATGTGACTGTGACCATACCCAACAGTTATCTCTCTTTACCTTCTCTCTCTCTGTCGAGCTACACATGGTGATCCTGAATGATCCAGACCCTCCCTGCCCTCCAAATGTGTTTGACTCATAATGGTGCCCCGCTCCTGGTTCTTGTCGCATGGAGGCCCCTTGTGGTCTGCTTGGGATGCATGTCATGACTGGGGACGGTTTCACTTGACCACAAAGATGGTCTTGGACTCAGATGATGCAAACAGCCTACTTACTACTTGATCATCCAAATAAAAATGAGTGAGTCCTTGGTGAGTCTGGTTTCTCTCAAGGTTTCTTTCTAATGTCAACTCAGGGAGTTTTTTCTTGCCACCATTGTCCCTGATTGCTCATAAGAAATTATAAATGTATACACTTTTCCTTACATTATTCAAATTTATTTCCAGATTTTTTAAAATTCTGTAAAGCTGCTTTATAACAATGAGCACTGTTAAAAGCTTATTTTAATTAATTTAATTGGATTTACAACACAGCAATGTCCAGTTTTGATAAGTATGTGCATTCAATACAGTGGAACCTCGGTAACACTTGCGAGCAACACGGTTTGCGAGTGCTCTGCAAAACGAGCAAAGATTTTTAATACATTTTGACTTGGAAAAGGAACAAGTCTTGATTTACGAGTACCGAGTATCATGTATGCAATTCTTCTTTTGTCTTAGTGCGCGTCTTTCACTGATATAATCAATATCAGTGCACGCATGTACTATTTACTATAACGACGTGTGTGCGTAAAACATATTTTATTTTGTGTTTGTATGTGTACAGCGCGCATGTACTGTTTATTATAACACGTGTGCGTGCGTGTAAAGCAAAAGAAAGTCTCATTAGAGAAGTTAAAGATCCATTTTCTCTCTCTCTCTCTCTCTCTCTCTCTGTATCAGCCTGCGCATCATTTGACACCGTGCACTTTCACACGCTCACCCCCCACCCCTACTTCGTTCGTCTAGATTTTTTTTCCCCCGTAAAATGATTGTGGTTGCATGTACTGAACTAGGCAGAGACATACCTGAGGCATGTATTGAACTAGGAATTAGAGAAGAAACAGAATTATCATGCCTAAATGATTACTTTGCCACCTTTATTCAGCAAAATTGACCAAACATTTCCTACCTCTATTATTCCTACACAACGCAAATTTCCTGTCATCTTTCTTTCAAACATTTATAAGCCTGTTTTTCCAGAAAAGGTTTACTGTATTCAGATATACGCAAAAAAACTGATAACTTGCTTCTGATTGGCTCCTTTTGGTGCTCTGGGTACCCTGAGGTCCCTTAATGTGCATTTGTCAAAATATTAAATTTTCTTCTGATGCTGTGTTTATTATCGCACGCAGTTTATATTGGTGTACATACACACACTAAAATCTACAATATGTACTATTGTCTGATCAAAGACAGGCATGTACAATTTTAATTAAGATATAACTTGCTATATTAGTTAATTACACTTGATGCATTGATCAACATCTACCTGTTACACAGAGACTCTGAGAAAAGTGAGAGAGCTAAATAAAATTACACAAGAAAAATAATAGACTAGCGTTAGTACCCATCGTTGATGGATAAAGAGTTTTTAGAAATAATTTTCTGAAATAATATTGCTTTAATGTTATCAGTGATATTATTTCAGGTTGAAGCACACATACATGTCTATACAAAAATGTGTCCAATAAGCACAGTTGTTAGTAGTTTATATTGTCAAAATAAAGAAAACGAGCTGGATTTACACACGTGGACAAAATTGCTGGTACCCTTCGGTCAATGAAAGAAAAACTCACAATGGTCACAGAAATAACTTTAATCTGACAAAAGTAATAATAAATAAGAATTCTATGAATGTTAACCAATGAAAGTCAGACATTGCTCTTCAACCATGCTTTAAAGGAATTTAAAAAAAAATGAACTCATGGAACAGGCCTGGACAAAAATGATGGTACCCCTAACTTAATAGTTTGTTGCACAACCTTTTGAGGCAATCACTGCAATCAAACGATTCCTGTAACTGTCAATGAGACTTCTGCACCTCTCTGCAGATATTTTGGCCCACTCCTCATGAGCAAGCTGCTCCAGTTGTTTCCGGGTTGAAGGGTACCTTTTCCAGACGGCATGTTTCAGCTCCTTCCAAAGATGCTCAATAGGATTGAGGTCAGGGCTCATAGAAGGCCACTTTAGAATAGTCCAATGTTTTCCTCTTAGCCATTCTTGGGTGTTTTTAGCTGTGTTTTGGGTCATTGTCCTGTTGCAAGACCCATGACCTGCGACTGAGACCCAGCTTTCTGACACTGGCCTGCACATTTCTCTCTAGAATCCCTTGATAGTCTTGAGATTTCATTGTACCCTGCATAGATTCAAGACACCCTGTGCCAGATGCAGAAAAGCAGCCCCAGAACATAACAGAGCCTCCTCCATGTTTCACAGTAGGGACAGTGTTCTTTTCTTGATATGCTTCATTTTTCCATCTGTGAACATAGAACTGATGTGCCTTGGCAAAACGTTCCATTTTTGTCTCATCTGTCCATAGGACATTCTCCCAGAAGCTTTGTGGCTTGTCAACATGTAGTTTGGCATATTCCAGTATGGCTTTTTTATGATTTGTTTTCAACAATGGTGTCCTCCTTGGTTGTCTCCCATGTAGTCCACTCAAACAACAACGGATGGTGCGATCTGACACTGATGTTCCTTGAGCATGAAGTTCACCTTGGATCTCTTTAGAAGTCTTTCTGGGCTCTTTTGTTACCATTCGGATTATCCGTCTCTTTGATTTGTCATCAATTTTCCTCCTGCGGCCACGTCCAGGGAGGTTGGCTACAGTCCCATGGATCTTACATTTCTGAATAATATGTGCAACTATAGTCACAGGAACATCTAGCTGCTTGGAAATGGTCTTATAGTCTTTACCTTTAACATGCTTGTCTATAATTTTCTTTCTAATCTCCTGAGACAACTTTTTCCTTCGCTTCCTCTGGTCCATGTTGAGTGTGGTACATGTACCATGTCACCAAACAACACAGTGACTACCTGGAGCCCTATATATAGGCCCACTGACTGATTACAAGATTGTAGACACCTATGATGCTAATTAGTGGACACAGCTTGAATTAACATGTCCCTTTGGTCACATTATTTTCAGTATTTTCTAGGGGTACCATCATTTTTGTCCAGGCCTGTTCCATGAGTTTATTTTTTTAAATAATTCTGTTGAAGCATGGTTGAAAAGCAATGTCAGACTTTCATTGGTTAACATTCATATATATTTTTTTTATTATTACTTTTGTCAGATTAAAGTTATTTCTGTGACCATTGAGATTTTTTCTTTCATTGACCAAAGGGTACCAACAATTTTGTCCACGTGTGTATATAAAAGTATTTGCAACAATTCTTTTTTTTCCCTTAATTCCCATGGAGATAAATCGTGATTTATCTTATGGCAAAAATTGTGCAGCCCTACGCTGCAAACAGGCACAGCTTGTTCACAACCTATTTGATTTCATCTACGCTTTAGTTTAGGGAGTGTAAAAATGCCCTTAAGGAAAATAGGCCACAAATAAACACGGTTCTATTCAATAAACAAACAAATAGAAGGTGTATTTTTGAACAAAGTTAATCCTTTACTATTTCTGTACAGTTTTATCATTACTGTCAGTACTTACTTTAGTTTTGGTTCACGGCCCTCACTGGTGTATTGCCAGCAAATAAGACCAATAAGATCATGGACTCGAGCATTTGCCATTGTCACTACCATCATAGGATGCAACTTCTCTTGGGTCGACTGCATTGAGAGGTAGACATCTATTTTTTTGGTTGCTGTTGTACCTACATGGCCCTGTACAGGGGCAAAAAAACCTGACAGTTACTATGAGCATAAAGAAAATAGTTTAATAGTGCATCCTGTTATATCTGTGTCTTAACCACCTTTAAAAGAAAATGTATTTGTTTTAAAATTATGCAAGATTTTATTCTAAATATTATTAAAATAATCTTTATTCAAGCTTTTATATATCTAAATGTAAAACTATGCAGAATCAAAGTCAAACAAATGGAGCTGAGCAAGCACAATCTATGTAGAGTTTTGATTTATTTCTGCATATTTTTCCTTTGCTCTATTATAAATAATGATGTATTCATTATGTCAGCATTTCTGTATTGCTAGGCAAAAAATTCCAGGATGCTGGATTTAAAATTTTAAAGTTCATATTGATGTTTGAAGTGGCTCATTGCTTACACAAGGTTAGCATTAATAAAACTATTTGTTAACATGTATATATGCATGTAACTTTTCATTAGTGTTATACCACATAGTGTTCTTCGGAATTTTAATAATAGCAATAATAAAAACATAATAGCAATAATAATAACAACATAATTATAATAATAACAATGTCACCTTGCCATCAAATTTGGAGTACTCATTAAAGGGGTTGTTCAGCTGTTGAGGACACTGCTCTAGGCGCAGAGAAAGGGTAGATTTGGAGCCTGAGCTTCGAGGCCTGTCCTTAAAGTCTTTCTTCTCAAAAAGAAAACTCAAGTCTTCAGCTAAAGAAATTAAAGCACACATATTCAACAAGCAATTTTAAAGACAGATAGTAAGATATAACCTTGTGAGGAGATAATACTACACACAGGATTTACCTGACTGAGATGATGTCCTCTCCTTCCATGGAATGTTTTTACACTTGATCTGGTTCTGTCTTTCCTTTCTTAGCCTTTCCAACCTTTGAGCTTTACAACAAATTGTAATTATTTGGGAAATTTGTGACATTAGTAACTTTTTTAGACTAAAACATTTTAAGCAAACTGTAAATACATGATAACTAACTCAGGCTTCATGATTATATGCCAGGCCTGACAAAAATTGCAAACATTGTACATTAAAATAAAGTGATCGTTGCAAAGTTAGCATGTTCTTTTGATGTTGCCCCCGAAAATATTACACACTTAAAAAAATGTCAATGCTAATTGCACAATAAGACAAAACAAAAGAAATATATGTAAATGGTAATAACAAAGATAATGCATATACATATTGCTGGCACATTTCCAGTCTGCATTTTCATATTAAGTTAGATATATATGCACTGAGAACAATTCTCTTCCTCTCCTAGAGACAAACTGGCCGATGTTTTAATTTTGATTAGAATCACAACCAATATTTTTATCTACTAAAAACTGCTGGCTCCTCACAGCAATCCTTCAAATTCAATTTCTACTTAAAACCTATAACACGAAAGCTGAAAAACAAATTTGGTGAAAATATCTCCAGCCCTCTGGAAAAATTAATGTTTCAATTATTGTTTTTCAATTGCGCTCGCAAGAGGGCAACTGTCAAAAAATTTCACAAAAAGATGTGTGCCATCAGGGTGATGTGCAACAACAATATATTATATTATGTAATAATTATATATAATTATATAATTGACTAACAACTTATATATTCAAAATACCCTGATGACATTTAGGGCTGATTGAATCCTTTGTTAGTCAATTTAATTAAGTGAAGCTGTAGTCAGTTTTTGATTTAGAATTTACAATTTACACTTCTTATAATATATAGAATTTTACATTACAAGGCCTAAATTATAGATCTGGAAAATATGCCACACCTTTTACAGAAAAAATGCTTGTATCTACTACAAAAAAAACTTGCATTTTGCAAGTGTATCAATACTACTTCTTTTGAAGTCATGGCAATTGCCACCTACTCAGTTGGAGTGTGGAGCTTAAAACTAGAAGCAAAAACAAGTTACTCAGTTTGTAAATTTTTATTTAACACTGTAATCATTTATTTATTTATATCAATGAAATTCTTCCTTTTCTGTCCCCCAATGAATGCCACTAAAAAGTAACTGTATAAGCTGTTCTTTTTAAAATCTTTCCAGTGCTGTGTGAATGCATCTTCTTCTGGGTAACCCCAGATAGCAAGAATATATGTAAACTATTACTCATTAGTCAATAACTACTGAGTCAAATTTTCACATTATATATAATGCACCAAATGGTAATATGATAATGAACAAATCTTTCACTTTTGTTAGCTCTTTTGCAAATATCACAGTACAAGTGTTCGTATAGCAGGGCTATGGTCAATGAAAATTGCACTTGCAAACATAAGACAGTTTGATGAATTGTCTCCGCTCTTGCTATCGAAAGCAGTCTTGCTGTACTCATGTTGGGCAGCCAGACACAGGAGAGGAGAGTAAATCTATTAAATATTGCTTCATGACTTTTCGATTTTTTTGTTGAGGACTAGTCTGGATTAAAACTACAATTACTTTCTCATTACTTTCATACATTAGCTATTTTTACCTACAGTGGTACCTCCTATGATACTCGATGTTATCTGGTACTCGTATATCAAGACTCGCTCATTTTTTATTTTAAAAAATTATAAAAATATATTTAATTAAAAATTAAAATCTCTAATTTAAAAAATTATTTAAAAAATTTTGCTCATCTTGCATTCCGCTCGCACACCGGGTTACTTGCAATACGAGGTTCCACTGTACATTTTTTTTGGCAAGCCATATCAAATCTTCTGTATTTCGCTGTATAAAAGAACACAAGTATCTCTTTAAACCAATCCTCTGAGGACTTGAAAATACAGTGGATTTCTTTTATTTTATGTGCTGCAATATTAAGCTGCAGCTATCCCAAAAAGTTTAGATGTGCTACTTTCTTGAGTTTAAAACCCTAAAGCTATATGTGTTGCTATTTTAAAGTTATTCAGTGTTTGTTCATTGTGAATTTGGGACGAGGATGTGGGGTGAGCATGCCATTGCATCTCTCCATGAAAAAAATACAAATGCAATTATCAGTCAAATAGAAACAGAAGGAGGAATGCAAAGAAACAGACACAAACATGAAAGAAGAAGGTCTAAAAAAAAAAAAAAAAA
>JAAGKR010000444.1:145708-203233 GCA_011419295.1 Clarias macrocephalus | reverse complement strand
AAAAAAACCCCAAGCATGTGGAGAACATGCAAACTCCATGCACACAGACCCAGGGTGGGAATCAAACCCAGACCCTGGAGGTGCAAGGCCACAGTGTTAAACACTATGTCACCATGCTGCCTGTCCTTACAAACTTCCATTTTATTCGAAATGTGTGTGTTCAGTCATTCTCTATGCCGCTTATGCTGAATAGGCTCGCTGGAGACTATAATAGCAAACTCCGGGCACCAGATGGGTACACCCTGGACGGGGTGCCAGTCCATCAAAGGACACAAGCGTGCACCAACTCACTCACTCACTCACTCTCTCACACACTACGGGCAATTTGAAGTTCCATTTAGGCCTAATCTGCATGTAGTTGGACTATGGGAGGAAACCTATGCACACAGACCAGAGGAGGCGATTGAACCCTCAACCCTAGAGGTGCGAGGCTACATTACTAACCATTACTCTACCCTGCCACTCCGTAATGTCTGTATATGAAGAGTGACGAGGTCCGTGTATGTGCTACCTGGCACATCGTGCCATGGATACTCTTCACCCTGGGGATATAGCCGCCGTTTTTGTGGTCGTTACTTATGGGGTCGGGTAGCCAGCTTGACGCCTGATTGTATCTGAGCACTTGGGGGTGAAGGACCTTGCTTAAAGGTCCGACAGTGGATGTTTATATATACATACACATTTAATCATATTTTTTTACGTTTGGATTACATGGTTGTACCGTACAATACAACTGGATATGACGAAACCACAGTTGTAGCATCGTCTTCCACAAAGGACTCGCTTTGTTGCTTCTACCGCCAACCTCGGCTTAATCAGCTACTGAAAACTTTGCGTGTTAACGAATTTACCACGTACAGACCCAGACTAAAAAACGTTCTAGGTCTAAAGACAGACTCGTCTCGACGTGTATATGGCTCCAATTTGAAACACAGCTTACAGTAGTCACTTGCACGAGCTGCCTTGCAATCAAGAACCAAAACTCAGCAGCCCCCCTCGCCCTCTGTGACCGGAATCCGACACGTCTGACCCAGACCCGTGAGATCAAAAAGAGCACGGAGTCTCGCCACTTTCCTCCACCACAAAAACAGGACTTATGGGCTATTGAACGCACCGTGTGCCGAGGCAAAGACATGCAAAGCGTCTGAGACACGAGCACTCTGAGCTGAACCTTAGCTGTAATATAAATAGTCCGATTCTGTGGTTAATTTTTTTTTTCTACTGTAATGACTCACGCTGCGAGTCCCACAGGCGAGAAGAAACGATAATCTTTGCAAATGGAAGTCAATCTGATCTGATGTGAATAATTTATAACTTTTTAAACACAGGTTGGAATCTACAGGATGTGCATGAAATGTATGTTGTGCATGCATGAGTATGTATATATGTGTGTGTGTGTGTGTGTGTGTGTGTATACATCTATATCTATAATATATAAAACGTAAACATAAAACAGTGTCCATGTGTGTGTGTATATTTATAGTTGGTTATATTTCTTTACTATAAAACATAAAACTGTGTGCATGTGTGTGTGTGTGTGTGTGTGTGTGTGTATACAGTATATATACACACACTGTATATAATAGTTTATCTATACTATATAATCTTAACATAAACCTTACACTTTGTGTGCATGTGTGTTTGTGTGTGTGTACATTAATGTGTGTGTGTGTGTGTATAGTTTATCTATACTATATAACATAAACCTCAAACTTTGTGTGCATGTGTGCACAAACGGTTTACAAAATGCATTAAAAACCTAATTTCTTTCATGCATACACCATCTCATTAAACACACCCTTTTATTAAAATAAAAACTCGATGCATTTGTACGGCAAAATCTTACTTATCTAATTTAAAATGTACTCATTTCTTATTCCCGCGGAGGGAGGGCGAGACGCTGACTTGAACAGCTGCTTCATGACCCAAAAAACTGTCAGTCTTTCCCTGGAATAAATTGTGGAATGTTCCATTTTTATCGCAGGGGGGGGGGAGAGAGAGAACGAGAAACCGTTGTTTCGCTTGAGGAGGAAATGCGCGCGAATTCGCGCACGGGTTTACACGTTACTGCGATAGCGAAACGGCGTGACCGTTAGCGCGAAAAAAAGAAAGAAAGAAAAAACTCGAACGAGTCTTGCTGGATATTTTTTTGCGAATAAACACGGACGAGCAGAAGCGAACTCCCCCCCTGCTTTCGGAGCGCGCTTTCAGGCGGACCTGTAGTAGAATCAATTCACCGAGTGGGGAGCTTGAAACCGTGCGCTCGTGCTCGCGCTTCTGAGGTGAGTTTGGAGAGAAAGAAGTGTTGAGCACAGTTTAGATTTCGCCGTCGTGTGTCTCTCGCGCTTAGTAAACTAACCGAGCACTATCTCACACGCACACGCACACACACACACGTGAGAATATAAATTAAACATTTACACGGTTTTAGGTAGATAATCAACTGGGTTTGGACGTGAGAAATGCGCTTTCAGTGCCGCACGCGCGTCAAACGTGTCCATCATTCAATTCTTTCCTTGTGTGCTCAGGATTGAGGAAGTATCCTGGTAGATTTTGGGGACAAAATCAAGCTTACCAGATGACATGCAAGGAGCATGAAAAAAAAAAAACAATACTGCAACTTAAAGCATGGCTGCAATGAACACTGGGTAAAAAAAAAAAAAGACAAATACTTTCAGGTCCAAAAAAAAAAAAAGGGGAGAAATTAAAAAAGACTCAACAATTGAATGTCTTTACATCTTAAAGCGATCTGAGCATGCATTTACACTACTAAAGCTAAACATTCATAAATTCATTATTCAATTCAGTTTTATTTATATAGTGGTTTTAACGGTGGTCATCGTCAAAAACCACTTTACAGAATCAAAAAATTAATAATCAGGGAAATGAGTATGAAATTACTCGCTCATTCATCGTCTATACCGCTTTATTCTGTATACAGGATCAGGGGGGGGGGCCTGGAGCCTATCCCACGAGACTTAGGGCAGGAGGCGGGGTACATCATGGCCGGAGGGGGGGCAGGATTGGGCAATCCATTGCAGGGCAGACTTACATACTCACATTCACACACTATCTGCATTTTGGGAATGGCAATTACCTTAACCTGCATGTGTTTGGACTGTGGGAGGAAACCGAAGCACCCGGAGGAAACCCACCAAGCACGAGGAGAACATGCAAACTCCATGCACACAGACCCCAAGGCGGGACTCGAACCCAAATCCTGGAGGTGTATGGCGACAGTGCAAAACACTATGCCACCGTGCTTTTTTTTTTTTTTTTTTTTTACATCTAAGAACAATGCTTTAGGTAGATAATCAAGTGGCTTTCAGTATCACACGTGTCAAAAGTGTCTATTATTCATTTCTTTTACGTGTATGCTCCGGTTTGTTGAAGCATCTTGGTGAAACATTTTATGGCCAAATGAAGCTTATAAGATGCAATACTTAAAGCATGGCTTCAATGAGCTCAAATACATTCAAAGTCCAAATAATGATAATTAAAAAAAGAACAAGAAAAATCTTGTCAGAAAAAAATTCATTTCTTTCCATGTTAAAACAACCCGAGCATGCATTTACATTCTCTTAAAGCTTAAATCAAGGTAAACATTCATAAAAATCTATTCAATTCTATTTATATAGATGGTCATTGTCGCAAAGCACATTATGGGAATGAGTACGAGATGGCAATATGAAGGAATAAGAAATTTCAAGTGTTCAGGAGTAAATCTGTCACCCGTCAGTCATCTGTCAAGGTCATTTGGGGTGTGTCTAAGCAGCCCACCTGGTGATGTACACTCGATTGGTATGAAGAATAATCAAAAATATACTGTGTATATTGTACATGTAAAGTGCTTTTAAAATCAAAAAAAGTCATGGCTTTTGCCTCCTCTTCATATAATGCATTGATTGTTACCACGGGAATCCCCCCCCACACACACACTAAAATACAAGCCTTTGGTATCAGCTATGGGTTCTTCACATCCTCCCAAAAAATCTTCCCAAATTCCTAAAGTGAAGCTGTTTAGCTCCCTCTGTGTGAAGACAATGGTATCACATGTACACACACCATCTATCCTTTGCAGCTGATGATTATTAATGGAAAGGTATGGAAAGCTACGACCCTGAAAGTCAGGGTTCTGATCGAGCAAACTACCAAAGTGATCAAGCGTTGACGTTATTTATTCATTTCAAGGAAATAATAATAATAATAAAAAAACAAATCTTTCCTCCCACACTTCCTTTTGAAAAGTAACAGATTATATATATATTTTTTCTTCTCAAATCTGTTCGGCAAAACGATCTTGAACTGCTCATAAAATAAATGCAAACCAATTGTTATGCTTGATTGCTTTCCAGAAAGCAGGTAAGGCAGTCTGATGGACGAAATTCAACGTTTGAGGATGCGCACACACACACACACACACACACACACACACACACACATGCACAAATCTTTATATTAAAGCCCTGACAAAATGAAGCTTGGATTGAAGAAATAACTATGCCAGACTAATTCTGAACCAAAAATCACGTCCAGTCAAACAAGCGTGTGAAGTGCTGGTGCTCGGAAAAAAAAGCCCCGGAGTGAACTTGCTATGTTGGTGTATTGTGTACTGGGGCCAGAAATCACCAGGGACCAACCGATACAATGTTATCATGATACTATCACAAGGTGCTGATTCAATTTGTATTGCGATTCTGTAAGCATCATAATTTTATCTTTATTTATTGGATTTTTTTTTCATTTTTATTATAATTATAAACAAATGTAGCATATAATTGACTCCACTGCCTGCCAATGTGAATAGTTTAGAAAGCACCACCTGTAGGATTATAGAGGAACTGCAACATTTCATCACCTCAAATACAAACATTTAAATATATACTTTATACTTAAAAAAAATCCTCATAATTTTTTTTTTTTGCCCCGTCTCTATTTCGCACTCGCTCAGGAACTTGGTTTTCCAGTGCACCCTTGTGTAAGTATTAGCAAAATGAAATTAGATACAAATACAGCTTACCTACGCTATTAGAGTATATACACTATTATTATCTCAATCACAGTGTAGCCACCCTCCTAATTCTCATTGCATTCACTAATAAAAAAAATATCCTATGTAGAATTACTCACCATTACCACATCCATTGATTTACTATAGATTTGTACCCCTGTCCTTGTCATGGGTGGCAGGAGGGCCTGGAGCCTATCCCAGGGAACACAGGGCACAAGGAGGGAGTGGAAAGCCATCACAGGGCAAACGCACCGCAAACGATTTGTGAAGACCAAAGCAGCCTACAAGACTCGCCCTTGGACTGTAGGAGGAAACCAGAGTACCTGGAGGAAGCCCACCAAGCAAACAGAAAACATGCAAACTCTAAGCACAAACAGCGGATGCAAGGTGTGAACCCCCCAACCCTGGAGATGTCAGACAAGAATGAGGTGAATCCCAAGCTGATCCCGGAGACTCCGGGTTTGTGCTGAGAACACACCCCGGATAGTGGGAGAACACCAGAGAAGCCCTGTTTAGGATTGATCCAGGAAGTCTGGAGCCGTTGTGCCGCAGCGCTACCCATTGACTCACTGTGTAAATCATGCAATAAACTAGTTTATATGGTAACACTAGAGACAGTTTAGCTTTTTTTTTTTAATAACTTTTTGAGTGACCTTTTCAGTTTGTTTCCTATCATAGAGTTGAAGATGGAGCTCTTCGAAGCAATTGGTTATTTCTAAATCCTAATCCTAACTACACTTACATGCATGTGTGATGGCTGCCTCGCACATTCTAAGTTCTTTTGGTGCGTCGCTTCTCCACGCCCTCATAATTTAACGTGATTTGTGTGTGCATGTCCGCATAATGCAATATGCAACAGTAGGGGCGGTGTAGTCAGCCAGCATGTAAGAAATGGCAGAAAGTTCAGAGGAAAAGTTGCATGATCAGGTCTGCATGCCAAAATATTTGGCGGGAGTTAAATTCTTGAAGGACGGCACGCTGGTGTAGTGGTTAGCTCTGTGGCCTCGCACCTCCAGTGCGGGTTCAATTTCGGGAAGGTGGAAGAACCACCCTGGTGGGTTTCTCCTGAGGACTCTGCTTTCCTCCCACAGTCCAAAGACATGCAAATTAGGCTGACTGGTGTTTCCAAATTGTCCGTTGTGTGTGCACGTTGGCATCCTGTCCAGGGTGTACCGCCTCATGCCATAAGTCTCCTGGAATAGGCTTCAGGCCCCCTGTGACCCTATATACAAGATAAAGCGATATAGATGATGAGGGAGTGAGTGAGTGAGTGAGACACTAAACCTGGACGCTAAACCTTCATGTTGACATGGAAGTTGAACTCCTTGAGTGTCCAGTGTTTGTTTAGATTAAGCAAAACTGTCCAGTAACACGCTTAGTATATCAGCACTTACGCGAACAAATTCACTCATGACGTTGCCGGTTGACTACGCAAATGCATGGTTTAACACCGAAGATGTTTCCATCCTTACACCAAATGCAGCCCCGTCCAGCCTTAATCATTCCTAGAAAGCGGGGGGAAAAAAGGAAGAAATCCAGAAATCTCTTAATGGATGCTGTTTGCTTCGCAAACTTTGGTAAATTCCCCACAGAAAGCGATAGACAGCAGTAAGAAGCTAATTATGAAATTTGCTTTAACATAAGAGAGACAGATGGCTGTTGACCTGCACAAGTTGGGTAATGAATATAAAGAGTTATACGGGCAGTTGGAACAACAATTAAGCCTCTCGAGGATTCCTGCGGCTGTGAAGTTTTAAACCAACAAGCTGTTTGGAAGCGTTTCATGCAAGAAGTGCTTAAAATGCAGTGCCTGAACTTCTCCAGGTGTCAGTTGAACTCCAGTTAGTAAGGTGTGCTGAAACTGAAGGCCAAAATGAAGCCCCGTGGCCATGTACACCCTCGTCATGTTTGATGAAAATTGTTGTTTTCGTGGTGGGTGCATCAGGCTGCTTTTACAGAATTAAAGGAATGTAAACTGCAAGCTTGATTTAAAACAGTGACCCTTACCATAGAGTAAAACATGACAAGGGAGTGCTGTTACAGGTCATTAATCGACGACAGTGAGAAAGAAAAAGCATCTTGATGTGTTATCGGGGAACTGGAGCGTGCACTTCTTCCAGAATGTTCTTTAAAACACAATCCACCTTTATTTATTTGACAAATATATTCTATAACCTCAGTACTTTTTCTGTGAACACGGCGAATTCTCATAACAATGCAAGCTTGTGATTGGACACACAAGGCTACAGAACCTATAGAACCTGTTTTACCTCTTCATCTCACAAGACTGAACTCATCAGGTACTTCAGAAATCCTTCATGACCTCAGTCATTTGTGTTAGATCAGGGAAAAACAAAAATGTGCAACTGATTAGAGTCTCCAGAACTGGGATTGAGAACTTCTGTGGTAGACATGGCAGCATTAAGCTAATGCCTGGCCCGGGGCTGATGAATCTATGAGGCCCCACATTTCTGAAATGTTTCCTCAACACGCATGCAACAAACACGCTTCCATTTTAACAAGCATTTCATCCATCTTGTTGTGTTGCAGATAGGTTCATTTATGCTGAACCAAAAAACATGGCACAATCAACGGTCTTCTAAACAGATATAACCATGTATTATATGCACATTATGAGATTTTCAAAGCCTCCCTTAAGAAAAAAAAAACTTCTTTCTGACTATCCTGCACTTGAAGCTTACATCACAGCTGCTGGTTATATGAGATGAAAGAGCAGATTCGATTGAGGCACCACCAGTCGATCACTAGCCCTAATCCTAAGCCTGGCTGAGTTACAATGATCACCATTTTAACCAATGAACAGTCACTGGTCAGTATTTTTACAAATGACCAATCACTGATCACCAATGTTACCCAGTGACCAATCACTCATCACTGTTTATCCCCTTCAACAAACACAGATTACCATTTTTGCCAATAAACATTGACTGATCCTAGTTTTATCTAGAACTAATCACTGATCACAACTGTTCCCAGTAAACAATTACTGATAACCTTTTTTTTTTTTACTAATGACCAATCATTGATCATCCATTACCGATCTGCCAATCACTCCACTATTTGTGCCGATGAGCAATCACTGATCACCATTTTTTTTTACCATTTGTTGATCATGATTATTTCCACAGACCAATCACTGACCAACATTGTAACCTGATGACCAATCACTGATCACCATAGTTCCTAATGACCAATCAATGATCACCATTGTAACCACTGATACTGGTTACCATTTTTGCCAATGAATTACTGATTTTAAAAAAAGAAAGAAAAATCACTGGTCATCATTTTTCCTAACAACCAATCATTGATCATCCATTATCCATCTGCCAATCACTCTATTATTTTTTACCAACAAAGTCATCCTTTTGTTTTTTTTTTAGTTTTTTTTTTTACCACCAATCTCTGATCACCATTGTTTGCATTGACCAATAACTGATCAAAATTTTAATCTAATGACAAATCACTTATCACCAAGGTTCCTATTGACCAATCACTAATCACTGCTGTTCATACCAAGCAATCACTCATTATATTTTTAACCACCAATCATGTTGTTTCTAAACAGCAAACACAGATCACCGTAGTTCCAATCGACCAATCATTGCTCAGTGTTTTCCAGATGCTAATCAGCCAATTGCTAATCAACTTTGTTTTCCATTGACCACGCACCGATCACCAATTCTTCCCATCAAACCTGCCAATTAATGACCAATCATTGATCATCCATTATCCATCTAACAATCAATCAACTATTTTTGTCAACAAACAAACACCATTTTTAAAAATACCAATCATTGATCACCATTGTAACTTAATGACCAATCACTGGTCACCATTGTAATCTAACTACCAATCATTGATCAGCATTGTAACTTAATGACCAATCACTGATCACCATTGTTCCTGAATGACCAGTTCCTAACCACCAATCTTTAGCCACCACTATTTCCATGGACCAACCACTGATCACCATTGTAATCTAACGAATAATCACGGATCATCATTGTTCCTAATGACCAGTCACTAATCACTGCTCTTCCTACCAACCAATCACTGCTCACTGTTTTCCCTCAGAACCAGTTACTAATCAAATGGTTCCTAGCAAACGACCACTGATTACCATCGTTGCCAATGATTAATCGCTGATCATAATTTTAACAAGAAAAATCATTGATCACCATTGTTTCCATGGACCTTCATCACTGACCTGATCACCATTGTTCCTATCACCCAGTAACTGATCCTTCTTATTACAACCACTGATCACCGTTGTTCATATTGACCAATGTTTAATCTCTATTTTTCCTTTACAACCAGTTACTAACTACCTTTGTTCACCATTCACCACCACTTATCACCATTGTCTCATCTAAGCACTTTATTATTATTATTATTATTATTATTATTATTATTATTATTATTATTATTATTATTATTAATAATAATAATAATAAAAATAATCATATTTTTGGTGATAATTAGATTTAAATAACAAACATGTAACTCCATCCATAACCCTTTATTTCATGTTTATTTCCTGTCGTCTCACTACCAATGTCTCTCTTTATCTACGTTCTTGGTGAGAATAACAGTAATTTGGAAATACATGAATAGTTATTGGTAGAGCCACGACAAAAGTTGACTCTTTCCTTTAAGAAATGATATTATGAATAAGTATATTAACCTTACATATAAAAAAAAACGTGTAAAGAGGATTCAGTTAGAAAAGCTTTAGGAAACGAAGAAATTTGAACTATTTGAAGGGTTTCTCTGTGAAAGATTACTTGGCCAAGCATTTTTGCATTTGAAATGCAGCTTGTGTTTGGAGAGCTTGCTGATAAACTGCAACCAATAACACGAGCTATTCCTATCTTGGTCACGGTGGAGTGTGTCATTTCCGGTATGAGACATCTAGAATGGCTCATCAGTCAATGGAGGCTTTTATTCCTCTGTTCTTTTCTCTCTCTTTTTTTTTTTTTTGAACAAGGTGCTTGCATGTTGTTGATGCCTGTAGGCTCGTTCCAATATGAAATTTTTATAAGATTATAATTGACTTGATTTAAATCACGTTATATTATTATTATTATTATTATTAGTGTGTGTTTTTGTTTTTTTTTTTGGAAAAAAAACACAGCATCTGGTCTTGTTCAGTAGCATTTTAATAGGTGTTCATTTAAATATGAATGTTAATCCCGATGTTAATGAAACCGTTAGCTCCATCGTCCTCAGTAAGTGCAGCGGTTTTTGAAACATTCATGAAATTCTCCAGCAGTGAAGAGAATTACTGGCTTGGAGAAGGACCTTGAAAGACAGCTGTTTTTTTTTTTTTTTTTTTTTTTTTGGAAAATAGGGCAGTGTTTATCTCAAGAGCTGACGATGACTATTTTGAAGTGGCAATATCGTACGTTAAATGTAAACCCGATCATCTGATGATGCTTAGACGTCGGAGGATTCGATGTTAGGTTGATGGCATGACACACCATGGACGTGGAGATGTGGACATGTGAAGAGAAAAAAAAGAAAACAGAGATAAACAGCGAGAAAGGACTGGTGCGTCATATGTTTTGCTATGTGAGTCATCACAAAAAGCTCGACGATGAGCAGCCCCACCCTTCCCTACCAATCAGATACGTCAAGCACACGGAGCCTTCAGGGCTTTCACGCACACACAAGCCATCCGTCTCTGAGTACAAGTGTGCGTGTGTGTTTTCCAAGAGAGACTGTTGTTTCTTCCTTTAATTCCGCCAAGACACCATTTGGAAAGTATACATTCCTCAAGTATTGTGCACGGTATTGAGGGACGGTTTGGCCGATGTTCCATCTTTAAAGTTTCCCTCACCGTTGTTCCTCTGGAGAAATCCTCATACAGATGGAGTTTCCCTTTAAAAGATGTTTCCAAGCCGAAACCTTTTTCTATAAATCTAAGAACGTCTAACTATACAATCCTCTTAAACCGCTTTTTCACCAGGCACTACCCCAGGCCCGGGACCACCTCGGATGGAGATGCCCTGAAACATTTAGCACCGGGTGGAAAGACAAATCCACTGCCTCCACTGCAAATCTGTAAATGCTGGCACAGGGAGAGACCAGAAGTGGTATTTTATCCAAACGTTCTCAAATTTTCTCCAGCTGTAATTCCACCCACTATAATGATGCTGATTATCTAAAAAAAACAAAAACAAAAAAAAAAAAAAAAGTGCTTGTGTAATATTCGTGAAAGGGCAACGAGCCAAGAACCGCTGGAGCCAGACAACTTATTGACGTGTGTTGGGTGACTAATGCCATGACGTCACGTGAGAAACCGAGATCCAGTTAACATTGAGGAAATAAGGGCATGTTGGCAACCGCACATGGAAACACCAAACCAGCCTAATGTTTGATAAGGCAGCATTGCATGTACAAAGATAAGTGTGATTCGAGTGCTGCAGAAACCTGAACTAAATTGTTTTTCATGGCTTTGCGTGATATAATCTTATTTGTACATGTACCGGGTCATAAAGATGCATATAACACACTTTATTATTATTATTTTTTTAATGTCTCGTCCCATATTTCACCTTGAACAGATGTGTTTGGTAGATTTTCTCAGAACCCTGGTTAGACATTTGACCACTTCTATTAAATCTGTTGGCTTTCTAGCACGACAATTTCATCCTTTCCTGAAGCAGCTTTGACGTGGTCACTGTCCTGCTGGAACCCTCTCACAGATGATTTGTTGTTATCTGAGGTTCTCTTCATTATTTCATGCCAGATCTCCTGGCAGCAGGAGAGTCCCGAAGCATGATGCTACCACCACCATGTTCTTGCAGTTAAATGCCAAAATATCAAAGCGTTCCTGCAGAAGGCTTTTTTTTTTTGTCACCAGCAAACATTCTTCAAGGTTAAACTGTGGATTTTGGAACAGGGGCTGCTTTTTTGGGTTGTCATACTTTCAGTCCGTGGTGATGACTCGGGTGTAGACAGTGATACAGGCGTTCCAGCAGCTTCCAGTTCATGGCAAACTTGTGCCTTGGTGGTTCTTGGGTCATTCCTGAGCATCCAAACCGATTTCCTCTCATGATGGTGACAGTTTGGGGATTTTTCCAGAGGTTTGTGGAATAACCCGTACTTACATACAACCTCCCGATCTTGGAATTACAGTTGTTTAGAAATCCCCCCAATATGTAAATCTGCATTCCTCTGTCTAAGATCTGCACTTAACTCCTTAGACGTTCCCATTGTACTGCGCTTTAAAAATGTGTGTGTGTGGGTATATTTCTGATTCTGTATGGATCATTTTGACTCTGGATTGATTTCATAAGAGCGAAAAGAAATTGAACCTTGTGCTCCAAAATTTCTGAAGTTTTTTCCGTTAAAATTATTATTATTATTCTCCAGAAAAAAAGCAGTTCAAAGAAATAATTGAAAGCCCATGATGAGTGTAAGCAAACTTCTGACCATAATTGTATTTTTGAGTGTGAAATAATTACTACAATGCAATACAAGCATGTTACTGGAACAATTAAGGGTTTTATCCAAGGGGCTAAAAGTCAACAGGACTCCGGACCTCCGGTCAACACTCAACACCAACTAGTCTCATCTGCAAGCCTTTGGACTATGGCAGGCAACCGGAGTACCTGGAGGAAACCCGCCACGTACGGGGGGGGGGGGAACATGCAAACATGCATTCATGCACACAGACCCCGAGGCGGGGATCGAACCCGGACACTGGTGGTGCTTCCTGATATAAATTACAATTACAGTATCTATAAATTAACCAAATGAATAAACTATATTATTGACTGTAAATATATTTAAGAAATGTTTGATCATTTGTAAATCATTTTAAAACGCAAGATTAAAAATATGAACCAAATAAAGACTTCCTTCCTTTGCACATGCCTGCAGTGGTCAGTGTTCATCCCTCCACATATCTGAATTACATTTATGTCTCATTACGTCATGCAACACCCTTCTCCATTTTACGCAGCTTAATCGTGTTACTCGGCAGGCCTGCTTGTTCGTTCGTCTCTTTTGATAATCCATGACTCTTAACGTCCGCGTGCACGTTTAGCACGTCTTCCTTTCGTGATAATATTTGCTTTTCTGTTTTTACTTGTACATTCTGCTCGTATATACGGCAGCCTTATACACGAGAATGCATAAATTCTAAATCATAATGATTATTAATTCTTACCAATGAGACAAAACAAACAAAACACCCTGAAGAACTGGGCACATCCTAAAAAAAAAAAAAAAAAAAGCATTATTCCACTTTCTGTCTGTGGAAGACAAATCACTCCACCTAGTGGCCATGCTTTAAAGCTACACCTCAAATCAGATATCATGTGAATGAGACAAAATAATTCAGTGGAAAAATAAAGTCGGTGAGAGATCAAATCTACAGATCGAAACTTTTATTCATATATTATTCACAGCGTAATCCGATCTCATCAGGAAATGTCAGTAGTCCGGTCATTGCTTTCTAAATAACGCACAAATTTACAACGTGCAAATAACAACAACAAAAAAAAGGTCTCAAGAAATACTGCCATACAGCAACAGGTTCACTTCGTCTTGGCTGAAAAACCCCGTGTTGCACCTCCTCGCCCTCAAGAGACCTGGGAATGATCTCTGACGAGGATGTAAAGTTCAAAGTCTGTGTCACATTTCGTCGTCCTCCTCGGCGAGGCACCCTGGGCACGGCTCCATGGTTACACCCACTGCCATCCCGCTTCGACCCACCGGCAAGTCCGTCACGTACGTCCACTGGTTGCTTCCTGGGCAGTAACTCTCCACGCTGGACAGGAAACCAGTCTGGTTGAAACCACCTTGGTGGAAACGGCAGAAAAGTTTATCAGCATTGTTCATTAAAAAAAAGCGCTTAGTTATCCAAAGAAACCTTTATTATTTACTGATTGGTCAAATGATTAGGATAGGACTTTTCCTAAAATGTTTTTATGTGGAACATGGTTCACTTTTGAACTTTTGTCTTTGTTACAATTTCCTTAGTATGACATGCAAGACTTTATACTTCCTGGAAAAAAAAAAGGCAAAGGTTGGTGAAAGAACAATCATTTATAGCTGGTATAACCTAAGTGATAGCAGAAACTTGTTAGATAGACAAAGCACGATGTGTTCATTTATAGATAAAATATATAGCATTGGAAAATTGCTGTCATATAGCAGATCAACCAGTCCACGTGCTGCGATTGGGAAAAATAATGCCGAACTTGCATCGCACCGGTTAATTATTTTCCTGCAACGTTTCCTTCTGACTCATAGGTTTCCCGAGCAAGGTTGGACCGCAGTAATTAAGTCTTTATCAGGTTTGAGAGGTGGCAGCAATTAAGGCAACGTGTTAAGAGCATACTTGTGTGAGCAGTGCAAGGAAACCTCCAGCGCTGTTGAGGAGAAACCTGACAAAAAGTGAAAACAGCTCTTGGTAGTAGATGAGGGCCGCAGACGCTGACTGAATTTACTGGCACTTTTCTGGTTCATATTTGCTTGACTTGGCGGAAAACCAAATCTGATTCTGTCTAAAACGGTTCAGATGCTAGGTATGGGCGTTTGAGAGTGAGGGGGGGAAAAAAACGCGCAAAGTGTTGGTTTATTGCGTGTAAGTGCTGATTAACTTGTGAATGACTCCACATTGTGTTCCCACTAATACGGAAATGGCCCTGTAATGAGAGCCCTGCCGCTTCCACGAGCAAATACAATCAAGACACAAAGCCTCCATTTTCTCAGTAAATAACTAAACGGTGAAACAGAATGTCACTCTGTCAGTCTCCGTTATCGCACGTACACTTTTTCTGAAAGGTGGACAGATCGCAAAGCGGTGATGTTTCTAATACACTACCGCTCAAAAGTTTGTGATCACTTTCTGACTCCATGATCGTTCCTGGTTTTTATTCCTTTCTACATTGTCAAGCAATGCTGAAGGCGTTAATCCAAAATACGCAATGATTTCCTTTGAACAGTTGATATTGAGATGTGTAAATCCTTCATAACGGCTCTAATCTGAGGTGCTGTTTGAGGTTAATTGGTGATTTCTGAGGCTGGTTACTCTAAATGCAGCAGAGCTACGTTTTGGTCTTGCTTCATCATGGAGCTTGATGGGTTTTGCAAATGCACTTGACACAATACTGTTCCAGAAAGGCTGACCTCTGTGTCTTAAAATAACAACTGACTGTTGTTGTTGTTGTTACATAATTACCTAATTCCATATGTGTTATGTAATTGTTTTTAATTCCTCAGTATTGTTCTAGAATGTAGAACATAAATCACTAATCAAAAACAAAGAAATGTGCAGTGGTAGTGTACCACTTTTTAAGCGCTCGATGCTCACCAAACACGAAGAGTTTGTCGTGGTACACCGTGACTCCGTGGGCGCTTCGGCTGTGGACCATGGATGCCACGGGTTCCCAAACGTCTCTGCCTACGTTATATCTCTCCATAGTGTTGAGCTGCCTTTGGCCGTCATAACCACCCACTGCGTAGAGGTAGGAATCTATAGACACCACACCTGTATGGGGTACAATTTGAGAAAGAAAAAAAAAATCAATCACATGGCAGCAGAACATTGCATACATTCAAGAATTCTGAATTATTTATTTTATTTATTTATAATTGTTCATTTAGTCATATCCAATTCCTCCTCGTCACTAGGGGGCTCCCACATTTCGGCTACTACTACCATTCAGTTGGGAGGACCAAAGACCATCACATGTTTCCTCCACTCCGAACCAAGTGACGCCAGCCGACCGCATCTTTCCTCACGCACCGTTGGAGGCGGCGTAACACACTCGGAGGACAGCGCTATCCGTTCGTTTCACGTTGCCGAGCTCACCGACGCCCCTGATTGGCTGTAGAGCCGTGATTAATGTGGGAGCACTAAGTACCTCTCATCCCTCCCCTCTCTAAGAGGGTTCGGCCAATCAGCTCTCTCTAGGCCTCTGGCTGCGAGACGTTACAGCATCACCCGGGAATCGAACTCGCGATCTCCGGATCATAGGGCGAGCACTTTACCACTGCACCAACCTTACATCAATTTGGTGAGCACTTTAAATTAAATGTAAAAAAAAAAAAAAGAAAATGTTAGCTGGTGGTTTTGAGGTTGAGGTTTGCAGGTTTACCTAAGCCGCTTCGTGCAGTGTTCATGGACGCTACATGGTGCCAAGTGTTGGTGTCTGGTTGGTAGCGCTCAACAGTTTTCCAACGATTTTGCCCGTCAAAGCCCCCCACCACATACAGAGCTCCACCACATGCTGCCACACCGGCTCCCAGTCGTGCCACGGACATTGGCGCCACAAACGTCCACCTGTTTGTCTCTGGATCATACCTGTGGAAAAAGACGCGCAGTTCAGAATTTTATCCTGCTCGGTGGACCTGGAATACACGCTGGGGTCCATCGTAGGGCGCCACATCTAGGGACAGCCAATGTAACTTTTATTTGGGAGGTGGGTAGAAACCGAAAACTTTGAGGAGATCTTGAGATCAAACCGAGGATACCTGGTACTGTGAGGCTGCAGTGCAACTGTGCAGGTCATCAGTCGTTTGTTTTTATGTCTCTAGCACAGAGCACCTGAACACTCTTGGAGGAGAGCACTAACGTCCACTCAGAGGGCAGGACCAGGTATCCTCTCCATGGTCTCGCTTCTATGGTTGTGAGGCAACCTTTTACTTCCATATCCATAGAGCTCTGTCTTGTACGTTATATATTTCTGAACATGCTTCCTACATAACAGGATACCTTCAACCAATATCCTGGTATCGTAAAAGTGTCTCCTGACCTGAAAAAGTTTCTCACACAACTTGATATCCTACCCCAGGATTACTATAGCTCGCGGCTATGTTATGTGATCCATAGGGAAAAAAATGGTCCAAGTCAAACAAACTCTTTCAGGAACATGGAAGTACATGTTGTCTGTCATTTCCTTCTTGAAAAGTTTTGGATTGATCTGGTGCCAATGACGGGACAAAACTAAAAAGAAGACGCCTTGCCGTATTTCAGCTCGGTAAATACCAAAGTTTACAAGGATGCTTTTGGTCTTACCCCTTAAATAGGTTGTGCGTGTGTGTGTGTGTGTGTGTGTGTGTGTCTGTTTTCAAGTCTTGGTTCAGGTCCAAGTGAACTCAAGCATGGTTTGATTGCTGTGAGAAAGTGATTCGGATGCAAGAAGTGGACCGGATTTGCTGTGAATTATTTGTCTAGATGCAAGCTGATTGAGCTTTGACGCACAACTGGGCCAAAGGGCAGGTGAATAAAAAAAAAGAAAGAAAGAAAGAAAGAAAGAAAGAAAAAAATCCTGGATGCAACAAGTGAAACATGTTATTTTTTATAATTACTTAGCTCAAAGTTTCATGTTCTCAAAGCTTGGGTGATTTTTGTAAGTTCTCTGCACACTTGGTAACTGGTTTCCACTACCACATTGCTCACAATAAAAAATAAAAGAAACAAAACGAACATATCGGCAGGTATGAAAACACCAATAAGGTGTATATATATATATATATATATATATATATATATATATATATATATATATATATATTTTTTTTTTTTTTACACAGACTAATGCTTTATCCTTCCTGCATCACCCATAAAGACAGAACAATGACTAGAGCCAGTAGAGAAGGTTGCTAAGAGTGACTAATATGAATGGTATTAGAACTGGCAGTGCTATTCTAAAGCGTGCTATTGGCTGTGGTATGTGTGTTTGTTCCTCTAAAGTGACTTCTCTGAATCAGAACAGACTTTGCCTGTTGTTAGAGGGAGCGTTTTAGAACACGTGTAGTAACATTCTGGATTCCTTGGCTTTTGTCAAAACGTGTTCGCCCATGGCAAACATGCTTCTTTGCTTCTTGTTAATCCTTTAAGGTGAATACTGAGGATGCTCACTGTTGACTCAGTAAATCTTCCATTGTCATAACCTTAAAAGAGCTGAAATGCTTTACGAATTCGTTACCAATTGTAACCGTGATGATACAAGCTTTCCGTACACTCACCTCTCTACTGTGTTGTGATGAGTAGAGCCTTGGGATCCTCCGACCGCATAGATACTCCCGTCGAGTTCCCCCGTACCCACTCTGTTCCTGCCTGTGTTAAGCGAAGCTAGCTGGGTCCACTGATTGGTCATGGGGTTGTAGCAGGACAGTGTGGCGGAATCTGCATTGCTCTGCATCGAGAGGTTTCGACCCCCTACGGTGTAGAAGAGCCCAAATAGTACAGAGGCTCCCAAGCCACTGCAGGGTTGCTCCATTGGCGCAAGCTGCATCCAAGTGTTGTTTCGTGGGTCGTAAGCCTCCATGGAGGCCAACGATTGCTGGTTGTAACCCCCAGCCACATAGATCAACTTGGTGCCTCGGTACGGAGTAGGGGGCAGGTACTTGCGAAGGGTCATGTCGTGGAAGATCTTGGAGAGGAAGTCTTTGCAGGAGTTGGCCTTGCTCAAAATAGGGCATGACTGCAGCTGCCTCTTGAGGAACTTGGCCGGCAAGGCGTAGATATGGACAGCATTGAGCAGAGCATGGAAGTACTGTGAGCGAGCCTCGGCGTCCCAGCGTACCCAGTCAGTGCAGGCTTTGTAGACCTCGGTCTCACACAGAACCTTCAGACTGTCCTGGCTGATGAGCTCCAGCAGTTGGCAGTGCGTCAAGCTAAAGAACTCCTCTTCTTTGATGACCTGGAACAAAGAGCATAGATAGTCTCTCATCGTACTGTAAATACCTTAGAACTATCAAAGTATTGTTGCAATTGACGTAGAAGAAGCTACCTCACTGAAATGACTGTTGATATACTCCCGACACCGCTGATGCAGCTCGACACAGCCGATCTCTTCTGCAAACCGGGCGATCCCGATGACGTTCGGGGGCTCTAGGTTCTTGATCAGGAAGTCACAGCATGCTTTTGCCACATCCTCCATTTGGAAGCGCATGGCAGCCAGCAGGACATGCAGTACGCACTTTTCCCCTACTGTGATGCGGGAGGTGTAGGCGTAGTCCACTAGCTTACTGATCACCTGAGGGCAAACATCCTTGAGAGTAACCTCTGAGGCCAGGCACTCCTTGAAGTTGCTGGTGAACATGGCTTTGAAGTATGGGCTGCAGGCTGCCAGTACCAGTTTGTGAACCTGAATAATATAGACACATGTCCTTGACGGGCATAACAATATCGAATTGGCCAAATTAAACATGGCCCAAACATGCACTATTCTGTGTTCTTGACCCTTCCAGATTCAATTTCCATGTTTTGATAAGTTAAAATAACTGCATAGTAAACTCAGGCTTTGGTAAAAGTGCTGATAAATGTTGCATACACAATGACGAGGTTTTTTTCTCACTACACTTAAGTGTTACTCTTTTTTGGTTATTTATGGTAAACCTTAGAATGGACGATGACTTTAAGTAAACTTTGTTGCATGCTACATATCAAACATTGCAGACCAAGTTCTGATCTTTTGGAGAACTGATTAAAAATTTGTTGACTCAGGCCGATTTCTTATCATGCTGATCACTCTTGAAAACTCTCACCTTGAAATCCACAATGGCATCTTTGTACGTCACTCGAAGTACCAGGTCACAGAGCAGCCCGTGATGACGCAGCTCGTCCATGAGCTGAAAGGCTTTGGAAGGGTGACTCTCGATGGTGTAGTCCAGATATCCATGGCCTTTCATGGAGGGCACCACGATGGCGGAAAAATCCTCATCTTTGACGGGCCTCTTTTTCCTTGGGCATAACATTCTCCAAGGCTGCAATTTGATTTCTCGGGATACAGAGCAGGCAAGTGAGTCTAGATCCAACCACGTGTCATGAAATAATACAAACACAAGTGAAAGTCACTGGGAAATAGGAAGCCACTTTCATTCTGGCTGATTCTGAATCCATTGTCACAAAGGTCTCGGTCACACCAAACAGGCATTGTTTAAAGGTCCTGATTAAATATTACAATAATATCACACAGACACTTTGAAAAAGAATCTCAAAAGGGCATCAAAAGAATGATATGTCCGGCATCCGAAATCCACACGAAATCTTCATTTTCTTCAAATGTGACCGTGCTCTCCGATTAGTTGTGCTGAAAAAGAAAGTAAAAACATGAGCGAGAACTTGACCAGTGTTCGTCTTGACAAGTTACATGAGAGGTAGAGAGCTGCTGAACAGCACAAAGCTCTTCTTTCATGGTTGAGTAGAATCAAACGGCCTGCAACTTTTGCATGCAAAGAGTTGTAAGTAATCTGCTGAATCATGTTTCACTTCCTTTTTCCTTTTCAAATCTCAAACTTTCTAAAAAGTCACTCCCACCCGAAAAAAACAAAACAAAAAACATAAAAACAAAACTGACATTGCAACGACCTGAATACCGTAATTATTGTCAGTGCCGACATAATTGCGCTAACCTTTTTAAAAAAAATTATTTCTCCTTCCATGCAGCATTTTTTTGTTTGTTTATCACCAAACTGGTTTGTTCAACTCTGTTACATAACCTATTTGCAGAACGTCGGGGCTGAAGAGACTTTGCATCCTGCGTTATTGCTCAACCCAACATTCCATGCACAATATTTGCCTTGAAGCATGCTTATCATAGGACGAGGGCACACGCCACTGGCTTCGTGCGAAACGCTGTGTCATGTACCTTATAAAGTAAAAAAAAAAAAAAAAAAAAAAAACAATGTTGATACGTGGAGATTGGCACAGCATGCACCATGTGGGATTATCATTAACTACCTGGAGGTTACCATAGTCGTGCCGGAAAAGAAAGTATAAACACTGGTATAGTACTGGTTATTGTGACATTTTTTGTTATAATAGATGATTTAAAAATTGCGCCGAATGTTTTATTTGGTGAAATGTACGTACATTTTGTTATTCAGTACCTGTACAAATCATCCATGCGAAAAACACGGCCAAAAGTTTGTCCACACCTAAACCCTAAACCACATGTTCTTTCTGAACGTCCTGTTCCAGATTCCATCTCATTCCACCCTGTGAAGGCTTTAATTAAATTCTGGAGCATGACTGTGACGATCTGCTCATTCAGCATAACGAACGTTAGTGAGGTTGGGACACCGACGTTTGGCAAGAAGACCAGTGGCGCAGTCGGTGTTCCAATTCTTCCCAAAAGGCATTCGTTGGGTTGAGGTCAGGCACCAACCTTGGCAAACGATGTCTTCATGGAATATGGACTTTCATGCTGGAACAAGTTTGCGCCTCTGAAAGGAAACTGTAAAGCTACAGGACACAAAGACTTTCTATACAATTGTCAGCTTCTAGTTTGGTGGGAAGAACTACGTGTCAGGTGTCGAGGAACATTTGGACATAAAGTGTATTTATTTAAATCAGGGACCTCGGCCTTGGGTAGAAAAAAGAAGGAATCAAAAATTAACAATGTAACAATGTAGGGATTATAGCAATAAGTAGACATGATCTCCAGTTACAATAAGTCTTTATACATTTGAGAATTATTAAAGCTCTGAGCCACATTCAGACAATTTGTCCTTCCTGTAATCCTGGATGATTAATAACTTGTGTATATAGTGAGTGTGACAGAAACGCTTTCAGCTTCTCTAATGCCAGTAATAACTGAGTAACCAAGTAACTATGCTGAAATGCATCATCGCTGATTCAGAAATCACTCGCACATACCAAACAGACAGGATGATTTTTACAATTTTGTTCATGTACAAGCTTGACACATGAGTGAACATCATTTCTGGTAACTGAACTTCAGTAAATAATGAGTAAGTGTATTAATAAGAATGATTTCTTACTTCAAAATCAAGTTTACTCTCGAACGTACGAGTGTTTCCCAACGTACGACTGCGTTCCCAAATATCAATGTCGCAATACATGGTGTTTCTAAGAAGTCTGAAATCATACATAACGTAAGGTTTAGCCTTGCTAATGACCGAATAACAAAACATCAGGGTTTAAATGTCTAATGCAATAAAAAAAATACAGATCTACACAGATCTATATAATAATAATAATAAAAAAAATCCTCAAATTAGCCACTTCCTATGTATATTCATGTTTTTAAAAGAATATCAAGACACCCATGATGTTTTAGTATTGTTTTTTTTTTTTATCATAATAGTAAAAATCGTTACAGTAATCAGTTCTTCAGCTTGTGCACACTTGTAGGATCGCCGTATTTGATGTTCATTTAATGATAATTTTTTAAAAGCAAAAATAAATCTGAGGCTATTTAAAAATTCTCTATTGTTTTTTTTCTTCCTAGGGATGAGATTTGTATATTGCATATAATTCGTTGCATAGAATAAAGTAAATCTCCAAATGATTTTTTATTATTGTTTTTTTTGATGAAGGATTATGTTAATGTTATTTTTTTTTGTGACAAAATAAAACAAAACGATCAAAAATACATAATGTAAGAGGAATAATGCACTCTTTTCAGATTAGGCAATAAATAAATAATGCTCCTGCTTTATATGGACACGTCAGATAGGATTAGTTGCTCAAACTGAAGTCTCCGGGTGCTCCGGTTTCCTGCCACAGTGCAAAAACATGCAGATTAGGCTAATTGGTGTTCCCAAATCGCCCGCAGTGTGTGAATTAGTGTGTGTATGTGTGTGTGCCCTGCGATGGATCGGCACCCCGGCCAGAGTGTACCCTGCCTTGTGCCCGAAGTCTCCTGGGATAGGCTCCAAGCTCCCGCGAGCAACACAGGATAAAGCGGTATAGACGGTGACGACGACTAAAGTCTAAACCAGACCTCAGTCAGCAAAGATAATGAGAATAGCATTGCAAATGTACGGCAAGGGAAACAAACATATAATAAACAAATGAATAAAATAAATAAATTTATTAATTAATAAATAAGCTATTTAAAATCACATTCCAAGGGATGTGTGTGTGTTTTTTATTGCATATGATTTGTTGCATGGCATAAAATAAATGTCCAAATGATGGGAATTTATATAAAGAGTGTTATTCTTTTTGCTATATTGCTGGAAGAAAAACAATAAAAAATGCATAGTGTAAGGGGAATAAAGCACTATGTCGGGATTAGGAGAGAAATAAGTAATGCTGCAGCTTTATATGACCATGTCAAGTAGGATTAGTTGTTCAAACTTAAGACTAAACCAGACCTTTAGTCAGCAAAGCCAGTGAGAATAGCATTGCAAATGCATGGAAAAGCAAACAAACATAAAAAAAATAAATAAATAAATAAACAAACAAATGAATAAATGAATAATTAACATAGATTTTTCTATTGCATATGATTTTATGCATGGAATAAAATTCATCTTCAAATGATATTTATAATTATTATTACTATAATAATAATTATTATTATTTTAAACTAAAAGCTTTATTCTTTTTGCATTAAAATAAATAAATGAATTAAATAATAAATAAATAATAATAATAACAATAAAAAATGCATAGTATAGGGGGAATAGATAACGCTACTGCTCTATTTGGACACATCAGATAGGATTAGTTGTTCAAACTAAAGTCTAAACCAGACCTTCAGTCAGCAAAGCCAGTGAGAATAGCATTGCAAGTGCATGGCAAAGCAAAGCAAACAAATATAAAGCAATGAATAAATAAATACACAGATAGATAGATAGATAACAATGTCACTTGCACACAAGTTTTTTTGCATTTTTAAAATGAGACAAAAATACTGCACAAAATGCATCAATGCAAACAGTAACTAGGAGTTATATGTGCATTTTGCATGTATGTAAACTTGCTATATATTTGTTTTGCCATAAGCTGTACTGTAATGGAAACCTGTTTGTGAAGCTTTGATGCAACCCAAGCTTATTTCTATTCTCTCTTTCTAATAAAATAATATCAACATACAACCAGATCTCTTTAAATAAACCACTCACCACCACAATAATCCAGAAAGCATATCCAGAATGATGCACAGAGACTCTACAACTACAACCACGAGTTACTCTCTGAACTTTAGGTCGCGCGCGTGACCGTCACTGCTTTTTAATCCCGGTGTGCTGACTTCCGGAACTGAGTCTCCATTTAATATATCGCGTTATATCATAAGAGGTCTGCGTTTGATCTCCAGCTGTTTATTGCCGTGCCGTGAGTCTGATCCACATCAGCATGACTCTGCAACTCCGACTCCGGTTCAGCTGCGTCAGCGCGCGCGCGCGTACACGCACGCACGCACGCACGCACAAAAAAAAAAAAAAACCCGGAAGTGGAGCTTCAACTCCTCAACATTAACACCGCTGAATCTTTAACTGTACATAAATATATAGATGGATACTGTATGGGTTTGGTGTTAATGATAATCGTTTAGCGTTATCGCAAGAAGTCGTGGTTAAATCCGAGTTGGAGTTAATCCAAGTAGTTTTTTTTTATATTATTATTATTAAAGCGAATTCTGTGTACAAGGTGCCGCATCCAGAATGACTCTGGGTTCCTCACAGCTCCTCACTACCTAGTGCACCACAAAGCCATTTTACATTTGCCCTTAGTGCTTAGAACCAGTTTGTTAAAAAAAGAAATGGGTGCGGCCTAAGTTTCTAGTTCTTTCCTAAGTGAAGTGCGTTTGTTGTTGTTACGCTTCTTATGTCACGTTTGTTGTACTGTATGTAGGAACAGTAAGGAAAGTTGCTGTAACTGCAGGCTGTAACAGTTAAAGATACTTAAAGAAGGTTGAAGCTGACATGAAGCGCAGGTTAAACAGAATAAAATAGCTGTTTCTCTCAATCAAGTGGAAATAGTGCACCTGCATAGGTGCACTATTAAAGGTGGAGCAGTATTTGAACATAAACATTCACTCACTCACTCACTCAACGCTTTATCCTGTATACGGGGTCAGAGGGGGCCTGGAGCCTATCCCAGGCGGGGTTCACTCTGGACAGGGTGCCAATCCATTACAGAGCACACACACACACACACACACACTACAGGGGCAGTCGGCTCCCCAGAACCTAAAGGTGCAAGGCGACAGTGCTAATCTCTATGACATCAGGCATAAATTTTATTTATATAGCACTTTTAACAGTGATCACAAAGCAGCGTTACAGAATCAAAAGGAAATTATGGAAATGTGTATTCAATTCAATTCAATTTTATTTGACAACAGGGATTGATCTGCAATCATACTGCGTGTTAAGAGGCTGGAAGTTCAGTATAAACAGAGAGAGTTGATAAGGTAATAAGGAGTCCAGTTTTGTTTTTGGAGGCTCAATACGGAGTCCAAAACTGTTTGCGGGAATTTCAATTCTGAACTATTGAGCAACTGCACTCACAAGTCCTCAGAGAAAGGTCCAGAGGGCAGACGGGTTCTGGATCGCTGGGAGCTCAGGAGTGGCATGTGTAGCTTGACAGAGAGAGAAGAGATAGAGAGATAACAGTAGGTATGGTCACATTCACATAATGTACAGTATAAGGTGACTGTATATTTAGTGCAGAGTGCAACCAGGGACTCCGGTTTGACTAACTTTGACAGTATAAATAAAAGGGAGTGTCAGATGGAAACACAGACATGAGGGCTTACTGGGAAGGAAATGGAAAATCCCACGATAAAAAAATAAATAAATAAAAATAAAACCTGTATTACGTGAATAAACTTTATTTGAATAAATAGACTGTGAGATACATGTAGCCTGGACACCTGAAGGTCTTAATCAAGCCACAGTCACAAAATGTTTCAAAGATATTCCTAAAAGTCTCTGCTAGAAATGAGACGGAAGAAATCCACCTTTATTATTAACAGATATTACTGTTAGTATCCACGATGCTATTCAACTACGTATTTGCAGAATGATCGTTGCTCTGTTTGACTAAAGGATGCTGAAATTTACTGAAATTCTCTTCCGACTCTAAAAGAAAAGAAATGCGTTTTTAACTTGACGGAATTTCCTTGTCTGGGAGTCGGGGAGGGATGGATACCATATCACACTGTCTGGTGGAAAGTTACAAGCGCTCTAATTGTGCTAGGCCTGAAATGTGAAATGATCCAGGCTTTCTATTTATTCTCACGGATTGAAATTAATTACTTGGATGGTCCTAAAAACCGTGTTAAATGTATTGGGGCTTGCAGTGCTGCATGCAGAAGGATATATGTCACACCAAGATATACCAGATGTGGAAACAATCTAAAGATTTGCTCTGTAATAAGAAGCCTCTTTAGCCTACAGAGACTAATAAAAGTAAATATACCGCCCCTGGGAAAGCCCTTGTCTCCTTTCAGGGCGTAGTGTCAGTGTTTAGACTTGTCAGAGTTTAGAGTCCACACACTGAAACCGCATGAATCATGAGGCAGATTGTGTATACGATGACACATAGTGTCTATTAGAAGAGCGACGCACAATGGGACGCTGTTTACGAAATTGAAACCCGAACCCTCATCTGTCAGATCTCCATCAGGTGGAAAGATTTTGAGAAAAAGTGTAGGAAGCATTTAAAAAGAAAGAAAAACAAAAACAAAAACAAGCCGCACTCCATTCAGATAAGAGCCGCTATTACAGCCCATCCTTTTTGATATACTCAGTCCGTCACGTTACAAACAAGTGAAACGTCCGAAACTCATTTTTCGTTGCACATCCAGTACATTTCTTGGAAGTACAGGAATAAAACAAATAAAACAATAAAAGAAACTCGTCTGGGTTCCACCCAGCCCTCGGACCCTGGTGTGGTTTTGGCGAGGGCTGTTATGTTGATTTCTGCCTTGTCACGGTCTTGAGGAACTTGAAGAGGAGCATTGTTGTTGCGCTGGAATCCTGAGGCATCTGGGAAGGGCAGGTCGGAAAAATAAAACAAAAAGAACGTAGAGATAGAGAAAGAGAGGAAGCAGCCAAACAGTGCATTCGTTTAAACACAGCTAGGACACACCTATGCGCAACAGCAAGGTGTTCTAGATGGAATATTTCATGCAAAGTGACTGGTTATTGTGTAGATGGAAAAAAAAAAGTTGCAGAATTATAAAAACAATAAAAAGCTCTCATGTATAGACGGCATACCGCGCATAGCGCACGTGCAGGTCCTGTCACGCTCAGTGCTATGGGGAAGCAATGTAAATGTGACACTGCAGTATGACATTGCAAAAACGTTGACACCACGCCAGTGTTTTCTTTCCTAGCCCACATGACACAGGGTAACCTCTGCTTTAGTCCCTGTTTCAAAAGCGTTCAGTCATCCGAATGTTAAAGGACTATTGAGTTCCTGGAAGGTCTGAAATGTAACATTCTTACTGCTCATGCTGATATGAATGGTGCTGCCATGCTGGGGGTGTAATTCTCTATGCTCCTGCTGCCCTCTAACGGTGATGTGATGTTGTTTTTATGTGACCGTGGCTCCTTAGGGGATTACAGCTATTCCCAACCTAGTAAAAGAAAATTTAAAAAATCTTTGATTCAGTTACATTAAAAACATTTTGATTAGATTTAGTAAGTTCATCTTCCAAGCGACTGGGAATGAACTGAGCGGTTCAGGCTTACGTCAGTGGAAAGGATCCAGGCAAGAAAAAAAAGAAAGAAAAAAGAAAACAAGGACCGTAATGTATGTTTTTAGCTGATGATATTAAATAGATCAGAGCGGAAACAGCCACCGAGGAAGAAGACGTCACTGTACAACGGATTCTCATGAAAGGTTGCACGTGACACTTCCAAAGATTAGTATTCAGGAGTCTGGACACTTGTGAGGAATCTGATTGGATGTTTTAAATCAACGGGGAGGTCGATTTATTGATGTATTAACATAATAACGAAAGAAGAAATTTATAGCAAGCACAATGCATTTACTTAAGTAAGATGGCAAGAAGTCAATTTCAACAATAATACTTAAGTGAATAACAAAGCATAGATTATATTAAGAATATACAAAGGGGTGTTCAAGTCAAAGTGGGACTTTACTCTCGAAACGCAATTACGAGAGTAAAAACTCACTTTATTTCTCTATACTGTAAAATCCACTGATTATTAGGTAGAAAGACGAGGTAAATAGATTTCTAAGTACACCAAAAACATGATCGGACTGCCTGGTGCACGACTGAAAGGCTGGCCTCCCAGGAACTCCTTTAATAGGCCTTTCCATTAAAGGGGGAAAAAAATGGCCTGGTTCAATCAACAAGGCGTTTTGTTTTTTCAGGACATAAAAACTTGCACATTCCAGGAACTGCCACATCCCCGAACGTTCCTGGTCTTGCTTCAAGCCATTTCCACATATTAAAGGAAACTCCTTTTATGTCTCTGGTGTACTAGGAAGTTCTTCTACCTTCATGGTGTCCAAGCACTCGTGAGACACTGGGATAAGTGCCTTAGTATAGCAGGAATAAGGGAGATTTTACTCTCATAAAGAGAGTATTCTGTTATTCTGCACAAATCAGAAGTCCTGGTTTGACTTGAACGCCCCTCGTACTTTTGCATCCCAGCAAAGTATAACTAATTTGGAGTCAGGTTTTAACCTCTGAATTTAATAAACAAATGATCCCCATGCTATTTGAATTCAGTATAATAAAACATCCCTGCATGTGAATGTGTGTGTGTGTGTGTGTGTGTGTGTGTGTGTGTGCCGTGAACTGGCGTGGGTGTATTCCCAGTGTTCTGAGGATCGGCCCCGGATTCATGGATGAAACACTTTCTAATGATTAATGAATGAATATTTGTAGTATATAATATATTACATTTTGTAATGCTAGAAAATTATTGGCACCCTCAATGCATCCATCATCTCATCAACATATGGGATTCATTGCTGCTGCAGATGTACACTTTAATAACTAACTTGAATACATGGATTATTCATATGTTGTTTTTATAAATAAATAGCTGGAAACTAATGAATGACAAAAAAAAATCTGTTTACTATGTAATTATATCACATTCAATTATTTAGTTAATGTCTAAAGATTAATAACTAATAAATCAACTGCTTCTAATCAGAGTTTGTAATTGTTACTAAGAACTATAAGGTTACTAAGGTTACATAAATAATATTTCATCTATTTATTAAAGCCGCACAATTTTGCATTCCTGGACTGACAATTGACTCTTTCATTATTTCATTATTCATAAGTTTGGATTCACTTAAAATGACGACTCCACCACAATAACTGTAATAACTCAATATTAAATATAAAACATTTGATAAATGGTGAGTTCTGGCCCATGCCCAGGATGACTATGGGAGAAACATCATATAATCAGCGCTATAATTTAACCCCAAATGTTGCTCCTTATTTTCGTTCTTGGTATTATTGTTGTTGTACAACTCATCGAAAATGTAATACGGTCCACTTCATTTGAACAAAACTGTAAATCCGTAATATGCGCAATTGTGGTTATGTGCCCTTTAAATGTCAGGGTAATTTATTTTTAATAACAGCATATTTATGCTTTTTTATGCATGTCTTTATGGCTCCCCACTGTTTTATTGTCTGTTTTTTATCGACATAATTCGTTGTATTTTTTTTACCATGCTGAATAACAACTGCATTGACAAAAAAAAAGAAAGAAAGAAATTAGCTGCGCTTAACAAACAGTAACAAGGAACAGCTCGGGTGAAAATAAAGAGGAAGTTGGCTTGGTGAATCCCCAGACAATATAAACGATGAATGAAAACTGCTGAATAGTTTTTAACGTTTCCTGTATGTTTTTTTTTTTTTGCTACCATGACACAACACCATGTTGCAATAGGGAACAAGGAAAGAAAATAACGAGGACTAAGTAAAACGTAAAACACGATTCATGTGTCCACAATTATAACAAATGATGCCATTTTCTTTGAAATACCTCTAATGTCCTATTACACTTATTCCTCAGCTAAAGAATATAAAATGATGGAAATTATGAAATTAAATATACTGACTGTTCTGAAACCCAAGACCCCTTCCGTAAATGTTATACATCTCAACATCTCCTTGCGGAAAACTCCACCACATCAACAACATGCTTTTTTAATCAGTTTATTATTAGTCTCAGATTATGAACCTCATGACCATTTCAGTCTGTGTACGTTTGTAGTTACTATGGAAATGGTAACATATTAGAATACATTGTGATAAAAAGTGTTACAGAAAGAATCAAGACCTTCTTACCAATCAGCATGTAGGAAAAGTAGCATATAATGTAACGTCCATCCATCCATCTAGGGACCTCTGTAGTCCAACTAGGGATGGTGGAGGCCACTAGGGACCGTTGTATTTATGCGCATTTGTATGACCGTGGTAAGTCGGTCAACATTCACACGATACATGATATTTAGAAAGGCAAATTCGCCTAATCTGCATGTTTTTGGACTGTGGAAGGAAACTGGAGAACCCGGAGGAAACCCACCGAGCACAGGGAGAACATGCCAACTATGGCAACAATGCTAATTGTTAAGACACTAAGTCATATAATGTACCATGATATAACATAATGAAAGTTAACGTAATAATTAAAATGACATAACAACAAAATGACATAATGAACATAATGCAACATTGTATAATAATAAAAAAATGTTGCATACTGTAATGTAACATGGCCTAATGTAACAATATGTTACATAATGCAACATAACGTTGTGTAACCTTACATATTGTAACTATAATGTTCCCTTAACATAATGTACAATAATGTGATGTAAAATTACATAATGTAACGTAATTCAATGTAACATGACATTATGTAGCATAATGCAACATAACGTTACTTATTACAGATATACTAAAGGCAAACAAGTGCATAATATTATTTTAATTATGAGATACTTGAGTAACAGTTCCTTCTTTGGAAAATACTGAAATATGGCGATATTACTTTCTGTTGAAAACTCTAAAATAAAATAAAATGAACCAACTTCCTGTTTATACATTTGCGCAAAACCACCAGCAGCCAGTACATGATGGACATGCATCTGTCATGCATTATAGCAGAGAATGCCAAAAATGACTTCTGAAACTATGTAAAGGGAGATCCTTCACACATCACAGTCTGACTTCAGTTTGCTGGCTTCTCTCTGACACCCCTGTTCCTTAGAGGAAGCTAACATAGTACATCGAAATGTGATGGTGTGCAAATGTGGCACAGCTCTGTTCTGGAAAGCCCTGGACTTTATTTCAAACAAACACTTTCTCCCAATCAATGAGGATTGCTCCACTGGGGTCGCTAACTGTCTTCCCACATTAGAAGGAAAATGGCCTGATTTAGGATGAGCCCACTGAGCACTGGAGTCTTTCTTTTTCATTTAAAAGGCCCCTGTTGGAAATATAATGCAGGGTTGGGTTCGGATTAAGGTTCATAGTCGTTACTGTTCTGTCATATCGGGTTCATGCTGC
Source organism: Clarias macrocephalus (assembly GCA_011419295.1). Taxonomy (NCBI): domain Eukaryota; kingdom Metazoa; phylum Chordata; class Actinopteri; order Siluriformes; family Clariidae; genus Clarias; species Clarias macrocephalus. The sequence continues at coordinate 171,955 of JAAGKR010000444.1, read as the reverse complement.
GCCAAGTGCTTCAAAATCGGAGAAGCCAGACTTTCACACTCGAATCCTGGACGGGGCTTGAAACCCTGAGGAGAATCTCACCAACCCACTACTCACCCTCCCCGTCCCCTCTCCTCTCCCCGCCTGCCTCTGAAAACTTTACGGTGAGATAATGTGTTCCACATGCTAGTGTTCACCCACTAAATCACTGCATCCCAAATAGCCAATGCTTCCCCCCCCCTAAGCCCGGTCTCATTACGTTCATGTCGTCTGTCTCCAAGAAGGTCTTCTTGAGAATGGATGGGCTTGAGGGTTCTGACTTGCTTATAGAAAAAGTATTTTTAAATGAACATTATTAAAATATCTCAGACTTGGATACAGCTGAGTTGCCGCATCTCAGGATAGCGTAATTGGGTACGTCGTTGGCCTCCCATTGTGTTTTTTTTAATGAGGTACATCTTCAGCCTTCGAATCAAATTTGCTCCTTAAATAAATGCATTTTAACGTCACAGAAAGTGGGAATGCAGAGCCGTCAGATTTTGGTTTCCCATCTCAGGCCTAGCAAGGTGCTTATTTTGTGTTGTTTTTGTCTCCTGGCAGGACACTTCTAAACAAACATAAGATTCTTGTAGCGCAGAATCAACATTAATCAGTTTCTAAGGCTTTCCAAAATCTGTCAAGTCATATAATTCAAGATTGTTAGTGTTTTTTTGGGGTTGAACGCTTACCTGACAGCGAGATCATTATGTTCCACATAACAACCCTAACCCACTTGCATCTGTCCCAATCAACAAAAGCTGCTGCACTAAACAGACAGGACGCCATTTTCCAAAGCCAGAGATGTCAGTTCTGGTTCTTCACTGAATCTTTAGGAAAGCCTCAAGTGCACCATGCTGCTCTAAAAAGGTTTCTATTTTTTTTTTAAAAAGAGATTTGTATTTAAACAATGGACTAAAACAACGAAATAACATTCATGGATTTCAAGAGCTTGGAAGGCCTTGTCCAAAACTATTGAAGACTGAGCGACTATTAATACCTTGGTACTCATAACAAACCTGCCTCAATTGAACGAGGTGCTGTTTCGGATGACCCGTCGGAGGTAAACCTTCCAAGAAAATGTGACCTTCATTCCACCTGGCAATCTTAATCAACAGACATTGCCATCAAAAACATACACCTCTACGGTTGCAGAAATCCGGTGGGGTCTTGAGAAGATCTTGGATCTACTGCCGTTTGCACTCGGACTTGGGAATTGGTTTGTCTTATTCCTCTCCGAGATATGAATCATGATGTTGGTACGTTTGACTTTCTTCTAAAAAACAGTGCAATCATGGTGCAAGGCATGTACAGAGCCAACTTGCTGAAATAAAGGCTTGGACCTGAACAGGATGTGGTGGTTTTCATTCTCGATCTTGACCTGGTCTGGCTTTTTTATTTGGGCTTGAGCTTGACTTGTCTTGAGACTCAAGCTTTGCTTTGACCTTTGGACTTGACGTTTGTGCCGTTGAATGCAGCCGGACACATTCCTAACTGAGCTATCACATGGAAGATCTGGGTAGTCAAAGAGCTTTGCATTAAAGAAATTCATCTTGCAAAAAAAAAAATAAATAAATAAATGTGTTGTGCAAACTTTCCATTTGAAAGACCTTCACACAGTCTGTAAATACTTGGAACAAAGGCACACTTGGTCATCCAGATTTCAGCTGTGTCATTCATTTTTAGATGACATAGCGTTTCCCTGAAGCGCTATAACTCTGCATGATGTATTGTGCTTGGCCCATTCAAGACCCTCCGAATAGCAACCTTCTCACTTTGGATAGTAACGGGAAAGGAAGTCTACTCACTCATTTACCAGACGTGGCTAACATGAGATGAGCGGTAAAAAGTAAGCTGAACAAGAGGCTTGTCTGCTGCAGATAATGCGCCACATTGTGTCTCGCTGACCCACGGACGAGCCGGCTGCTTCGGTTATTGTTTCAGCGCGCATACACTTTCACTGGCATGTGAGTCACTAGCCAAGTCGTTCAACTCAGACTACCCGCAGCTGCCATTAGTCAAACTGTGGTCATGACATCTACTTAGGCTAGCGGCTGTGTTTCCACTGATGAACCTGATTTTCATTTAGGCTCGCTTCCCTCTCTTGGTTTTTTTTTTTTTTTTTTTTTTTCATGTGAGATTCCAGACAGACAGACAATATTTTAGCTTTCATTCACTTCTGCCTGGAGAATAATTTTACAGAACTTAATAATTACAAGTGACAAAATAAAGGTCTGTCCCCTTTCCACAAATGAATGGGACACATTAAAGGAAAATATTTGACTTTGTATTCCATTTGCAAATAATCCTTTATGCCTTTTTCTCATCGGCATATCGCAGGTCATGCCCCATATTCGACTTTGTTAGTTATATTTAACATCCTTTTTTCAACATCATGTAATAGGTTTTCCTATTTCCCCCCCAAAAAAGTCTTTTTTTCTCTTGTCTTTTTGTATAATTTACATAACTTAACAATTACAACTCACTGGATAAAAAGACAACCAGATGTCCTCCAGATGAATCTTGAGTCCAAACTCCTAAATGCTTGCGTACAACCCGGAGTCTGCATTGTTTTCACATCCTATTAAATTGTGGTGAGCTACACTAAACGATATTAACTTTTCAAATATGACCTAAGGACTGGCTAATTTCAGGGCAGAGGATGTCACGTTCCCGCCTTGTTCTGGATCAGACCTCAAATTCCGAAAGTGTCTCTTCCCGAAACAATGCAATGCTAAGTTTGTTGTAATGGTTTAGCTCTCGAGTAAATCCTAAAGCTCAACTGTTGGGGTAAAATCTCCAAGACTGAATGAACATCCTAATCTGAAGTATTTTTGGGGAGCAAAAATGTATTATGATTTTGCTATAAAGACACAGAAAATGATACCAAATTAAGAATGCCTCATACTTGTATTACAATGGCACTAATATGGAGGTCCAGCGTTTAGATCTTATTGCCGCCAGAGTTGGGCTTCAAATCTTGAATCCTGTGAGTGTGAGGGGTTTGCATGTCCTCCAGGTGCTAACCCAACGTACTCTGGTTTCTTCCCACAGTCCAAAGACATGCCTCGATCTTCCAGATTATCAATGGTGTATGACTGAATGTGTGATACACGTGTTGGTGGGTTTCCTCCAGTTTCCTCCCGGAGTTCAAAGATATGCAGCTTAGGCTCTTTTTTTTTCTTTTTTTTTTTTTTCCGGGTTGCTCCCGTTAGAGGCTCACCACAGCAATTTGACTAGATGCCCTTCCTGGCTCAAACCTCCCATTTTATCCGCACTTGGGACCGGCACTGCATCCAGTGGCTGGGGTTTAACATTGGCCGGAAAACGAACCCGGCACGTCTGCATGACAGACGAGAAACAGGTTCCCAAATTGTATGCGTTGACCTGGCAACCTGACCCTTTAAGTAACTGCCATAGAAACGACAAATATGTCTCCAGAGTGTAGAGATGTGTCCTACCGTCCCGGAAAAGCTGAATGAACTGAGAGTATACATCAGGACATCAATAGGGTGCCACATGCATATTCAAATATATTTATTATCAATTCAATTTCATTTGTATAGTATTTACCCTTTTAACAATATATATTGGCTGTAAGCAGCTTTACAGAATCACAAGGAAATTAGGGAAATGAGTATGAAATGTTTAAGAAAATATGTATACATCAAAATGATCAGGTTGTCCCTGATGAGCGAGCCGAGGGCGACGGTGGCAAGGAAAAACTCCCTGAGACAGCAATAGGAAGAAACCTTGAGAGGAACCTGACGCAACAGGGAACTCATCATCATTTGGAAACTGTAGGAAATGCAATTCCTGAACTATTGAGCATCTGCAGTCAGAATTCATCCGAGAGCAGCTGTCTGCTGTCAGCTGTCTTCCTGGTAAAGTGGAACCGTTCGCAGTCACCACACGCGTCCCAAGCCTCCATGCGATGAGATCTCCAACCAAAAGCGGGGCACCAGCACGAGGCATCTGACCTCTTCCTTTTCTGGTTGGAAATTTAATAACCTCATCAGTCCATGATGTATGTGCCTCAGTGAGTTTCCCATGCCCCAGCTTCCTCCTCCTCCTCCTCCTCCTCCACCAGGAAACATGCTTTTGACTCTGCATGCTTTATTGGGTTCCTTGGGAATTATCACTGAGTCGAATATTTTCGGTGAGCAAAAATGAACTGCGATCTTGCCGTACAGATACAGAAAATTAAAAGCAAATTAAAAATCCTTTGTCAAAGCGCCACCTTGGACTGTAGACTTTATTTACTTAATAATGTTTAGTCCTGAGTATTTCCTTAAGTGTTCAACCGATTTGAATATGTACAATGGTACAATGGTATGTACGAATGCACTGCCTTGTAAGTTTTCACCATAAGAACTAAAATTATGCAAGAAATTTGCCTTGGCATGCAAAGGATTTTCAAGAAAGTTAGCAAACATGGCAGCAAGAACAAAAGGTTTTGTTTTTAAAGCAGCTGGTGCCAAGAGAAATCATAAATGATGGTTAAGTCAGGTTTATATTTATTTATTTCATATTTTACTTAAACTATGTGTCTTTTCTAAATGTTTTGATTACTTTTATATGCAAAAATAGTGTTGGAAATTGGTAATATTTTTTGGGTGGCTGGAACGGATGATCTGCATTTACATTATTTCCTATTTTTCTATTCACGAAATTTCGGCTTAAGAACTCGCCTCAGTAACGGATTAAATTCATATGCCGAGGGACCGATGTACCCTCATACTGAAGCTGAAAAGAGTTGGGGTTCGAATCTTGTCTCTGGTCTCAGTTCGGTTGGAAATTGAATAGCCTCATCAGTCCAACATGTATACGCCTCAGTGAGTTTCCCACACCCCGACTTCCTCCTCCTCAACCTCCACCTACATCAGGAAACACCCTTTTGACTCTGCATGCTTTATTGGGTTTATTTGGTAATTATGACTGAGTCAAATATTTTGGGTGAGGAAAAAAATGAACTATGGTCAGATACAGAAAATGATAGCAAATTAAAACCCTCAATGGGTTTTTAATTTGCTAGAGGTAATAAACATCAAGCATGTCCTTCAGTGTTCAGCCAATTTGGATGTAAGTACCGTTATACTGAGGCTGAAATTGAATTACAGTGTCGCTAATATGGGGGTCCAGTGTTTAGATCTAGTTGCCTCCAGAGTCGGGGTTCGAATCTTGTCTCTGGTCTCTGTGTGTGTGAGGAGGTTGTATGTTCTCTGGATACATTGTTCGGTTCTTCAACATACTCCGGTTTCTTCTCACAGTCCAAAGACATGCCTCGTATGCTGACTGGGTCTCCCAGATTACCAACAGTGTTGGTCATCATAAACATCAGGGATTTCCTTCAGCGTTCAACCGATTTGGAGGTTGAAGAATGAGATTCTCGTTTCTTTCATTTTAGTTCTAGTTGTATGTATGTGTCTCAGTGAGTTTCCCACACCCCGACTTCCTCCTCCTCAGCCGCCACCTCCATCTCCACCACGCAGGGAAGCATGCTTTTGACTCTGGATGCTTTATTGGGTTTCTTCGGTTATTATGACTGAGTGTATGATTGGATGTGTGGTACCTGTGCTTGGTGGGTTTCCTCAGCGTATCCAGTCCTGAACGTTACTAGAGGTCATATACACCAAGGACTTCCTTTCAGCGGGAAAACCGATTTGGATGTTGAAGAATGAAATTCTTGTTTCTTTTATTTTCCAGAGTTTGGGTTCGAATCTTGCCTCTGGTCTTCAGTGCGGTTGAAAATGTAATAACCTCATGGGTCCATGACGTTTCCGCCTCAGTGAGTTTCCCACACCCCGACTTCCTCCGCCTGCACCTCCACCTCCACCACCTTCACCAGGAAACGCGCTTTTGTCTCCTCATGCTTTTTTTCTTTTCTTTTTTTTTTTTTCCAGAAGGTGGGATGGGATGGGATGGGAAGAGAAGTTGGTGGCTGAGTGAGAAAGACAGCAGGAGGGAATAAGGAGGTAGGGAGGACAAGAAGGAGGAGGATGAGAAGTGGGAGGAGCTTGGGGAGGCCAAGCGCCCCGCCCACTAGTGCTCCCGCTGGGTTCTCATAAACTTGGACGCGTCCTGCTGAACGATGACCAAACGGCACGAAGGAGCGCGAGCGGGCCGACGTGTTCGTGTCGCGTCAACGCACGGGGGATAAGCCAGGCTTTTCCGCCTCCTGTATCGTACCCAACACCCGGGGGGGGGAACTTTAGGGAAGGAAAGAGAGAGAGAGAGAAAGTGAGAGCAAGACTTCAGAGCGGAGCAGATCCGACGCGTCCCTGTACAAGCGCTCCACGCTGTCCAATCCCAGTCATAGGATTATTAGTAGTATTATTATCCATTGCATAAGCCGAGACTCTCCAGGAATCCAAGGGAATGATCATGTGGAGAAGACGGAGAAGCGCGTCCCGGGACATGATCATGGGCTTATTGTTTTTCCTGCTGCGCGCTCCCGGCGCGTTCTGCGCGCTCCCTTCCACCCGTGAGTAGGAGTTGGAGATTTTTTTTTTTTTTTTTTGGGATTTGTGTTGTCTATGCATGTATGCATGTGTGTGTGTGTTCAGGATTCTAAGGACTCTCACTAAAGGACATTTCTCATTTTATTCCCAGCATCAGTCAACTCTCATGGCACACACACACGCACACACACACACACACACACACACACATCAGATCATCCATGCACTTTAGAGGAAAATGGAAAAAAAAAGTAGTGGGTGTGAGTTCAGGGTCTGAGCAGGAGCAGGAGGTCACACTATAATTTAGTACAGCACATGCTTTTTTTTAATGCACTGTGGTTGTGCATGTGTGGTTGTGTGTGTGTGTGTGTGTGTGTGTGTAAAGTGCAACAGCTTTAATTAATTTCCCACAGCAGAGAAATAAACATTAACACCTACACCTAGGGCTCATTTCCAGTGAAAAATCCTTTTTATTATTAGCATTTAATAATAATAATAATAATAATAATAATTATATATTGCATATTGCCAATCTATATATAATAAATCAAATACTAAGTTACATTTGCTTTAATTCTTGTCAGGCGTAATGTATTTAAACTAAACACTTCAGGTGTTCATAGAAAAAAAGGTGTTAGAAAAAACTAAAACATTCAGACTTGCCTCAACCTCTCTTGTGATGTCACATTTTACTGGTGTGGAAATCCTCGATGCTGAATTCACGCTATTTCATATTTACTTACACACACACACACATACGCACACACACACACACATTCAACCCAGGTGTTGAGTTTTAAATCAGCTGACGTTAAATCAACGCAACAGCTGTTGTTTTAGTACTTAGTTAATTCAGGTGCTAATTCTGCTCTGTTTTCCCGCATGGACTCGAACGTAAACCGTTACATACGTCGAGATGTTTATCTAAAGTTAAAATGAGATTTCGAGTGCGAGACTCCAACCCTCCCCGGTGTCGTCTTCTGTTTATTTGAGTCCATCTGGATTTCGACGCTCGCTACAGGTGTTAATCCAGCTCTCGAGCTGTTAATTCTGCACCAGGGATTCCGCAGGCGCAGTCATAATAATGTCGTTTTTTTTTTTTTCCCGAGCCGTTTCGTGTAAACCACAGGTGTGAAAGCAAAAAAGGCAGCGACTAATTACAGCTAATTAAGCTTGGCTATGTTCACACCCTCTTCGTCAGGTGTGAGATTTAACAGCTCCTGAGAATGTGGCAGCACACGTTTTTTTTTTTTTTTTTTTAAAGCAAGAGTGGTTTTCCCCGGGCCTCCGTTTAACATAAACAGCCACAAATGCATGTGTAGGCGAAAGACCTTAGGCCTGATCGTATCCTTTTAATGCACTGGTGCTGACTGCTGAATGACACCGTCAGAGGTAGCTCCCCTTTTTTGCACCCTTCTCAATTGTACTTAATCCAAGGGATTTAACGAGAGCTGCCGTGTGTTTGCTTTGACTTAGAACATTTCCTCAATGTTAACCTCATGGGAACCCTTTTTTTCTTTTTCTTTCCCAAATGACAGCTTGTTTCTTACATGGACGCGTGAGAACACAAAAAACGTTCGACTGCTGCTGTGAGTGTGGAAGTAAAAGAGTGCGCTTGAGTTGGGCTTACTGATGATTTGACAGCTAAAGTTCAAAATAAAGTTCTCAGTAACATACAGTATGTAGTGTTAACTCGTGCAAAACCGTTATCAGACATTGCGATGTAACAGGCCATGAAAATGCAGCTCTTCCGTAGAAACGTTTACAAAGCATTTATGAAGCAACAAACCTGCAATATATTGTTGCATATACTAGTCCAAATTCCAAATTTTCTAAATCATTACATCATTTCCGAATGCTTAACACCATCAACAGTCAGTTTTTAAATGAAATATTAATATCTAGAACATCTTATATTTGGATACTGCTGTCTTTAAAATCTTGAATCCTGATTGGTCGATGAGTTTATTATTTCTTTAAAAAAAGATTCATAACAGCAGCTCGTTATTGTTTCTAAATTGAGAACTCCTTCATGGTGATTTTAATAAGGAAGAAAAACCTTTGAGGGTTTCATTCAGGAGATCTTTATTTAACAGTTGCCGAAGGAGTCTCCAGTGCTGGCGCTGTGTAACAGTCATTTACAGGATGGAGGAGTTCACATTTCGTGGTTCTCACAAGTATGCGAAGCGTAAAGGGAGGCTGGTGAGGGAACGACTGTGTGTAGCTGTTGCTGCTGATGTAAGTGATAACAGGACCTAACGTGCTTTGCGGGCGCTCTTTGTCCTTGTGTCCTGTATCCATCCTTCCAGCGATGGCCAGCGTGCATCCTCAGGACCCGGCCCTTCGGATCGGCGCCAGCTTGACCGCCACGTGTTCTGTCGGAACGGATCACGGCCTGCACGCCGGATCGCTCTACTGGACTCTGAATGGCCGACGGCTTCCTAGCAACACGTACAGTGTGGTCAGCCCCAGCGTCCTCAGCGTCACGTTGAGCAACCTGAGCGGCTCGCGTCAGCGCTCGGGGGACAACCTGGTGTGTCACAGCGGCGGGGGGCACGTGCTCGCCGGGTCCTGTCTCTACGTGGGCAGTAAGTGTTGTTGCTCAGTTTATCGTGAAAACCATTATATATATATTTTGGGAAGCTATTGATAGCTGAACGCTGACTGCTACCTTCCTAGCCACAGGTCCTTGGTGCACAGGGCAAATAAGAAATTGCAGGCGTGGCCATTTTAAATAACAATAATTAAAAGGAATATTTACGCTCCGAAAGTCTCCCTATTCCACATACCTCATCTTAGAAATGCCTTCAGTTTTACTTTCTGACTACGTGACTTGTTTATTAAAGGTGTATTAACCGCTATGGTTTGTTTTTGCGTAATATTTCTCTGTAGCTCACATATCTTGTACACCAAAGGCGGGTGTATTTTTCGCCGTTTTATTTTTGAATAAAGACAGAGAAACAACAGTCATTTTGACAGCTTTATGGTTTTTATTTATGTAGCTATTCAGGCTTTATAAATTTGTCTTAAAAATTATTTGTTGGGATTATGCCGCCAGAACTGTTGAAATAAAAATTAAACTGAGCAAAAACGTGCGTCTTGTTACCATTAATTATTAATTATTGTTTTATTATTGATTGTTAACGTGTTCGACTATTAGGTAATGTTTATGTGCGTTATAGCGGCCAAATAACATTGTTCGAAAATAAAAAAAAGAACTGCATATGAAAGTGTTAAGAAGACGAATAGACCTTAAAAAGGTTGAAACAACAAAACACGCTGGTAATTGTTGGTTAGTGGTTTTGCAAAAAGGAAAGACCTGCTAGTAGTAAATCAAGATTTTCGTTTCGTGACTATTACTAGGAAATGCTTAGGGCTTGCACATATACCCAGGGGTGACAAATTAAAGGATAAGTTGGTGCCAGGTATTGGTGTCGCTTGTCCTTTTAGAAGAGCACAACTTTACAAATCAATCTAAATCTCTTTTTCCTCACCATCGTTATCTGATATGATTTAAAACTAAAGAATCCACAATGGCCCCGCCTGTATCGATAAAGACAAGAGACCTCAGTGGTGAGGTTAAAAAAGGATTTAGTTTTTTAATGTACCATAGTCAATTTGGCATCCGTTTATATGTACTACGTTTTTAATTCAGCTTAAAGGTTGCATGATTTCAGGTTGTTGGTTTCGGGCTGGGTTTGATTGGTCGTTGGACTCCTCTTTGTCTCGCACAGGTGCCGACCCTGAAATGAAACAGACCATCATTTTGGTTAGTCTGTCGTTTCTGAAACGTCAGATATCTGCGATTAGTGAGCTGGGGCGTAAAATGTTGGTAATCCTGTCAAAAAAGTCTACATTTGGTTTGGACTAAAGTGAAACAAAGAGCACCATCAGGAGAGAGTTAAAGGTGTTTGGTCATAAAAACCTATGACGCTATGGCTAGTAGGAACAAGTCAAAATGACTAGGCATAGTTTTATCTTGCCTTTTAATTCACTAACCTTGATTTACAACTACTAGACGCTTCATAATGCCGTGAATGGGAAACCTTGTGAAGAGACTGAATAGAGCCGCGCAATACATCATTTACCATACAATGTCATAACCGTTTTTTCTTTTTTTGTGTGTGTGTGTGTGTTTGTGTGAGTGTGTGTTTTGCAATCGACCATGGATGTTCCATGTGTGCCATGAATAGTATTTAAAAGTTTTTCACCGTGAATTAATGCCTATCTCTTAAACTTACAGAAGAGGATTAGGGCCACCATAAACAGTTTATTTGAGTTCTGACTTTAATCTCAGAATTTAGATTTTTCCCCCTCAGAATTCTGACTTTAAACTGAGAGAGAAAAAAAAATAATTCTGAGATTAAAGTCAGAGTTCTGAGGGAAAAAAAATCTAAATTCTGAGATTAAAGTCAGAATTCTGAGGGAAAAAATTTTTATTTCTGAGATTAAAGTAACTGTTCTGAGGGGGAAAATAATTCTGAGATTAAAGTCAGAGTTCTGAGGAAAAACAAAATCTAAATTCTGAGATTAAAGTCAGAATTCTGAGGGGAAAAAAAAGAGTTCTAAGATAAAAGTGACAGTTCTGAAGAAAAAAAATGATTCTGAGATTAAAGTCAGAATTCTGAGGTGAAAAAATTTAGATTTCTGAGATTAAAGTAACTGTTCTGAGGGGGAAAATAATTCTGAGATTAAAGTCAGAGTTCTGAGGGGAAAAAAGAATTCTAAGATAAAAGTGACAGTTCAAAAAAAAAAAAAACTGATTTCTGAGATTAAAGTCACTGTTCTGAGGGGAAAAAATAATTCTGAGATTAATATCAGAGTTTGGAAGGAAAAAAATATCAGAATTCTGAGATTAAAGTCAGAACTCGACACTAAATACTAGACGCTAAAATGCTAAGTGGTAATGTTGTGTAGTAACGCAGTTGAGTAAAACATCAGTTTACATTTCAAATCTGCACATCCTGCAATTTATTTATAATGTTTTTTAAATTTCTTTTGTAATTAATATCTTCATGAGCATATAAACATTTTTGTTTGGATGTTTTGCTGGTTTTTTTTTCTGGTATAATTGAAAAGTCTTTATATTTGAGCTTTCTGATATAAACTTTTGTACACAACTGAATGACTGACAGGATGCTGTTTTGTCATTATTAAGGTAAAAAGTGGTCGACATGAGATTTTTGTCCTTGATCCCAAGCTTGTTTTTCGAAAAATAGGAAAAAGACTTTTCCGAGTATTAACGTGAAATATCGGGCTCGAGCAATGGTATGATTTGACATCCGTCTATAAAGAGTGTTATTAGTGTTGTTAGCTTGAGCAGCGGAGACTGTAGGCGCGTATGATGCACAAACAATTGGCGCAGCTGTTGGCTTTTAAAGTCAGGCATGTTGCATGGAACAGTTATTACTGCTAAGTGTTATTAGCTTCCAGCTGTGAACGGTTACTGTTCCCGACAAATTGTGTCATGAAAAATAAAGTGTCGAAACTTTCTGACGTTCAGCGTTTGTTTTATTGTTTCAATAAAGCCTTCGGACTTCAAATGCACTTTTTTTTCAAAGTGCTCAGTTTATTTAAGACTGCAAGTTAAACCAGACTTCTGGTCGCTGCAACATCTTAAAGCTTTCCATCCATCCGTCTGTGGCCTCACGACACGTTCTTGTGCGTGTGTCAGAGATTAAATGCGTCGTGCTACCGTCCTTTTGGCACCTGTGAGGTCCGTTCCAGCCAGTCGGCGTCTCCCGTCGAGCAAAAGTAAAGTACCGTCATGCATTCGTCCGGGAACGACGGTATGGAAAATTACTCGGCCGGGCGTCCGTTCAGACCGACAGTGCAGTGCAGAGTGTGTACGTGTGTTGAAGTGCCGCGTTCCGTTACGCTGAGCTCCGAGGTCTCGTCCTCAGTGTTTTTTAGCCTTAATCAGCCTCTGACACTTCCACCGCCTGCCTTTTGTTCTCAGTTGAATGGAATCTTGGCGCCTTTCCCGAACTTAATCGAGGATGGCAGCTGAAAACTCTCATCCGCTGTTGAAAATATTTAAACCGAGACCATTATTTTCAGACTCTCGATGAAGATCTGCTTTTTTATCTCTGTGCTTTTTCTTCTTCAACTTCTTTTCCTTCTTCTTCTTCTTCTTAATGCAACGTATCTGGTTCTAACTTTTTGCGGATGCAGATTAGGATCTGTTGTTTAGCATTGATGGAAAGCTTCTCCTAGATGTCCCGAGACATCATCTGTGTTTGGATAAGCACATTTGGTATGTTCTGTGCAAATGAAAGAAATTGTAACGCTCGCTTTTATTTTTGTTCTTCCTCCAGTGCCGCCTGACAAACCCGTCAACCTTACGTGTTGGTCGAGAAACACCAAAGATCTGACCTGCAAATGGGCTCCCGGGGGTCAGGGAGAGACCTTTATCAAGACCAAATACACGCTCAAATACAAGCTGAAGTAAGTGCGCACACCACGCACACGCACACACACACACACACACACACACACACACACACACACACACACACACACACACAAGGATTCAAATTTGATGGCTTTCTTTATATTTGGTCTGGGATTTGAACTCACAACCTTCCAGTTAGTTGCTTAGAACCATTTATTATTAGCCCTTTTTTTATTTGCATGAAATATTCTTTTAGCCCGAGGGTGTTTTGTGGGTGTTTGAGAAGCTCTCAGACCGGATCTGCACTAATCCTTTTGATGAGCAAAAAGAGGTTATTCAAAAGCGAAGAAAAGAATGCAGAAGGCACTTATTCACGCCGCGACTCCACAGGATGCTGCACGCTTTACATACGTTTTCATTGAGCCAGAAACAATACACTCAAGTTCTAACAAATCACGTCAGCCTTACTGTATATACTTACTCTTTATTGGATGGTGGTTGAAAAATGGGATTTTTATATATATATATATATATTTTTTTTCTAAGTGTGCTCTGGCTCACAAATTATGCATGAAACCACCTCTCTAGAACTAAATATCTGTGCCATAACTTGTTATGACGAATAACCCAGCTCTTTCATTGTTTCGCGCAGATGGTACGGCCAGGAAAAAGAGTGCGACGACTACAGCGGCGGGCAGCCGTACACGTGTTACATCCCACGCGACCTCGCCCTCTTCACGCCCTACGAGATTTGGGTGGAGGCCTCCAACCAGCTCGGGAGCGCCACGTCAGACGTCATCAACCTAGACATCCTGGACGTGGGTGAGTGTATGAGAGTGTGTGTGTGTGTGTGTGTGTGTGTGTGTGTGTGTGTGTGTGTGTGTGTGCGACCTCTGACCCCGTTCCATACGACGACAGGAGAGAGGAAAAAAATAATAATAAAAAGAGCTCAGGGTGGAGTGCGTGACGAATTGCCGCACTCCTACCCGTTCCTTTGATGGTGTCATCGACCCCGGGTTTCTGTTAGCGAGTTGTTTTCGTTGTGTGAGAACGGAAGTTTACGAGGCTGTCGGTAATCTGAATGGCGCAGCGTGCCTCGGGCTACGTTTAAATGGCAACGCGACATTAAAGGAAGCCTGTAAAATGCCTTTGCATGTTATTATCTTTGATCACTGACCTTCTCCTGACTTTTTGTTATTTTTTTTCCTTGGTGCTCGGATGGAAATTTCAGAATATCAGAATCAGACCTCTAAGCAAGCAGAAGCACGGGGTTTGTATTGCCGAGTCGAGTGCCGAGCTATGGTATTCTGTCTCCTTTTTTTTTTCTTTTTTTTTTTCCGGAAAATATTTATCCTTCTTAAGATGTTATTTCCTGACTGAAAAATTCCATGTCGGAACGATTCTGGTAGACGTTAGCGTGCGCATGTCTCACACCTGGAAGCAGGGGCATGTTCAGAGGTGAGCAACAGCTGGAAAAGGAAAGGTGGGTGTTGCACTAGTGATACCAGAAGCATGACGCACTCGTCACACCCAAACGCCTCCACTTCGCTACACAATCGAAGGCTTCTTCAGTGCTTTTTCGTGATGTTATCAGCAACGTCCTGTGTGCAATCCAGGGGCGAATCCCAGAAGGAAATATAAACCATATGATACGCATTTGTGCTGTCATAATAATCAAATTTGATACGGTACAAGGTAAGGCGCGTAGTTCAGTTAAAGGATAAACCAACTTACAGTATATGAAACGTGTCCTGGGGTCGATTATACACATCTCTGTGTGGACGCAAACTGTTCTTCCAAGAGATATTCCCTCTATTGGTGATGGTGGTGCAGAGCGCTGTCACCACCGCTGACATAATGCTTTAATCTAAAATCTCCCCAGAAGTGTTCAATTAGCCGGAGACGTGGTGATGAAGTGTGAAGTCCGTAGCATCTGATTCACGTCACTTTCACCTCGTAAACTCATCGTTCTTCTAAGGAAACAAGTGCTAGCAAAATGAACATTTCCATGGCACAGTGGGACAGTCATCATTCTGCATTTGGCATGTCTGTCCAAGAAATAATAATAGTAATAAGAATAAGAATTATATTAATAATACATGCTTGGATGTCACTACATATTGCACATCTGCAATGTTTTCTCAACTGTACTGATTTTTATACCTTCTTAATGAATCATCGAGTGGATATGTTCTCATAAAATGAATAAAACTTGATTGGGGATATAGCTGTAGAATAGTTTAGTTTTTCATTTTTCATATACGACAGCGACTTTTCTTTATATTTATGACTTTATAGTTATGTTAATAAATTAAAGTTCATTTTTTATCCATTTCCTATTAGCCTTTTTCCTATCAGATTTTCAAAATAATTCCTGTAAATGATTCGCTAATGTTACTTTGCGTATAATTGAACCCCCTTATCCATACACTACACATAGTCCCGTGTTAACCCCTAAATTTCTTGTAGTAAGTTAAACTACAACAATTGCAGTTTGCTGGTTAGCTAAAGTGATGCATAGAAGCCAGCCAGCAGTTTAACACCTGTCACTCAAATCGCCCATGCCCCTTATGCTTAATGTAATTTTACCTTACACACAAAAAAAAAAATCACTCCTCATCCAGTTGTGACGAATAGAAAATCCGGCTATGGAGAGAAAGACCTTTTTTTTTCTTGTTTTTTTTTTTCAGTTAGACATTTTCACATGGGGGTTTACGGGGATTGGCTCTCTTTTGGAGCCAGTTGTCCTAGTGGACAGTTGAGGAACTGCATGCTATGGTATTTCTGCATTGGACTCATATTTCAGAACCAGAGGTTTCCCGCTTTTACAAACTACGGTTCCATCAATTGATCTTTGGTTAAACACAAGCTTTGAGAGTGCTTCCATACATGCATAATATACTTTTCCTTAAGTCATACCAAACATGCACCATCTTTTCTTTTTCTCTCCAGTGACGACGGATCCTCCCGCTGATGTTCACGTGAGCCGTGTGGGTGATCTGGATGATCAGCTGCTCGTACGCTGGGGAACTCCTCCCGCCCTCAAAGACTATCTCTTCCAAGCCAAGTACCAGATACGCTACAGGCTTGAAGACAGCTCCGAGTGGAAGGTACTGTAGCGCCATGAACTCCGTTTGCCTACTTTGTCTGTTATGTGAACCTTTCAAATGAAACTCTTCGTCTTATCAGGCCATCAAGCTTGAACCGGTTGCGGAGTTCATACGATGATTGACAGCGGCGCTCATTTGATGGCCGATTGACTTTCACTGCAGTATTTTTATTAGCGGAGCCGAGGTTTATTTTAGAGGTCGTCCAATGGCTGCGGACGCCTCTGGCTTTCGCAATAGCAGGAACTCTGCCATGTGGGAGTTAAGAGATTTAAGGATATTTTTACAGGATCTTGAGCAGACACCTAGCAGAGTGATTCACGACGATATCAGATTTGTGCAAAAGGGTTTAGATTTATTAGGTAGAAACCGGATATCCTAGAGCTTTAACGGTTTAACTAATCCTGCGACTTTAGCGTCAGAGATTCATCATTCACCCTGACTTGTGCAGCTTCTGTATGAAAGGAGAACTCGGCTCTGCTAGACAGACCACCTCGGTCCTCTTGGGATGTTTGGCTTTCCAGGTGAACATAAGCAGTTAGCATTTCGCGCCGTTTCAGCGGTTAAGACACAGCTTGCATCGTGGAATTCAGTATACTACCACCACCATCAGGTTTTATAGATCTGATAGAAGTGGGATTAAATTGAATAAACATTTCTTTCAAAACGTTCTACCCCACATAGAAAAAAGGCTAATCTCTGACATCCCAATGAAATGCACATGCTTACCATCTGCTTCACAATGAATCATGACTTTATTCTCGCACCTAGGTATGTGAACCCTTCCCTAAGGGTGATAGGAATATCCTAGGTTAAAGTTACCACGGTTCCATTATCCAGGGAAATGAGGAAAGATTTACTGCTGTGCAACTTGTAAAAACGTCGCTGCCTGTGCCAGGAATGGGCTATAAATGGAAAATAACCACATAAAAGTTAGGAATCTGAGGGGGGAAAAAAATAACGGCGTCATTAGTTGACATGAAAGATGTTTAAAGTCCACTGCAGTCAAGATGCTGAAAAGGGAGCAACCAGATTGTGTGATTTGTTTGGTCTGTGCTAATTGTCAGCGTTATGCTAATCGGTTATGTTAAACTGGACTTTTAAACAAGATCTTTAAACCCTTCACCGCTCAGCTGGGCTTTGGATATACGATACATATCTACTTAACGACTAAATGTAACCTAATATACTTAATGAATCAATTTGGAAGGAATCCCTTGCTTGTTTTCTTGTATCCCAGACAGCCTTATACGCCTAGTGTTAGCCAACGCAGGTCGATTTCCATACTTCACTACTGAATCACATCATAATCTTCTTAAAATGTAGGCAGACGAAGAAATGTTAATATAAATCATGATACATCAAAGTGGTTGTAACATTAAAAAAGTTAGCTAGCCTTTTGTTCACCCTACAATTCTACTAGGAATTGAAAATTTGTTTGTCTCGCTAGCAAAGCGAGCTAAGTGTACTAGCTGCACACAGCAGCAATCTCTGACACATCATCCATACATTTAATACAAGGTTGCGGGGAAGGAATAACATCATAAGCATGGAATTAAATATATTTTGACCCACACATACCATAAATAGGGTTGATACAAGTTATTATTAAAGCTACTTCTTATGGATTTGTTACATTTCCTTTATAAAAAGTTAAGAAATCTCAAATAAAACATTCCAAAAATGTAATTGATTTTTGCTATATACATTTTGGTTTGAGTTTAAAAGACTTTCATATCTTGATATTTACATCTATGTTTAAATTTTTAAATATGACGCATTTTGCATGAACCCACGCGCCTTTCAAGTGATCAAAAATATTGGAACACACGCTTTATTTTTATTCAGGTTTGCCCTGATTTAATTGATTATATGAACAAATAATATCTCTGGATGCTTATGTTTGGTCCGAACTCTGGGTTTCGACTGTCATTAACGCATTTTTGTTAAATTAAATAAACCAACATGCAGACCAGAGAGCTGTCCATGGGTAAAAACAAGGCATTTTGAATCTGATAAAAGAGGGAAAATTGGATGCATCACAAGCATGATATTTGCAAAATATTTTTTTTATTGCTTTTTACTTTCATTAAGTTTCGGACTATCTGTTCCTATACTTTTGCTCATCTAAAATGACATGGTCTGCTCCCAAACGTGTCATGTTTTAAGTTGTTTAGCACGTGTATATTTAGATGAACATTTCAGGAAATGAAAGAGGAAATTCTATTCTGTCGTCTCATGGTTATTTTTTTTTTAATCGCGAACCCAAATGACTTCAGTGTATAGCAAAAACAAACAATTTGATGTTCCAGTACTTTCGGAGGGGACTTGTGTATATCTCTAATTGGACATGAGAGGAGCTAAATCACATTGCACATGAGTTCTCAAGATGAAAGTACTTGACTAGTCTGGCAAACTCCAGATTAGCAGAGATTAATTGTACACCAAAGGGAAATTTTAAAAGCGGATTATGTGAAATGATGTGACGTGTGTCTAACTTGGCTTAATCAACCCATCTTTGATGTTTTCTTTTATATATTTTTTTAATTTATAAAACTTATAATGCCAGCAAGGAGTAAAACAGACAGCTCTAAAGGCCCACACCCCTACACACACTGTATTACTGTCCTGCTCCGGTACACCTGACTCAATTTCGGAAGGCTTTCATCATTAACTGGCTCACCGATTCATGTCCATGATCCCAAAATCTGCAGACATGATTTTGTCTCGGTGCCTGTCTTGGATCTCCGTTTCCACGGCTGGTCGGAGATGTCCTTTCCGACAGCAGCAGGAACACCAGGCCACGTGGTTTCCAGTCCTCATGTCGTTGTGATCCACAGCCTTGAAATAAGCTTTCACCGTTCTTTGTGTTCTTCATATGGTTTCAATCAGCAGGCAGGTTCTCTCTGGAGTCGGCCAGAAAGATTGGGTTACACATAACAGAGCGTACTGTCGATTTTATTATTATAATTTTTTTAAATGTCATCGCTGTGCCAGGAAAGGACGTCTGATTGTTTCTAAAGTATGATGACCGATTATTAGGCATTTATTTATTTATTTATTTATTTTCTAATGCTGTTACGTTCTTGGTTTTCTTTTCCGGCGTGTTCCGGAGTTGTCATCCCGCCTGCTACGTGTTGCAAACTAGTGAGTCTGTTACCGTTCAAGTATTCAATGGTAATGATGGCCCCGTGACGAATTGGAGCGTGGAGCGATCCGTTTGATCATGTTGGTTGCGGCGTTCTTGAATGTTTGTTGCTTTTGTAAAGGGAAGGGAGACGGCGGACATGGGCCGAATCAGGCCGGTCGCGGTTGTAAATAATTACATGGGGCCCCGGTGCTTATTACCCCGCTTGGAGGCATAGGACATTCCTGCATTTGAAACTCGTCCCTCTTCTCAAATATGCAGTATTTAGAGGAGAACTGAGGATCTTGGCTCGGCTTGGGTTTCGGCCGCCGCTCGTAAGCTGTTGGTGCCGTCTTCACCCGTCCAATTACGCAGTCTGTAATAAGTAATAGATAACAGATTTCCTCTCGGGGCAAAGTAGGCGTGCACGCCGAAGAACAGCGTGAAGCGTGTGTTTGACTGTATCGTTTACTGTCTTAGGTTGACGTATGTGTGTGTGTGTGTGTGTGTGTGTGTGTTGGCCTCTTTCGAGGATACATGTCGGATCCTCTCTCCGAGAGATTATTGTCTTGTGCTTAACACACGAGCCTGTGCCAGCTTGTTTCATGGATTCTAGCATGAATGGTCTGGATTTCAGGAACGTAAACAGGCCCTATCAGTCAAGTGTGTGTGTGTGTGTGTGTGTGTGTGTGTGTGTGTGAGTGTCTAGGTCTTTGAAATGACGTTTTTTGTTTGGGTTTCTCTCTTGCCTTAGGTGGTGGATGACATGGGGAACCAGACGTCCTGCAGATTGGCAGGGCTCAGGCCGGGAACTGTTTATTTCGTCCAGGTCCGGTGTAACCCAGTGGGCATCCTGGGATCAAGAAAGGCGGGCATCTGGAGTGACTGGAGTCATCCGACGGCAGCGTCCACGCCACACAGTGGTAACTCGAATTCCTGTAGACATCATTTCAAAATAAGCTTTACATTAACTATAACATATCTACATAAATAAAAGAAAGATTTTGTCGGTACATTGATCACACTGCAAAATTCCCAGTGTTGATTTAACACCCCAAGTGTTTATATATGACCTAATGGTCACGAATGTACTCTGAAAGTGTTAAATCAACACTCTGGGTGTTCATTCAAGACTAAGGATTTTGCTGTGCAGAATTCGCTCTTTCAGTGATATCTTTACGTTTCATACATTGGAGGAAACCAGCCTCTGAAATGGTTGCGTCTGTATGTCTGTATGTCTGTCCCGCCAGCTTTTGTCACAGCATCAGGCAAAACTGTCTGGACAGAATTTACTGAAACTTTTGCAGTTCTTAGATATTTGTCTGAAGTTAAACCAGTGCCATAAATCAAATCAAAATGTTGAGTGGAAGGGAAGTTATAAGCAGTTATGTGCCAGATTAGAAACCGCAAGTTTTAACGGAGTACTGTGTATGTGCCAAACTATGGGCACGTCGTTAAATCAACCGCTGTACAGAATTTAATTAGACTTTTGCAGTACTTAGATATCTGTCTGAAGTTAAACCTGCACCATGAGTAAAATTTAAATGTTGAGTAAAAGTGACTATGTTAACAGTTGTGGCGGATTTAATAATCTACTTCAAAAAAGCTACGTGCACCAATAGATAGTAATTAGAAAAGCTCAACTGAATATTTTTACTGGGATTAGTTCATATTTTCACTTTCATGAAATGGAATTTTTAATGCGCTGGAGTCATTTTGAGACAAAACTTAATATTTATCCAAGCTACGTTTTCAAGACAGGCAGACATGTATGCGAGCTTCAACCTGAAATAATAATAATTATATCACTGATTACGTTAAAGGTTATTTTTAGCTTTAACCTTTTAAACGTTCCTACAAACTTTTTACCGGGTACTTCCGCTAACTACTGTATAATAATAAAAGGATTTTTTATTGACGGCATTTGTTCCCATTTTTACGGGTGTCACTAAATGAGCATGAACACGAAGAAGATCACTTTTACCAGAGAGCTGATATCAGGTGCTGTATTTGCAGAATGAAGAAAATTGAGAAGAACTGTGCTGTGGATTCCAATTAGCATGACTACAACCCTGTACTGGATGACAAGAAATATTTGCACATGTTGGTAATCAACAGGCCGCCCCTTGACATAAAAAATGACATAATGAGGAAGAAAAAAAAAGAAGAAGGGTGGCCAGCAGATCCTGTGATCTCCACAGAGGGAAACTGCGAAAAAATAAAAGCCCCTGCAGGATTGAGACACCATCCGTCCTTCATCACGTCGCCGCATATTGTACGTGTCCCGCAGTCCGCGGCTTAATGGGATACACATTTGAGACAGTGCTAAATCCAGCAGCTAAAAAACCATCGCAGCACATGAAACAGATTACACGTCCCACACATCTCTTCCCACTTTGCGGCTCGCCAAAAAGTGGCCGCAGGGAGCATTTGATACATTTGTTTCGAAAGACTGTTTTCTGAAGATTAACAGATTAGCTCCCCACCACGTTCCGCCGCTTCCTGTAACTCACACGCCGCATCTGGAGTGACTAAAGTCGCTATTTATTTAAAGTAGAGCCGAATTTATTTTTTTGCGCCCTCCTCGTGTTTCATTATGCGGCGTAAAACCGAAAGAGAGGTAGTTCGGGACACGACGAGTGCTCGTCCCGTGGACTTTAAACGGCGAGGCTGGTGTGAAAGCGCAGCGGCGGTTGCTTATTTGTGTTTGCGGCGATTCAAAAGATAAAACTGGGACGTAGATGGTACGGTATTGTGTTATTGCAGGCACAGAAGTTGTGGTGGATGTTTGGGGAAACTTTTGTAACCAAACGAATCAATCTTGAGTCAATCAACAGAGTCAAGAACTTTCATGAAGGCGACGCCAAAAAGTTAATCTGTTGCATCAACTTGTCCAGTGTATGTTTTAAAAAGTCTCTCAGGGGGGCTGGGTTTTTTTTTTATTTATTTTTTTTTTTTTTAACTAGGCTCCAGGAACAGAGTTTGTCTCAGCCAACTTCTCATCTATTTTAACAATTCCTGTGATCTACTCCACAGCTATGTCTCCTATTGCTTGGGTTAGTGTTGGCTTGTAAGTTTTCCGTACCCACCTCCTGCAGTTACGGCTATTATCTCATTATGGCCCGGATTTACTTCACTCCCCGCTGCGACCCTTCAGCAGTATTTCCATTCAGCAGTATTTTCATTGCCTCTGAGTCTGACGCATCATTTTTGGATTTTTTTTTTTTTGCTGCAGTCCTGATCAGGGTTAGAAAATTTTCTGGACACAAACAGAATGATTGTCCATCGTCCAACTAGCCTTAGGGCCTGGCAGAACAAGCCTGCTGGGAAAGCTCAACAACTCACTTTAATTTATGAACGTTTAAGTGAAATATGGCAGGAATAAGTGAAAAAACAGGTATTACGCATACTCCAACAAAAGCTAGCACCAAACAATGGCGTTAAGCATGAAACAAGGGCTTTTTATGGGCTTTGTAGACTTTGTTATGTAATGGACAAATAAACAAACGGAAATATTTGTGAAGGAATTTACCGAGGCGGGCTGGGAAAAAGAAAGGAAGTAGAATGCACTTTAATGATAACCGTTTACACACTTCGTCCATCAAATAGAAGTTTCACCGCCTGAATTTTCCAACACTAAAACACATCGACAAAAAGTGTATGACATGTTTTTAGTGTTCCTCTGGAAAAAAAAGAGGTTCCAAGTTCCAAGACCTAGAACCCTTAACCAATCAAACATCTGAGGAAGAGGACTTTTTAAGTGGTTTTGAAATATTCATTAAGTACTTTTGCTCAATTTGGTTCTTGTCTGATTTGTATGAATGAATCAGGAACAAGAGTACAGACAGATTTGGTCATTGTAACAAATCCACATGAATGTTCTTTTATTCTTTTCTGTTGTTCAGAACGCTCCATGGCAGGTTCCTGTGACTCCAAAGCAGCTCGGCAGAACTCGACCCTGCGTCAGGACCTGAAGCAGTTCTTCAGCTGGGTGCGGAAGCGTGTTTCCGACTGCAGCGCCATGAGCATCAAACAGTACGACCAGTGGCGCGTCTGGCTGCAAAAGTCTCACAAAACCCGAAACCAGGCATGTGTGTTTCAGTTCCTTACTTTAGCTTCATCATAAATACATTTAAAAGCCAATCCTGCTGTTTAAACAAAATAGTCAAACAAAAAAGGAAAAATAGGCAAAAACAATAAGTACAGGAAAAAAGTTGATAAAAACAGACAAAACACAAAGACTAAGACAAAACAATCAATATTAACAAAATATACAGACAAAATAATTTAAGAATAAAGATCAGCATGCAAAAATACAAACAATATAGAAAACAATAATTACAGACAAAATATATGTCAAAAATTCTGACAGACAAAACAAAACATATTTGGACAAAATAGCATAATAAGCAAACATACAAACAATTTACAAAACAATAATTACTGAGAATTTTTAGACAAAACATCAGATACAGATAAAATACTGAGATTAAAAAAATCACAGACACAATAACAAGAAACAAAACATAATACAAACATAATATTCAATGAAAGCATTATGTAAGTCAAAATACACAAACAATTTATACTGATAACATATTTTTAAATAATAATATGATAAGAACAAAACATCACCAAAAACCAGTCATTTCAGGCAAAATATTCAGACCAAACAAAAGAACAGAAAAAAATATTGCAGATAAAATACCCAACCAAACCAATCTATACTGATAAAATTTTAAGGCAAAATAATGATATAATAAGCATACAAACATAGAAACAATTTGCTGAACAATTATTTACAAATTTACCAAATGTTTAGATAGACAGACAAAATATTGAAATAAGACAAATAGTAAAAAGAAAACATGAAATTAAATACAGGCATAATATTCAAACAAAACAAAAAGTATTTTAAAAATACTCTAAACAAACAATCCATATACTGAGATGTTGAAAATAAATAAATAGATAACTAAAATTATCGAAAGCAGTAGTAAAATAAACATGCACATGCAACACATATGTATACAGTAAACAAAACAATTATAGACAAAATATTTAGAATAAACAATACATGTTGCCAACATACATAAATAATAATAATATTAATAATAATAATTATAATAATAAGCATACCAACCTACAAAAAAAAAATTACAGACATTTTTTCAACAATTTGTAGAGATAAATTCAAAATACTGAGAAAAGACAAAAAGTCCAGACAAAAGACTAAAAAAAAAAAGACAAAGCAATAGAAATAGGTAAAAGCAAAAGTGAAGGTAAAATAGGTCTGACAGCTTGTTAGAAAAATTAAGTGTAATAATAAGAATAAAATTACAAAGCTATATACAACATACAAACCAAGAATTACAGACAAAATATAAATGAGTACTAGACAAAATACTTGAAGTGGAACGTACATAAATAAAAAAAATCTGTATTGACAATATATTCAGAACAAATAATAACATTAGAAAAAAAATTTCAAAAAGCATGCAAATATACCAACAAAATAATTAAAAAATAATAATTACACACAAAATAAAAAACTGTAATTACAGTCAAAATAACAATACAAAAAGTACATTAAAAAAAACTTAATACCCAACATAACAAAATACCCAACCAAATCAATACATATTGGCAATATATTCAGACAAAATGATAATATAATTAGAATACAAACATACAAACAATTTAAATCAATTTACAGAACCTTAACCTTTTTTTAGACAAAACAACAGACAGTACTCAAACAAAACCATCCCTATTGGCAACATATTAAAACAAAACAGTTATACAGTATAACAAGATTTACAAATGTGCGAAAAATCTACTAAGTAAAGACAAAACAACGGCTATAGACAACATGAGACAAGACAAAGATGTACAGACAAATGATAAAAACAGACAAAACACATAAAAGTTCTCAAAAACTAAGACAAAACAATCAATATTAACAAAATATATAGACAAAATAATTTAAGAATAAAGATCAGCATGCAAAAATACAAACAAGATAGAAAAAAAACGAATAAACAAAAATAACTAAATATAAACTATATATAGAAAAGTACTCAGACAAAGCGTCAAGTACAGACAAAACACTGGGAACACTGGGACAGATTACTCAGCCGAAATGTTTAAAGATGTACATGCCTACTAATGTGCAGACATTCATGCAGACTAGGCTTTTATTCTGTTACTGGATAGAGTACATGCCTAAATAAATAAACGATGGACAGTAGCGTCTGAATATTAGATCCAGGTGTGTGTTAACTAAACTCGGCAGGACCGGAGACGTGCAGCCGAGTATTATACAGTTACAGCTAGAAAATTGGGGTCGAGTTTAAATTGTCCCGAGGACTAATGGCTGATTAAGTCCGGTTTGTTTCCAGCCACGTCCAGCTTAACTGGAACTGATGATTGTACAGCTACTGATGATTTAACCTCCGTCTTGGCTCTTTTTGATTTTTCATATAATTGGTCCCAGCTCTAATACAGTCAGGGTTTATAAGAAAAGCTTGGCATGTCTCCACTTTCTCAAGGAAAGGAAAAGGCAATGTTCTTGAAGTTCACCGTACGGCCAGGCAATACGATGAAGATGCAATAATGATATTATGCCTCAAAGCACTTTTTGCTGAGAACAGCATAGCATTATATCGATTGTTGCAATTTATATATTTAAATACCGTTACGTTAGTAGAATGAAGTAGAGTTAGGTATTTGATATGAACGTCAGCAACATTTGAAATGTAAGTCATCAAACTTTGTTAATAAACTTATTGTGTTGCAAGTATCACAACATAATATTTAGTTATTTGATCCCGAGGGAATTAAATATTTAGACAGATTAAATGCTTTAAATGTGACCAGATGCTTTACAGAGGTGTCAGCTATTTGGATTCGTCAAAAATAAAAAAGTCGCTCTGTTCAGCTCATTTTTGAAGAAGACCCCATCTGCATTCTGCACTACTCGTTTTTTTTTTTTTGTTGTTTTTTTTGTGCGATTCTTTGGTAATTCTTTGTTTGGTAATGGCAAGGGTTGTCTCGCAGCGGGTCTGGGCTCAAGTGCACGCAAAGAACATGACCGACAGATCATTAGCCACTTTTCCTAACCGCATCCAACCCCTTCCTCCC
>JAAGKR010000444.1:130000-145688 GCA_011419295.1 Clarias macrocephalus | reverse complement strand
CCCCCCCCCCCCCCCCCCCCCCCCCCATGTGTGCTGTGGTCTCTCTGCTCTGCGCAAGGACACATGCTAAATGTTTGTCCGTGCGACCGGGGAACTTTTGAACCGGGATGACTGCCTCTAATCTTCCAGCGCAGCATGAAGTTTTCCAGAACCTTTGAGCAATTATACCACCCAAATGCAAAGCCTTTAAAAGCAGCCTTGTGATTAAAAATGCAGCTTGACCCCGCAAACTATTTTGTTCAGCGCTTTCTTTTAAAGCAAGCTCCCTAATCAGTCGGACGCGGACGCGTGCTGTCATGTCTCACTACGCATGATTGCCTCATCAGTGATTTTTATTTTTCTTTGCTTTGTTGTTGTTGTTTTTTTTTTTTTCAGGTTCTTCAAGGAGATAAATCGTAGCAACGTCACCCCCCTCCCCGGAACATTGCTGGAACATTGGACAAGATAGGGGATGAGGGTGTTTGGGGGGACAGCTAGCTTTCTTTTCCTTGCCATGCTAGCTGTTAGTCCTGCTGCAGAAAGAAAGAAAGACTTCAGAAGGAACATCCTGAGATTTCAAATTCACTGGACACTTCACAAAAAGTGCCTTTTATCGGTTTCGTACAGGAAACCAGCCTTTTTTTTTTTTTTTTTTTCATGTTTGCTTGATACCAATGACACATATGGAGAATATCCAGGGCTGGCATTTGCACATTTCGTTCTGAGGATGACATTACACGACTGCATTTCGTTTCATTTGATATTATGGCATCACAGAAGGCTGCAATATGCAATTGAGCCCCTCTAACCAAGTGCCTTCATGTTTTATATTGTGCTTTTGAGTGCTAAACGCTTCAAATTAGAGATTTGATCAGGGCGTTCACACAAACCAAACAACACCAAGTTTTAGCAACAGTTATATCAACAAGCAGAAATTCTCTGAATAAGTCCTTATTCTGTTTGTTTTTGCTAGAATCATGAGTGTTCACTCTTACCAAAGATACCTGTCTACTAGGTGTGGGTGATGTAGCAGTAACATTGCATCAGGATATTTAAAGATACATTTTTACACTACACTCTAAACTGTATTATTTTGCACCGTCACTTGCACCATTTTTTATTTTATTTTATTTTTTTACATAGGAAGGTGCTTATTGTGTAGCTTTAAAGCTTTAACTTTTTCTACAAGATAATTATGGTTCAATAATTTAAACTTAAATCTATTTTAATGAAAGACATTATATACATTTACGGCTGAAAGATAAATAACCACATTTGCGATTAAATAAAACAGTAAAAGGGCAAAAATGAAAATAAAATTTGTACCAAAATTTCATACTAACATTCAGTCAGCTATTTGTTACTATGTAACTACTGATGATGTTTCAGAAAATTATGTATCTCGTGTCAACCAGTTCTGAGATCAACTGTTTTTACTGCATTTTTACAGGAATACCTCACAGTTTGCCGTATACAGATGACATCCAATGTTAAAAAAAGAAGAACGAATAAATTTTTTACTGATGGTCTTTTTTTTATTTTTTATTTTATCACAAGCTCAGTATTTAACAATAAAAATCAATATAGTATTTCATCCATATGGTGCAACCAAACTTGCAACAAACTTGAAAAAAATCCCCAATGTGTTTCATTTATTGCAACAACTATATATATATATATATTTTATTTAGAATTCATTTATTGAATTTTACATTTTATGTTGATGTTTCCTCGTCATTTAAAACAGAATTAAAGAGAAGTGAAATTTCTCTTGTCGTATTTAGACCGTTGAATCATGTCTAAATCTGTCACAGTGGGACTTTAGATATAAACATTGCCACATCCCAAAGTTTACATTCACAAGACGCAGAGGCCAGGACTGACTGGGACACCATTCTGTTTATTCAGCGGTGGATTCATCCTTTCACTCTTTTTGCCTTTATGGCTGGATAAAAAAAAATTAAAGAAATAAAGAAAAAAGAATCCACAATTCCCCAGAAAACTGCAACTGAACTCTGCGGCATCGGGACTCTTAGTAAATAATTGTGTGTATGTTTGTACAATTGTACTGCTTTTTATTTTTGTACTGAATTGTATCAGCATATTTAAAAAATGTGTAAAGTTTTTGGCTCTTAAGTTATAAGTAGGTAGTTTGTAATATGACTGACTGAATTATTAAACTGTAATATTGAACATCACACCATGAATATTGATTTCTAATTTATAAACATTAATAATAAATACATTATCTTTTATGTTGTTTTTGAGAACCATGTGGTGTAAAAATGAAACATCGAACATTAGTGGAAAATATGTCATGGAAAATAATCAAGAGTAAGTACTTGTACACATGTACAAGTTTCCAAGAGAAAGCATGCTTTCTAGTCCTTTTTCTTAATGTTCTCATGACAAAAAAAAAAGAAATAGCTTATTCCTATAATTTATTTGACTCATTTTCTAAAATTTCCATATTTATTATTATACTGTTTTGCTGGAGTTTCCGACTCATACAGGATGAGGAAGGTTATTCGCCTCCCATGTAAAAATTAGTCTAAATAAATAGTTTTGATATTTGTACTTTAGCTAGTGAAATTTAGCTAGGTTCATATTATACATTAGTTAGGTTTTGTCACAAATACAAATTTATTCATATGAATTTAATGCTTGGAATTGTCTTTTTCGAGTTTTGCTTATTTCAAACATTTATTTCTAGTAATAATTTACTTTGTTCAATTAACTAGCTAATTAAGATTTGTACATTAGTTGTTGAATAAGCTCACTAGTTACATTTTGTACATTATTGTGCATTAGATCAGCTGGTAAGTTAAGGTTTGTACATTAGTCACTAAATTAGCTATCTAGTTAGGTTTATTATTTATTAACGTGTTATAAGCTTTTTAAACTAATGTTTCTTCTTAACAAATATACAATTGTTATGTTTATTAGCAGATATCTTTATTAATTCCACTAATTATTAATTTATCCTCTTTCTAGATAATTTTGCTATTGATTTCACACATTTATATCTAGAAAGAAGCAAACTTATTTGCCAATAGATTAACGAATAGTATTTATCATATAATAAACTACTTGTCCATAATTGTCTAGCTAGTAAAATATTGTGGATTTACCTGTTCATTTATCTTGCTAGTTAAGTTTTGCTAATTAATTTCTTAAAGTAGCTAGCTAATCAGTTAAGGTACAAATGTATTTTCCTTATGACTGACTACTTGGTGAACGGGTAAAATTGTTTATATTGAAATGCTAGCAAATTTGTGACGTCAAATCCTTTTTACCAGAAATTTGTTTTAGATTATTTCTTATTGATACTATCGAAGTGTGTGTTTATGCTCTAAAATTTTACATTTTCCTCCAAGTATCGCTGATAATATTATTTGTTGTGGAATGTTGTAGTAAATTACAAAAGGATTCATATTAGATGATTTCTGTAGTAGTAAAAATTGTAGTAAAAATTAAGCAAGGACAAAAAATTTTTGTATTTGTTTTTTTGTTGTTGTTAGTAAAATGTTTAAACATTGAAGAAAAGCAAATTTGAGAAAATAAATCTTTGCATGACACAATTGTGAGAATTGTCACAAACAAAAATACAAAAATACATTCCTGATTTTAATAATACTGCAAAAATGAAAGAAGATACATGGAAATTATGGTCCTTTGGCCTGTTTATAATACTAATATTGTTTAATAAAACAACTGATATGTGTTAAAAAGCAGGTTTAGCACATCATATTACTACTAAATTCTTTTTTGATTATCTTAATCCTGATCTCTCACACAATGGTTGTGTGTATTTAACTATACATTCTACTGCAGTCATGGTGCAAATATTGAGTAAATTAAAACCTTAGCAATAACTTAGTTATTGGAAGAACCTTAGCATTTATTTAGTGAAATATCTGAAAGGAAATCTTTGTTACATTCTTAATGTAATCCATGCAAACACAAATACTTACTTAGACAGATACTTACTTACGTATCTAACATTAATATATTTACCATGTATATGTATTAATTTAGCAGAAGACTTACAAGTGAATCCAAATCCAAATAAGATTACTTCCAAGTCTTGAGATGTTAGCCAAAGTGCCGCAAGATGGGATCAAAAAACTATTGAGACATAGATGGAGAAAGGAATGAGCGAGCGCCAACTAAGCATACGTTCATCGAGACGTAGATGATATTCAAATGGTATATGAGGCAACAACTGGAAATAACAATAACATAGAAATGCGAGTAACTAAACTGAATGCAGATTAATGATCACATAAAGGACAAATCAGAGACAGACATTATGATGGTCCTTCTCTATCGATGGTTAATAGAACTGTGAGTTTCTTTAAGGTTGTGAAGCAATCTGAACTGAAGGAACGTATTTCTCAATCACAGCGTCGCAAATGGAAAGAATTAAGTGTTTTAGACACATGCTGATGTAATGTAGGCTTTGACTTGAGATTGGGTTGTAAAAGGAAGCTGTTCTACCAAAAATGAATAAATAACACTGAAAGCTTATTTTTTCATTTCCTTTGGACTAAATTAATTCAGATTTTCTGTAAGCATTTTATGTTTTTTCCGGGTTTCTGTTGGATCTGGAGCCCGTCCTTGGAATACGAGGGTGGAATACATCCGAAATACACTGGTATTCCCTTACAGTTCACAAATTATGCACACTTATCTTATACACAGACACACATATAGAAATATTACTTACTAAGTAAATTATTAATAACATTTTGAAATGTAATGGCACCTCTTTAACACGTGTGTTTGTGTGTGTGTGTGTGTGTGTGTGTGTTATATACACATCTTAACTAGCTAGCTATAGGTTAGGTTAGGTGTCTTTAACAAAGGAAATGCTATTGAATATCTACTAAAATACTAATAATTTACTAATTTAATTTTTATTCTGTTGGCAAGTAATGTCGCTTCTTACATAAAAAGCTCTGACAATGTAATAATAATTTCAAGCTTGAAACGAGTAAAAAAAAAAGACAACAAAATAAAAGAAAACAAAACAAATTAAGAGAAATTGTAATTGAAGTTGCTTGTATTTAATATATGTTACTTGCTAAATTTTTGCAGCTAGTTAAGTAAATTAACAAACTAATCTACAAAATTAAACTGACTAGCTAATTAAAAATAACTTAACTAGCTAGGTAACTTAGCAAACTAATTATGAATTTAACATTCAATATATAAATATATTGTGTAGAACAAAAAGAAAGAAAAATCTGAACATGTAATGCTAATTTGTTTTTAAACTAAAAGGGGTTAAGTGCATTGTGACATTACTCTCAGCCGTATATACACAATGAAATATGAAGATATCAATTAAAGATTTTCAACTATATTTACAAACAAATCATTGAATACTTTAATGTTTGATTCCATGATTTCAATTCTGAATAATAAAAAAAACAACAACAACAACAAAAACAAACAAACATATAATTAACCGTTTCAAAAAGTGTCCTTAGCTAACAGGTTGTATTTACGATAAATAATTAACTTTTTGTCTACAGTCTGCGTAACACTGGTGTATATTTGAATATAGTTCCATTCCAGCAAAAAAAAAAAAAAACCTGCCAATTTTTCAGCTAAGTCTGGTTTAAGGTCAGTGTGTGATGGTGACTGCAAATGTATCATGATCTAACCATTAAGCTATATATCATGCCTGAGATGTGGTTTCCTCAAGGCTCCAGCATTGCCAATTCCATCGTTCCATAGCAGAATGGTGGCCAGATGAAAGCCATAATTTATACAGGCTGGTCCTGTGCCATCACTCATCTGCTATCTGGGAATGTTTTAATCCTGTATGTCATCGCTGTTTCCATTTTGTGTAAAGGAACCCACCAATTAAATGGAATGAGTCTCACTTTGGAGTGGCTTTTAATGTTTAATGCGCTGCTGGGGTCCGTCCTGTTGTTCCAGCGTCACTATACACTCTGCTGTAGCACCTCAGTGCCTCGTCTGCTAAATTACATACGTGATGTTCATGCAATATTAGGATATTCATTCTATGAAGCCCATATACTTGAATAATTAGGTAGCCAAGCATTGAATATGTGACAGTCTAAAATGATAAGTGCTGCAAGTAATTTCTTGGTAAATTATTATCATGCCATGCTCGACCTATATATTAAAATCCTACAAATTATTATAAAGCTGAATATTGATTAACAATCATAAACACACAGTTCCAGATGGATTTCTGTAAAAAAAAAAAAAAATTATAATAAATCCCCCACATAATAACATTATTGTAGCTTGTAAACATCATAATGAGAAATAATATATTCATATATTTACTTAAGGATGATATATTTTCATTTTTATAATTGTTAATAAAACTTTTTCAGTTCATATGTGACACCTTCTTTTCAGAAAGCAAATATATTTTGCATCTTAATTGATTATAAACATTAACTATTAATCTTGTCCTGCTTTACTTATTATAAATTGTTAATATTATTTTTCTTGGTTTTTCCAAGTTGTAAATGCAAATGTTTATAATACCTTTCACTTGCATGCTAATAATGAGAATAAAGGAGAAAATAGTGTGCGTAAATTTTTTTAAATTAATTGCTATGGTATTGTTATTATTATGTTGTAAGAGTTATTGTTGTTATAATGTATTAAATGTTAATTTCAAAGTTATAACTTTTGGCCAATTGCAGGTAATCCGGTTTATATTGACAGAATAAAATATATATATAAATATAAATATAATATATAAATGATATATTTGTTATTAGTTTTGCTAATTAGATGTGAATTCCAATTTAATCAAATAAGAAAAACCCAATGAATCTGAACAGAAAAAAATAATCCAGTGTATTAAAGAAAATAATGATGACTTTACTTGATGCATATTATCATTTCAATTATGATTTCTTCATATATATTTTTTAAATCAAGGCATTTTTTTCTCCATAATTAAACTGCTTTTGTGACATGAAATCCATGTTTTTAATCCAATCAAGTAACCCGGAGCCATGAACAAAGCACTTCTTTTAAGCGACACTCGAGACGAGAGATACTCGTGAGCTGCAATCCGAATCCACAGTGCTGAAGTGTGGTGTACACACACAACAACTGGGGGAATAAAGAAAAGAAAAGAAAAAATACTAAAAGGATATTTAAAAAATAAGTGGTGAGATTATTTTAATAATAATATGTATATTTGTTTTATGACAAAGCCTTTTTTATATCTGTAATATCATAGGAATGTGTAATTATATAGGATATACAGTATAAATAAATGCTAGCTAATTTTATTACTTTTTAAAAACTTATTGTGATTTTCTTTTCTTTTCTTTTTGAATGCAAGCAAATTTTTTTATTCATGACCCATCGTAAAATGATGGGTTCTGCAAATTATTTCATACTTGCTTACATTTCTTCAACTGCTTTTATTGTTGCTCCTGGATGTGTCTATTGCTCAGACTAGGATAAAGTTTCTCAACCTTGTAATGATCATCTATAATTCAGGTCACAGTTGGCCCTCTTGGTTTGTTTGTGTGTGTGACTGAATCTCTAACCTGTGCCGGACCTGGATACGAGGACTGTCTCTGTAGCCGAGACTGAGTGCTCCATGGCAGAAGAAGTGACAAGACCACATCCTCTCATTGCTGCTCGGGAGAGGGGTGAGTTCTTTGGAAAAATTCCCATTTCCTTTCTTCTGTTGCCTTACAATAAAACTATTAGTTTCAGTCACCTTAGAGCAAATAAATGTAATATTGTATTACACCTTATGTTGCATAAGTCATTCATGTATGAGGAATTATTATTTGTAATCTTTCAGACCATAACGTTTGAGTAACATGTGAGACATAGCGAAACTTTAGCTGGGTTTGAGTGAGAATGACCAAAGGCTTGAAGTCAGGTATGCATCAGGGTTTAATCCTAAGCCCATGTTCAGGCTAAAAGACAGAATACCAAAGATGGGTCATGTTACGAGCTCCCTGCTGTCCAGACATCCACATTTCTAAAGAAACCACCCAAGTTTGGTCCTCGCGTCAGATTCATCTATTCAGCCCATCTAACTTCACTGCTATTAAGGTATTGAATTTCTAGTAATTGTAGGGCTGGATAATGGCTTAAAATATTAGTATTATTTTTAACTTATTTCCACTCTGGGTTAGACAACATCAGCTTGCTTGAATGTTGTTGGTCCATGTGATGTGTACAAGTCACTGAAGCTCAAAGGGGTAATGAGGACCACTATTTGTTATAAAAAAAAAAAAACCTTTAGGTAGTGTCATCCTTAATCTTACTTCAGCGTATTAATGATTAAAGGAAAAGAATCAAGATATGGCCTGATGTTGTTTCATTGGTTTTATTTATTGTGTATATTTTAGTATTAAAAATAACTAACATATTTTAGTTATTATGTTTACTTTATTAATATATTTCATAGTATATTTCATATCTGTTATTTCCTATTCAAACTTTTCCTAATGTACTTTTACTGTAACAAAACCTGACACTAAAGACTCCTTTTGAAAAAATAAAAAAATACCAATTTCCATATAAAAGATTCATTAGCAGGAAGTCGGGAATGTCATGTAACGGAATAGAATTAATTTAGAAGTAATTTAGAAATTTAGAAGCTTACTATAGCTATGAGTATGCTAATTCTTCAAATAATGAAAGAATTAAAAATATGTCAAAATAAAAACCAAACAAACTAAACAACAATGTACGCATTTTGGTGCTTTCTATATAAAAGCCATTAACGTGTTTTATAATCCAGATTTTTTTAATTTATTATAAAAACGTATTAGATATTGCCCAGACTGTGTGTGTATTTCTTTAACAAAACGTTCTACGAGTTTCCTCAGGCGGTGCGTGTTCACAATTTGTGAAACTCAAACATGAATTTAAGGCAAAGGAAACAACTATGAAACATAAAGCAGCATTAAAATGAGTCCGCCGGGACACCTGGCTGTCCCCTAGGCTGCCTCCCCCCCCCTTTGGAGCAGTATGAAATTTCATGGCTTGCTAGGATTCAGGATTTAAGCGAGGCTTTTTTACAGCTGTTCTTCAGGACTCAATCTGTTTTGCACATGTGGCTGAATTTTAGGCTAAAAATACATTTACTCTCATGTATCCTTGAATCAGATGGCTAGTGTTCTAGTAGTAAAAAACGACTTCTGATAGTTTTTCTGTTCGGACTGTATAAAACGTCCAGGGAAAACACATTATATTGTTGAATTCATAGTGTGTGTTTTTGATGTTACAGCCTCGAATTAGAGAAGTATCCATGTCCCTGTATGTTTCTACATTAATGTAGTGAAACTGGCAGCTAGCGGTGTAGAATCATTAGCCTCAGCTTCGATGTCTCCAACAGACCTGCTGTTATTTCTGTAAAAGTGTTGCTAAGGACAGCAATGGCGGCCATTTTTTTTAGCTTCCACAAAACACTCACAAAGCACGAATCTCCACCCTGAAACACATTCTCTTTGTTTATATTTAAATATTTCTTCTGTCTTTAGAGATTCTGGGGCTAATTTGCTGCTGCTTGTGGTATTTTTGTGTTACTTCTCTGCTTTAGAGGCTGTATGCGCTGCGCTAATGTCACTGAGAGATACTGCTATTGTTAGCGCAGTTACTAAACGTAACATAAAACAGTGGATAAAGGCCTTGCTTCTCTCAAAATAAAGTTGCTTTTCTCACCTTTTCAGTCATTTTCCAGAAACGTTCAGTGAAGATCAATAAATGCCGTGCTGGTGTTAATGGTAGTGTTTGAATAAAAGGTGTATAGCTGGACAGACTGAAGGACTAAAGTGCTAGTGCATATGTGCGGTACGGTGTGGCTTATTGGTTAGTCACCTTGCATCTCCAGAGTCTGGGTTTGATTCCTACCTCAGAGTCTGTGTACATGGAGTTTGTATGTTCTCACTGTATTTGGTGGGTTTCTTCCAGGTTTCCTCCCACAGTCCAAAGGCATGCTTTGGTTAGGCTAATTGGCGTTCCCAAAATGCCCGTAGTGTGTGAATGTGCATGTGAATATTGACCGGTGGTTCCGGCACACTTGTAAAATGGAAATAAATACAGTGGTAGTCACCATTGGCCTTTACGGCCCCTAGTTGGACTCCAGAGGTTCCTAGATGGATGATGGATGGATATACATTATAAACAGAGCTGCAACTGGAGGGAAATGATATTATCAATAAAAGCGGTTTAAGGCAAAAAAAGAACTAAGATAAATATTTGACGGCAAAATAAAAAATTAAAAATCTGTGTTAATTATTACACTATATACTGTTTTGTGCCGTTTTATGGAGAATTTTTCCTGTTAATTATTAAACTTTAGAAAATGTGAACGAGAAATAGTTTACTTGACAAAAGAATGAGAAAGTAGAGCTTTGTTTGAGGGCTAGAAAAGTAGCCTCGTTGCTAAAGTTATATATACTGTCATGCGTTTATTTTTCTGTATTATTATTATGATTCTTATTCTTATTCTTATTATGATTATTGTTGTTCAGGGCCCGGACCAGGGCGATATGTTCTCCCACCTACCATCGGATACATAAACCATGACTACACCAAGCCCAGCAGTCCAGCGTACTCCTTTCACCGCCGCATGAGCAGCAAAAGTAAGTGGAATCAGACCTCACGTCATTGCCATCACACTGCTATTTATATGAGGCTGAGCTAAGAGCTTCCTGCTCATCATAACTGCCGGGCATGCTTGGACTTTCCCTGCGTAAACTATGGAGATGGATTACTACACCGGTGCGGCATCCGATATCTAAACTGTCGTTACAACCTTGCTTATAATAGAGAGGGGAGGCAAATTAAACAGTGCACACCATAGTGATATGTTTATTTTGTATGGTGTAATACAATAATCACACCAATCGTAATATCAGCTTGCAACAGGGCGCCGAAACAGGAAAGCACATTTTTACAACTGTGAAACTGTGTAACTCTGTAATTCTTTATTGGGATTTTTTAGACTTTAAAATACACAGCAGTGAAACGCTTTCACCCTATTCTTGTTGCATTGCTGGGAATAATAAAATGAAGCTAGCTCAGGCTTGTTGATGCTGTCTTTT
This sequence comes from Clarias macrocephalus, assembly GCA_011419295.1. Classification (NCBI taxonomy): domain Eukaryota; kingdom Metazoa; phylum Chordata; class Actinopteri; order Siluriformes; family Clariidae; genus Clarias; species Clarias macrocephalus. The sequence continues at coordinate 134,628 of JAAGKR010000444.1, read as the reverse complement.
CTGCCAGTGTTTTTATAGTTTTTTTGTTCAAGTAAGTATTAAAAAATTGTGTTGATTTAAATATATTCGGGTTTTTATTTGAGAATTTATTCAGTTTTACTATATTAATATTTCTACTATAATGTTTTTTGAGATTTAAACTTTTTTTTTTAAATAATAGAATAATTTGACAAAAGATTTGATTTGTGTCTGTTTTTTCATAGAAATATAAAGTAATTTTCATACTGGAAGCTTTGCACAAATAAAAAGAAACCTTATTTAGTTGATATTTCTTCGTTATTTTGTTTCTTTTTTTAATTTAAATTTAGTATTGTACATCAGTTTGTAATAATAATAATAATAATAATAATAATAATAATATTTCAGTAATTTTTTTCCCATGTATTTGTATTTGTCACATAGCACAGTGAAATATGTAGCAGAGCTCAGGGTCAGCCAGGATACAGCGCCCCTGGAGCAGATAGGGTTAAGAGCAAGGCTGCCCCAGGGGTGTTGTATCCTGGCTGACCCTGAGCTCTGACCCCAGCTTCCTAACTGGGATGATAATTTAAAAAATCATTTCACTGTGCTATAAGGTACCTGTGACAAATAATTGAATTATTAAAAAAATATATAATAAATCTAAAATAATCGAACATAATTAAAGCATTTTTGGTCGAGGTGGGGTATGGGGAAAAATTCTGGCTTTTACAAAAAAATATTTGTTTGGGGGTAAAACGGCCCCCCAGGAGGTGTTGTATACATTAAAAAAAAAAAAAAAAAACTAACACTTAGTTTAAACTTTTTTTTAAATAATTTTTTAACAACAACAAAAAAAGCTTATCATATTTTTAACTATAACCTTGCTAAGCACTCATTATTTACATAATTTCTTTAATTACACATAGTCTCAATGCATTCTTTGTAGTGCTCTTTGAAGACTCTAGTCCTGGGCCTCGATACCACGTGGACAGCAAGATCACTCGCTTCGGGAGAGATGGCACTCCGTCGTACTCGATGCTGGGTAGAAAGAAGCTCGGAGGTGAGAATGATCCTCTGGTTTAGTGAAAAGAATAAACAACTCCTCATCAATTTCCTTTCTGACTGGAAGTCAAGGCTACAGTATGGCTTATTGTTATTTGTAATTGGTTTCAAAATGCTGATGGGAGTGGGAGTACAAAGAAAGTGGGAGTACAAAGAAAAGACCTAATGATGATGAGGTGATGCACGTTTTTAAAAATATATTTTTGGAAAAGTAGTCACATTCCTAAAATATTTTATCTTTAACTTTTTAATTTGTGAAATTATAGCAAGTGCTAAGGTCACTTTTGCAGAACTGTTACTTGATAACCAACCTGTCTCTCTCCAGCTGATACATTCCAAACTCCGGGCCCAGGAGCCTACAGTCCGGAGAAAGCACCTCCGGTTAACTTGCAGCGCCGTCCACCGTCCCACACCATGGGGTTCCGTACACGCTATAGAAGCGTAGATGCTGTGCCCGCACCCAACCGCTACACCCTGCCAAACCTGTTGGGCTCACGTATTCCCAACAAGCCCTCCAGCGCCTGTTACTCCATGTCCTGCAGGGTGAAAGCCGGAGCATCTTCCGAGGACTTGGCGGCAACCCCTGGGCCGGCTCACTACAGCAGAACGGACCCAAGCGTCTACATGAACAGGCAGCCATCTTTCTCCATCCAGAGCCGACATACCATCCCCACTGATCCCACGTGCAAGCCGAGCCCGGGCACTTACTTCCCAGAGAAAGTGACAGCACACCTGCCCAGGCCGCCGTCTTTCACCATGGGGGTGCGGCATTCAGAGTTTGTCACACCTCTTGTCATCGAATTAACTGACTGATTAACAACTATTTATTGCTCAATTACATTTGATGGAGAAATGTTTTATTATATGTGAATTATTTACATATTTTTTCCTTAGCTGAAACCAGATATCAGTTCCTGCTTACTTTACAGAATTATTGGCACCCTATATTATCCATAAGGCTTTCCCTAGGGAAAAGAACAGCACTGAGAATCTTGCTGTAACAGGGTCAAAAGAAACGCGATTCAGAATGCTACGTTGAATTTTTTTTTATTTTGAATTTTTTTCTTTCTGAAACACTTTCTTGCTCGCCTTCCCTGTACCTGAGCAGTTTCAGAGGAATGTTTTTTGATTGTTCAGCGACACAGTGGCCTGTGAATCATTCAAGAATAAATATAACATCTGACTTAAGACATGAAAGAGATATACAAGTGCACATGATGACAGATGATCAGTCCGGTGATTAGTATGATGCATGCTGAAGATGTAAGGTGATGCTGAATGGTGATGCTGCAGTAAAACATTTGTTCCCATTTCATAAATGTAATCTACATCATATACTTTAATTTAATATGATGAAAAGCTTTTGCATAGTATAGTATGTTAAGAGAACAAGCCTTATTATTATTATTATTATTATTATTATTATTATTATTATTATTATAACCAAAATCAGTTTAAGGGTGCCTATAATTCTGGATTTGACTTGTAGTTTTCTGTTCGGTTTGACTGTCTGATGAAGAAGTGTTGCAAAAGCATTTTTTTTTTCATTTCATTTTATTTATTTAAAAATTCTCCACCCTGATGAAACATCTTGGTACTGTAGAGGTTTAAATTGTCTTTCAGGTTTGCGTTCACAGACTATGTGGTGTGTCACCAGATACTTTGTCCATGTGCTTTGTCTCTTGGGTTTAATTGGGTCAGCTCTTGGGCAAAGTTATGTTCACGGTGTCGCTCCACTCGCTGCTCTGACCGTTACCCAACAGGTCCATCACGGACACACGGATATGATACGTCCGTCCGGCCTGGACTCCACTCCGGACTAGGCTTTCTGACTCAACAGGACCCATCTGTAATGGAAGATAGACGTGTTCATCACGTCAGATTAGAATATGCTAACATTGTAGTTTATAGAGAAGCTAGTTTATATTTAGGCATGTTAGCAATGTAACAGTGCACATTATCTTGGCAATAAAGGTACCAAATTGTACTTTTTTTGGGGCTGATTTTTGTAGTTACATCAATAGAAATTATAACTATATTTCTGAGAGTGTATCATTAATGTTAACTAGCTTTCAGAAACACTTTTGGGATTAAGCTAGACGGCTACAGTATACCTGACTCAAGCAATGCTAACAATGCTAACATGTAAAGAATTTACAGGTTTACCTTTTATTAGTTCAGTAAAATGTTTCTGTCAGAAATATATAAATATATAAAAAATGATCTGAAAGGAGTCATTATACTAACTAGTCAGTGCTTTTATTTATTAGCATTGTTAGCATTTTGGGTGAACAGTACCACTGAGATAGATAGATAGATAGATAGATAGATACATTACAATCCTACAGTAAATGCTAACAGTGCTAAAAACATAATTAAATAAAGGAGATTTAGCCACAGTATGACTCGTCAAGGATTTATTGATTGATGGATATATTTATTATTGGGATTATGACTCACAATGCTAGCTGTGTTAGAGTTTCCCCACTGGAACTGCACTTTGTACTTCAGAGGAAAGTTCACAGGATCTGGCCATGCGGGTGGAGGAGCCCACTGGACGTGAAGCTTCTTGCCTGGTAAAGCCGTCACCTTCACGTTAACTGGGGGGTCAGGCTTCACTGCGGACCAAACACAAAAGCCAATTTCTGCATATATGATCAATTGGTCACTGTAATAGGTATATCCATGATGTTTTCTAAATCTCACGCCATCAAATCAAGTGTTCTGTTTTTGACTGACAGGACTGGAACCTAGTGGGCTGTATTTTTTTTATTATAGTGGACCATTCCTACCAATCAGAACCAATCTGGCTGTTCTCATGAATGTGCCGTGTTCCTAATAATGTGGTCAATATGTGTACTAGACATCTGACTATACTATATAGTACTCACCATAAGTTTTTGTATTGGCTTAATAATGAAGTCAGAATTTAATCAAAAACAGAAAAATACAATTTATGAAGAAAATCAATCATCTTACACAAAGGTTTCCATGAGATTAGGACTAGATTAAGATTAAAGGCAAACTTTACCAATGTCCTCGAAAATGACAGGCAGGACACGGCTGGCGCTCCCGAGAGCGTTGACAGCTGTGATGTTAACCAGGTATGGCACGTTCGAGAAGAGCTCCAGTTCTTCGAGAACACATTGCCTGTCCTGTTCACTCTGTCTCTGGCATGAATAGATTTCTTCAAGACGCCTGAATAAATAATTCATCATCCACAAGGAACCTTAATTATACGTGAAATAAACGAACACTTAGTGAAGTACACAGTTGTGTGTTCCATACCCTACCTGTAGGATGCGATGTAGGAGGTTGGCAATAGCGGGTCTTGCGGCAGAGTCCATGAGCACAGGGCTTTTACGGGGTAACTTGGCGACCAGCAGTGGACATTTGGTACGGACGGAGGATCTGCAGAGGACATTTATGATCCTAGGATCAAATTCTAATAAAAGGAATTGTTCAAATTATGAATGAAAGCAGAAAAGATTTTAAGATCCTTGCTCGGAACTTAACCTCACTCACATGGTTCTTAGTATTGTTTCTACTTACCTGTTGGCCAAATTATTTGGCCAAACCTGCAATGACATTGTATCCAAATATAT
>JAAGKR010000444.1:0-125000 GCA_011419295.1 Clarias macrocephalus | reverse complement strand
GTAGTTATTATTATTTTTGGTATGAATATTTCTGAGGGAAATTAGCATTTGGCTAATTTTAGCTGCTAGCTTGCTAAGTTTAGACTTTGTAACACCTCATTAGCTGAAGTTATTTTTAGCTAGCAAAAAAACAACAACCAATAAACAACTCAAAAACATGAATTAGGATAATTAAAATGAAGCAAATATGTCTGTTAGACTTTTACACGTGTGTCTTTCACTTCTTTTGAGGGGGGATTTTATTGTTTTTAGACTACTGCAATGGTTAAAGCATGAAAATGAATTTCATTTACATTGTGACTGTTTGTTAAATAATTGTGAAACCTAGTGCACTAAGTAGGGCGCAAGTATTAACCTCGGCAGTGTCCTCAGGTTTTGTACTGTAGGTCAAAGTAAGTAAGAAAACCATGTGTGGGGTGTGCTGTTATAGGAAAGTATTGATTATATCATTGATTGATTTCCAATGGCAATTGAAGAGAAGGCTTTTAACTTTTTTAGTATTGTAGTTTGTCAACGATTATAACTAAGAAGAATTATAACGTCGAAGACATGCTGATGTTCTCAGTAAATCTCTTTTAATATATCCACTTATTCCACTTTTAACGTCTGTGTTCCAGGTTAAATAACAAATAATGTTAAATGAAACGCTAGTGGGCTATGTAGGGGTGTACGATCTCTTGTTCCACACACCAAGTACTGGAGTGCCCTCGATTTGGATGGATTTGGGATTCAGCTTCGGTTTGGAAACTAGTTATCTTTGTAGTCTGCCTTAGGTGTAAATCAAACAACACTTAGGCGTAACTAGTTAATTAATAGTGTAATTAACGACTTTTAGAACACCTGGGACGCTGAGTGATACATACAGTATAGCCAAAGGTCCCAGTGCTGTTACTGTCAATTATCAGCACTTGTGGAATGCCTATCGTCCAATCAAATTACTAACGGTTGTAAAATAGTAATTAACTAAATTTCATCCTGTCGTATTTTTTGTCAGGTTAATGAGAAACCTGCCCTGAAGCCTTTCCCTTTCCAGCATTGATTGTTACTAAAATTAGAGACTCCTTCCATAAGCTCTACCATACAGTATCAATAATTATTGTAGATATATCATTTGATTCATTCATTGATTCTTTGGATGTATTATAGCATCAGTGCATGGAGCGACAGAAAAGATACAATAGTTGGATGTTTATTTTTCTTGTTTGTCAGCGAGATCCAACAAATGACTTCAGCATCATTCCGTCATGGAACAAAGAGTTTGTGTGCCTGCTTGGTCTGGAAGAGGTGGTCCAGTTTCGCTTAGAGTTGCAGGACAAGATTGTATCCATGGTACCTAACAAACATAGAACCAGAGGTAGGAATATTTTCTTTCATATTTTCTGTGGTTGAAAACCCTAAAGAAATTGGAAAATGTTAAACAAATTTAACCTCGAAGAAAACTGCAACGTACAAACAATTATCCATTTATGGAAACGATAACAGTCGGATTAATATGTTCAACAACCATTGCTGACCAATCAGATTTCAGAATTTATAAACACTATGGTATTAGGATTGTACATTAAAGGTGACAGGGAGAGTTTTTCGCTATACATTACACCGTTTGGTCAAAAATCTTTGCACCCTTGACCACCACACCCACATAGCGTTTTTCCCTGAAGTGTTGCACAGAATTTGTATGGGATGTCATTGTATCCATGAGCATTATTCTTTTCCTTCACTGGAAAAAAAGAGGCCCAACAGTGACCCTGAGTTGTGCTTAGGTTGGATTAGAACAACTCGAGTGTCCTTCACAGAGCCCTGACTGAACTCAACCCCATAGAAGACATTTGGGTTAAACTGGGGCTGGAACCTCGTCAACATCCTAACATTAGTGCCTCTCCTCACTAATGCTCTCGTAGCTAAATGAACACAAATTCACACAAGTACGCTCCAAAATGTAGTGGAAAAACTTGCCAGAAACTGGAGGTTGAAACATTAGATCTGAAAAAAGCAAATGTGGGTGTGATGGAGATGTGTCCATAAACATTTGGCTGTAGAACATATTAATGATCATATAACTGTTTTGACTTTATTTTCATAGCATTTGGTTGAATTTTTCATTTGTCATTCAGGGAAAAAGAAGAATTTTTCTATACCTGCCGTAGTGCCAGCAACCCTTCCCAAAGACCCATATACCTGTGTGAAGTGCAGCACTGATGTCTCGTGTTCATGGAACCTTGATGTGAACTGTTCTGTCCTGTGTCACACTTGTTTTCAGTGCAGTTGGAGAAAAGATCACAGGTTTTCCAGTGGACCAAAAGAGACCATGATCAAATCGATTTCGAACAAACCATCCACTCTAACCTCTTCCAGTCAGGCTTTACTAAATCCCTCTCGTTCAATCCCTGAAAAGTCAGATCAGCAGGTCCCCAAGAACTCCCTTTTGTCCTCTTCCAGTTTTCACCTTGATTCACCTTTACATTACTCCTCTCCTTATTCCTCAGATTTGTCTTCCTCTCCGCCTGGATTTTACTCTGATACATCATCCCTTTGGTCCTCCTCTTGTTCTTCAGCTCAGTATTCCTCCTCATCATTAGATCTTAACTACTCTTCTTCATCCACAACCCCATCACCTCCTTGTTCTCCTGCAAAAAATCCATGTAAGCAGGTCTCGAAGAAGATTAAAAAGCCATATTGGATGGTGACTCCGCTTGCCAAGGTTCTATTTAATGATAACCATTCTGGGCAAGATGTGAAGAAAATGAAGAATCAACACTTGACATGGGACAAGTCACTGTGCCAAGAAGAGAAGACTGAGAAGATTGCTGTCTTAGATGTACCCCCATGGCTCAGTGAACATAAAATTCAGACTCAGATGTCGACACCAAATCTGCAGAAGACAACAACTGCAGAAAAAAACAAACCGACTGTGAAAGAGTCATTGAAGCCTGGTCATGGCCATTTGCAAAAGGTAGCTCCTAATGTGTCAGGTGGCTACATTTCCTCAAAAAAAGCTGGATCCTCTACTTACACCTCAGATTCTGGGAAGTCTACAGTCTGCTATCTTTCCAAATCTTTTTCACCTGTCTTTCAAGAGAAACACATGAAGTCAGTTCCACAATGCTTTGATAAGTCCGTCTTGAAGAAAGAAAAGTTTGGAACTAAGTTGCAGCCTCAGGTATCCCATGTTCACCCCTCTTCTTCGAGAACAAGTTCAGCTTCTTCAGACTTGTCCATATTATCCCAATCTGCATTGTCCACCAACCAGGAAAAGACCAAACCGGAGGAGAGCCTGAACTGGAATACAGCTCCAAATCAGAAGATCAATAAATGGATTCAGAGGCCAAAACCGTCCATGGGGACTCATGGCAGCTATGCATCCCACGCTTCTTATTCTTTTGGTCAAAGTGGAAATGTGAACCGGCAGGTTGTGGTGTCACCCAAGAGGGAAAGTTGTTCCACAAAATTCAGGTCAACTCAAAAGTGAGAAAAGGATGCAGTTAGCTTTTAGTTTGCTTCCCTCAGCTTTTTCCTTGTTTTGCTGAACATGTTGAAATGCAGTCGAGTTCTCTGTAATGCATGGTTCCAGTTTTCTCTTTAACCTCTTTTACTACTTTATAACATTGCATTAAGATGGTTTAAAGCTGGACTGTTCATTCTTATCTGCAAAGTGGTGATGTGGCTGCAGATTTTCTTTCCAAGCAATCAGGGGTCAAACCTAATGCAGAACCTTCAGGTTCTGTGGGCTCTGTACCAGGGGTGGCTTTCCAACCAATCAGAGGTCAAATCTCTGCAAAATCTACTGGTTTTGTATGTTCTGTACCAGGTATGGCTTCTGATTAGTTTAGCACAAAAAAACTGCATCCACACAAGTTTGTTACAGATAAAATTGAACACTCCTTGTTTAGAAGATCCGTATCTTCCTTGCGGGATTGCCATCTATTTGTTAGATGTCTCACAAGTTTCCAATTTTATGAGAACTTTTTGTTCTACTAATTGCACTATTAATTGAAACTAAGTTTTGTTACTGTTTACTAATTGTTAAAAATTGTTAAATACATTTATAAAGTGATGTTATTAATTATGTTAATGATGTTATTAGTACATTTTGGGATGTAACTAACTTCTTATTAAATCAGTTTCACATTTAGTCTATAAAGCAAATATATATGGTTCTTGATTTGCTGAACAATAAAAACTTTGTATTACAAAATGTAAAGGGCCTAATATTTTCCCTCTCTTAATTCTTTGGTTGGGACTTGGCGTTTAGCGTTTCTATAATGTGCAATATGATATGACCGCTATGAATACATCAGTTGCAGTGGTACAATATTGTTTCTGTCATGTTTCTGATGTTAGAGGTTGTTTATTGTATTTGACATAAAGAAAACATTATCAGACAGTCTGATAGAATTTGGCTTGGAGTTTATTAAGATTTTGTTCAGTTTAGCAATTGATGTAGGAAACAATTTATATTGTGTTTATATTGGGTATGGTTATCATGATGTATATTACAGTAGGCAAAGTTGGTTTGAAGCAATGTGTGAGGTTAGCTCTTCATGTTAACTGATCAAAGTATGATGTCCCATCCGTCTAGAAACCTATATAGTCCAACTAGGGACCGTGGAGACCAATGGTGATTTCCATTGTATCAGGAAGGGCATCTGGCATAAAACAACTTTTCATGACATACGATACATACTTCACATGACATGTGATACAGGCAAATACATGAAATGAAACAAGCTTTCTTTATACTGGTTGACCTTGAAGCAAGGTTCATCAATAAAAACCTGCACGTTTTATTATAGAATTGCTATAAAACACGCCTAAACATGGCCCTTAGCAACATGGCGGACACGTTGACGCGTGGATACCGGATGTTATTTTCAACGTCCCGGATGAGATGCTGATCGGTTCACTGGCAACATGAAAGATGGCGACGCATCACAGGCAAAACGCTGCTGGTCGGAGGAAAGTACAGGTAACATGAATTTATTTTTTTTAAAAACATTTATTTCTTATTATATTAGACACTGGTAACGTGAAAAATACATTCGTTTTTAATATTTATCTGAATAAAATCACGGTCGCTTCCGTGAGCATAATCAAAGTGCATGTCGGGTAATGCGTATTATTTTAACCACACTAGTTTTCAGGCAGGTCCCGCTTCCTGCACGATGATTGGCTACTTTATGTGTACTCACGCGCAACCCCGGTTGTTTTAGCTAATCTTATCGCAGGGGGCGGGATTATGTGACATAAATCCTCGCACAGGGATTGGGTGTTAGTCGGAATACGGGTCGGAAGAAAAAAACGCGTATTATTTTGCTAACATGTTGACTAGCCGTTTTTTTTTTTGTTGTTAAACTAAATAAACTTGTTTGTTTATTGATTAAAGATAAAACAATGGGGGTTTTAAGCTTCAAACGTTAAGTTAGATGAATATATGTGTGTATATGTTTCTTTTAAAGAACATGAAGCACGCACAGATAGTTAGCAAAGAAGCATACTGAGGATGAGAGTGTGTTCTTAGCTTGTTTAAGTTCCAGCACACATGTGATGATGGATGATGAGGAGGAGATGTGATGTGATGTGATGTGATGTGATGTGATATTGTATGATGAGAGTAAAAACGTTCCTGTATTGGAGAAATTCTGGAACACACACATATTGTAGTATATACTGGAGTGTAAGGTTGTGTGCCTTTTAGGTTTCTTATGTGATCAGAGATGAAGTGGAGAAGTACAACCGAAACGGTGTGAACGCCCTGCAGCTGGATCCGGCTCTGAACCGCCTGTTCACCGCGGGCAGGGACTCCATCATCCGAATATGGAGCGTCAATCAGCACAAAGTACATCCGCATCACCCACCTATAACACAAACACGCAGTGCAGACAGACAACAGGACACATGGCAGCAAATTGTCCGCACTCTAGCTGTAGAATTAAAAGACAAATCCATAATCTTTCGACATTATCTCCTTGCCTTTCAATACACTTTGTCCATTAAAATGTTTTAGGCTGAGCTGCGAGCCACGAAATCGCTGCTGTCTTTACTTCTTCATCATCAGAAGTGAATCTTTGTCCTTGTAGGGCTGCTTTCAGGGGAAACAAACGGGGGAAAGATGAATGAATGATGGCACGAGATCAAGACTATAGGGAGATGCTTTAATACCTCAAGAAGAAGTCGACAGTGTGGACATTGATGCATTTTCCAGGGTTTGAGGATGTGTCTGTTTCGTACTCTGCCGTTTGCCGGTGCATTCGTGTCTCGCAGCTCAGACGAAAACATTTTTCAATGTTAGAATAATGTTGAATAATTACTTTGTCGAGTTTTCATTAAAATAATAGGATAAAATACTCACCTCATAACTCACACCAGTAGAAGCTGCAGGAGTATTAACATGGTCTTCATCTATTAAAAAAAGTAATAAAACGGTGAGAATCAGCTTTGAGTGTAAGAGCTGACTCATCCGGGACAGACGGCACTCGTGTACTGCATTCGCTGTTGGGAGTTGCTGTGTAACTGTGATTAAACTGTCCACACTTTATATGTGCATTGTTTATTATTTAGAAACTCGCTATTGAATAAAGTAACCCCTAAGTTTTACTGCAGCAGGATCCATATATAGCTTCGATGGAGCACCACACCGACTGGGTGAATGACATTGTGCTTTGCTGTAACGGAAAGACATGTAAGTCCGACCTAAACATTATTATTATTTGAATCTAATATTTTTAAAATATTGACAGACTGCATTAATATCTACTTAGTTATTGATATATTGATTATCTCACTAACCTACTGTGACTGAACATAGTTGCAGACTGAGTGACTGACTTACAGACTGACTGGATTACAGACTGAGTGACTGACTTACAGACTGAGTGAGTGATTTAAAGGCTGATTGTCTAAGTAATTGAATTACAGACTGACTGTCTTTTACAGACTGGGGCATTGAATTGCAGACTGACTGTCTTTTACAGACTGGGGCGTTGAATTGCAGACTGACTGTCTTTTACAGACTGGGGCGTTGAATTGCAGACTGACTGTCTTTTACAGACTGGGGCGTTGAATTACTGACTGACTGTCTTTTACAGACTGGGGCGTTGAATTACTGACTGACTATCTTTTACAGACTGGGGTGTTGAACTACAGACTGACTGTCTTTTACAGACTGTGGCATTGAATTAGTAATTGACTGACAGACTGCCTTAATAGCTGCAGACTAACTGGCTGATTTAAAGACTTACTTTCTTACTGACCGACTCTCTCGCGCTGTGGAATTGTGGGTAATCAATCACTACAGTCACAATCCTTTTCGAAGGTAATGTGCAGGTTAATTTGTTTTATTTTTACGTTATTAATTTTTAAGTTATTAATTATTTTTATATAAATATTTTTAAGTTCTGGAACAAATCGTCAGAGTTTCCATTATTTCTTATGGGGGAAATTCATGTTGATGAATGAGTGTTTTTGTTATACAAGCATTCTGAATTATGCTCGCAATCCAAGGTTCCACGGTACTGACTTACTACACATACTCTTTCCTCATGTGCATCCTGACTGACTTATTTACCGCCCGACTGATTCTGTTCCTTACTGGGACATGGACAGGTTTTTATGACTGACTTGTTTACTGCCTGACCGGCTCGTGTATTACTGATTTAATGATGGACTGGTTTACAGCTTTTACGGATTAACTCACTTGCCAACTGAGCTGGTGACTGACTGACGGACCTCTGATCATAAAGCGAGGCCTTTAACCCTCACCTGCTTAATTGTGGAATTAAGATGAGAGAAAGTGCCATAAATGTAAATCTACTTAGTTATTGACAGATCTACAGATTCGATACGACTGTAGCTTATTTATTCACTGACTGACTCACTTGTTGTTTTATAGACTGATTGACTGACTACATGTTGTCTGACTTAATGACCTTTTGCTGATTAATTTTCTGCCTTTTTTTCTTTTCCTTTCTTCCTCCCCGTCTAGTGATTTCAGCGTCGTCAGACACTACCGTTAAAGTTTGGAACGCACATAAGGGCTTCTGCATGTCCACGTTAAGAACTCACAAGGTAGGAGACAACCGACCACATCCTGTTCATGTACATAAACCTCACACTGTTTAGTTTAAAATTAGTGATATGATTTCGATGACGATAATGACGGCGACGGTTCTGTTTCCTAGGACTACGTCAAAGCTCTGGCTTATGCGAAGGACAAGGAGCTGGTGGCGTCCGCCGGGCTGGACAGACAGATCTTCCTGTGGGATGTAAACACGCTCACGGCTCTGACCGCCTCCAATAACACGGTCACCAGTGAGTGAACTTCCTGATCTGGTTATTTTGTATTATATATTAGTCCTGTTAGTTCAGTTAGAGGTACTTTTAGTCCCTAATCAGACGGATGTCATTTTGTTTTTTGGCAGCTTCCTCTCTGAGCGGGAACAAAGACTCGATCTACAGCCTCTCTATGAACCAGCTGGGCACCGTCATCGTCTCAGGATCAACAGAAAAGGTTCGAGTGTTTGTTACAGTTTGTACACCAAACCAAAACCTGTCACTCCAGGATCAGTTTAAGTTCATTCTTTTTTTTTTTTGGGTCAGGTCTTGAGGGTTTGGGATCCAAGAACGTGCGCTAAACTGATGAAGCTGAAAGGACACACGGACAACGTGAAATCGTTATTATTAAACAGAGACGGCACTCAGGTGCGTGTGCTCCGTCTCACCAGCTTGTCTTTCAGGCCGAAGCTGTCCTTTTTAAACCGTTTTTGTGTTGCCTGTCTCCGTAATCCCAGTGTCTGTCCGGGAGCTCGGATGGTACGATACGACTGTGGTCTCTGGGTCAGCAGCGCTGCATCGCTACGTACCGGGTCCACGATGAAGGCGTTTGGGCTCTGCAGGCCAACGAGGCCTTCACGCACGTCTACTCAGGAGGACGCGATCGCAAGGTCTACTGTACGGACCTGCGCAACCCAGACATACGCGTGCTCATATGTGAAGAGAAGGCTCCCGTTCTCAGAGTGAGTGACAGGAAGAGAGGTTACACCTCGCTATCAGGAAAAGAGTTTGTAGAAATAGTTAAAATGTTAAAGCTAAGAATAATCTGATCAGCTTTAATGTAATCAAGGATATTATTTCAGTCTTTCTGTACGACAGAACTCTCTGTCTAACTTATTAATACAAAGAAACAGAATTTTGTAAGTTTGAGTATCTTACACTTTGTTTTATACTAAGTGGGAGGAAAAAATATGCACAAAAAAAAGTAAAAAAAAATCCACACACTAGTGCCACCTGGTGGTCGAATTAAAAACTGCCACGTATTAATCTGCTACCAAAAAACAAGATTATGAAGCATAAGATTCAAATTTCTTGCTTCCTAAACGTGTGATTTTGTTTAAACTTTTGTATTTTCTTTTGTAAATCGCATCTCTTTCTTTTGCATCTTTAGATGGAGCTGGACCGATCAGCAGACCCTCCTCCTGCCATTTGGGTGTCCACGACCAAATCCTGTGTAAACAAATGGGTACTGCTGTTCCCTCGGTTTAAATCCTTTACACTACTTTCGAACACATTTTTTTAAAAACCACAATGCATTAGTTCTTGATTTTGATCGGTTAACTTTCATTCTAACATCCTGTTGTTACCATAGTAACGTATATGCAGCTTTAGATTTTTTCCACTTTACAAACGTGAGCTTGCTTTTCCTTCACCAGTCTCTGAAGGGAATGCACAACTTCCGAGCGTCTGGAGACTACGATAACGACTGCAGCGCTCCCCTGACCCCGCTGTGCACTCAACCCGAGCAAGCCATCAAAGGTCAGGGGTTCAAACGTGGAGGCCGGAGTGGAGTGTACTGATGTAGCACTTTAGCTGTGGATTTATGTGTTTATTTATTTATTTATTTTCAACTGTAGGTGGTGCGAGCATCATTCAGTGTCACATCCTGAACGACAAGCGACACATCCTCACCAAAGACACCAACAACAACGTGGCGTTCTGGGACGTGCTCAAGGTCGTACACGGCTCCGTTTTCAAATTTCTTTTAAGTTTTTTTTTTTTTCCTGAATGTCGGGGCTTGACTTCTTCGTGTTCAATTTTGTTAGGCGTGCAAAGGGGAAGACCTCGGCAAGGTGGAGTTCGACGAGGAGATAAAGAAGCGCTTCAAGATGGTCTACGTGCCCAACTGGTTTTCCGTCGACCTTAAAACAGGGGTGAGTGTTCTCTCTCTCGTGCTTCTCTGGAGCCTGAGTTTGTAACATTTAGAAACACATTTTGTCGTCACACAGATGCTGACTATCACCTTGGACGAGAGCGACTGCTTCGCTGCCTGGGTATCCGCAAAAGACGCCGGCTTCACGAGTCCGGACGGGTCGGACCCGAAGTGTAAGTTCTCATCTTATGTTCTTTTTTTTTTTCCCCACCTTGCTTGATCTATGCTCTAGAAAATGATAACATGGTTTTCATTTATTTATTTATTTTTAATCACTCAGTGAATCTGGGAGGCTTGCTGCTCCAGGCTCTGCTCGAGTTCTGGCCTCGAACCCACATCAATCCGATGGAAGAAGAAGAAGGGGAAGTTAATCACGGTAAAGCCGTCAGTCATCGTAAACGCTTCAAAGACTTGAAGTCCTGCTGGATTTTCCTTAGTAACAGCCTTATGTCTCTTCGGTTATGTAGTAAACGGAGAACAGGAGAACCGGCTTCAGAAAGGCAACGGCTATTTCCAGGTTCCTCCACACACTCCGGTAATCTTCGGTGAGGCCGGCGGAAGGACGCTCTTCAGGTAATCCCAGGTTGTTCATGAATTCAGCTTTAACTGTTTAAGATACAGTACATGCTTTGAGTTTAAGAAGATACGCTTATTATCCAAATCCACTGATGCATAATGTCGTCTCACGTTTAGGAGCAATAATAATAAATAAATATATAGGTAGTCCCAGACTTACGGACATTCGAGTTAAGAATTTCCGCATATATGAACGTGCTGCTGTTTTACCATAGTGCACCAGATACCAATATGTACATAATTGTAAAATATCTTCTGTGTGTAAGTGAAATGTTTAAAATGTCCAAGGTCCAGTATATTGTATGTGCGTGTGTGTGGGGGTGCGGGAGAGATGAGTCGGCCTCACCGGTTTCAATGAATCAGTCCGGCAGCACAATGATGGAAAATGTCTGTCCTGTAAATCTGTCCCGATGCTGAATAATTCTAATTTCCTCAACAAAACAGAGTTCACAGTCCAATACAGTGGAAAACAGCTCTGAGACAATGGCGTCTCGCAATTTAAAGGTGTGCAAAGTCAACACCGTTATATTTTACGCGTGAGATTGCTTCCCTTGGGTGCGGTTCCGGTCGTGGCCACATGATGGCAGTGTTGGGAAAGGGGACAGAGATTTAGTCTAGTGGATCAGTATGGCTTTATACATTGTACATTCGTGTCAAAAGCTTATAAGACTCAGTTTGTCAGACTTGTGAACAAATCCGACTTATGAACGCGCTCCCAGGACAGAACTTCTTCGTAATATATATGTATATAGCAAAAGGTTTGAGCAAAATCCGACTCGCACGCCCGGAAAATGTATTATGTGTTCAATCCATCTCTAAATATTTACTATATATGTTATATGTAATATGTTGTTTCTCGAGCTTTCCACGCATAGGAATTTCCATTGCTCGGTATTGATTAAAAAGGCAGAACGACTTGTCTTTGTCTCCCTGCAGGTTGTTATGTCGAGACTCGGGCGGAGAAACGGAGTCCATGTTGCTGAATGAAACCGTTCCACAGTGGGTCATCGATATAACTGTGGACGTAAGTGTTAACTTGGTTCTCACGATAAGCTCCGGGATCTCTACTAATACTTAAGTTATTGTGGATTTCCTTAGTTACGAACCCTGACTAAGAAAATCAGAGTATTCTGTTTTATTTAATGAAATATTTATTTTTCTTTTATTATTAGTGATTTAGATTTTAGTAAAGGACAAAGAAATCCGCCTCTTATCAGATGACTGAATACATTGATTTATGATATTTTAATACGATTTTCACCTCACTGGTGTGCGTGCAAATCTTATGACATCCACTAATTCTTGGTATTTATGTTGCAATCGTCAAATTGCAAACCACAGCACTTTTTTCTTGCACAGACAAGCAAACAAATGAACTGTTGTTGGATTCTTTCTGAAACTATACTGATTGACATGGGAGTGTGAATTTCATTTCGTTGTTACTTATTACGGTCTGATTTTTTTCCCGCTGAGTTCAGCGCCTTCACAGAACAGTGTGTGTGTATTCTAGTGACCCCTTTTTTTTTTCTTTCTTTTCATATTCCTCCCTTTCAAGCAGCTGAAATTCAAGTCTCCTCCCCAGTGTGTAGAGTATAGTACAGAAATGACAAAATGCTTAGATGATGTTTATTAAGAAACACACAGTTTCTTTCTCCGAGTCGTATAAAGACGCGTCTGGTGTGAGATCTGGAGAGTTCAGATCTCGTAGTGTGAGGAATGGATCCAGGAATGTTCCTTAGTATTCCTGATAGAAATTGTCCTCGGTACTTCTCTCAGTCCTGTTAACAGTATTAAACACATTTTCTCTTATAAACTTTCTTTCGGCTTTCTCCATTTTCTTAGCCATTGAAACCTGATGTGCTCCTCCTCCTCGTTTTTAACTGTAAAGATGATGGGAGTTGAACAGACCCTGTGCCACTATCAGACTTTGATTTACAGGCGTAGTTCATCCCTGACTTCCCGGGACTCTATCTGTGATTATCGACTTCCTCCCTTCCTTATCTGGGAAGCCCCTTCGGGTCCGTCTTATTGGTCAAGTCACAAATCCTCGGGCGACGTTCAAGGAGTCGAACTGCAAACCCTGGACGGCTGCCAGTCGGTCACATGGCATCTGTTTGAGCCAAAAGTCCTCAGGTTATGACTTCATGCTGTTCCTAGGTGGACCACATCGTTCCAAGTCTTTCATGAGAGTTTAGTTCAGACGAGTCAAGCGTCCACAGTCTTGGGTAGTTTTCTTCCATCTTCAGCATCGTGTTTTCTTGACTACAGCTGTTAAGAAGCTTCCAAACTCGTACACATCCTTAATGTTAATTAATTAATTCTATTCAACTTAACAATAAACCATATTCACTGCTGGTTCCTTTTGACCATATTTTAAAAAATCTTCTCCTCAAGCAAACACTGGAATGGTTTATTTTAATGAGGCTTGTTTTTTTTTTAATCCTTTGTTACTTCCACTGAGATTTTCGAGGCATGGCACAGGATGTGCGCTGAATATTGCATTCCACAGCACTTTTACAACCTCTAACCCTTCTCTTTCTGGGCGGATTTCCAAAAGGAGAAATAACCCTCCGAGTAATCAGAACTTCCTCCCAGAACTATACAGCTCCGTGAGAGCATGAACTTCATTTCCCTTACTGATGATCCTTTCACTGATCTCTCCTCCTGTTCATTTACTCCATTCTTCGCTTAGAGCTTTGAGCTTATTTACAGTTCTTCTTCCTAAGGTAGCGCTATCCGTACCCAACACCCTAGACTGACAATGAGACTTGAATCTTCAGACGTCTTTGAATTCTCATTTAAAATGTGTTTTACACAGATTTATACTCACTTTATCCTAGGCTTTAATGTTAATAATTATCACAGTGCACTGTTCGCCCATGAAAATGATTTGATGTTCACTCACAGAAAAGCGTAAAACACTTTTTTATTTAGAAAAGTGACTTTGACTTGTTTTTGTCTCGTTTTGTAGAAAAACATGCCCAAGTTCAACAAGATCCCGTTCTACCTGCAGCCTCACTCGTCCTCCGGAGCGAAAACACTCAAGAAGTAAGACACACTCAGCCCTGCACGCTGCTCGTACAATACGAATGAATAAGACTATTATTTATTAATATTATATTATGCACTATTTGTTATTATCGTGAAATAACGCGATGGTGTCGTTATTTTAACTTGACATCATTCATTTGTTTATTTCAAGATCTTTTGATTGATTTCGTTGTTGCAAGATGTTTTTCAAGAAGTTTGTTTCAAGATATTTACATCATCTCATTGCTTCAGGACGTGTTATTTTGAGTTATCTCACGGTTTCAACATCTTTTACAGTATATTTTGAGTTATCTTGTTATTTCAGGACACATCTTTTGAGTTATCTTGTGGTTATAATAGATGTAGAGATGTCGCGATCTCGTTTTTCCAGAATATTATAGATCTTGATTTATCTCGTGGTTTGACGATATATATTTTAAGTAATCTCGTTTTTTCAGGAGGTATATTTTGAGTTGTCTTGTAGTGTCAAGATGATATATATTGAATTGTTTTGTTATTTCAGAGTATGTATATATTTTGTAGTTTCGTTAGAGATGTTATCTCATTATTTCAGTATATACAGTATAATGTACATTGAGTTATCTCGTTATTTCAGGATTGTTATTTTAATATTATATACATGTTTGCTCATGTTGTTTAGCATTATTTCATTGTTTGAAGATTATATTTGAGTTTTCTTATGTTATATATATATATAAGATATTATAATTTAAGTTTTCTCATTGCTTTATGATGTTATTTAAAATTGAGTTCTTCTCTGTTTATTTTAAAACATTGTTTTATTGTTATTGCATCATCTTCTGCTTATAACAACATACAAAAGTTCTGGGCTTCAGCAGTAATTACTTTACATTTACTTTAAAAAAAAATAATTCGTACCTTTGTACTTTTTTTTTTTTTTTCAGGATTTCTAATGATTTAATTTCTCATATTTAATTTAATTAGCTACACAACCAAATTTCAAAATCGACAGTGTCTGAAGAGATTTTTCTGAAGAGAAGTTAAAGCGTCTCCTAACAGTCGGTGCGTGGTGTGTTTAGGGACCGTCTGTCGGCCAGCGACATGCTGCAGGTGAGGAAGGTGATGGAGCACGTCTACGAGAAGATCATCAACCTGGACACGGAGTCTCAGACCACGAGCTCCTCGGGGACGGAGAAGCCCGGAGAGCAGGAGAAGGAAGAGGACGTGGCCACGCTGGCCGAGGAGAAAATCGAGCTCATGTGCCAGGATCAGGTCCGTTTGCTTCATCGCTTCTCAGATTCTTTGCGAAAAAGTTCGGACGACTTTGAAATTTCCTTTGATTTCATTGTTTTTTACACTTTTGTTTTAGGTTCTAGACCCAAACATGGACTTGAGAACAGTGAAGTATTTCATCTGGAAGAGCGGCGGAGACCTGACGCTCCACTACAGACAGAAGTCCACGTGAGGGCGACGGCAGCGGCGCACACGTCTTTTCCTCTTCCTTTCGTCTGCCTTTCGTTTTTCGTCTGTTCCGGCATTCCTCTTCTGTCTCCATGAAACTGGAGACAGACGCTTTGTACAGTATACTAATCCAGGACAGGAATGATTTTTGTTTAAATTTTTGTGCCCCCCCCATTTAAAGATTTTAAGTTAGTTGAAGATGGCCAGAGACAACGTTTCAGTTAAAATACTGCTTCAGTTCGGGAAGCATCACGTACGCTAGGTTCGAAAGAACTCGCTGAATAAGCTACACACTTTTCAACCAGTCACGTTCGAGACTTGATAGCGACACCTGGAAACTTGTAGTTAAGTCGGTGATCATCAATTTTGAGATCACATAAGGAAATAAATGACTGAAGATTAGACAATCGAGACTCGTGTGGATGTTAAATTCCTGCACGTTTTACCACGTGACGAGATTTAAATGTGTCTGCTAGCAGCTAGCGTCTAAATTTCTTGGTGAAAATCGGGACGTTTCTAAATTTGCCGTATACATATTCACATAAAGTTCTCATAAAGTTTCAGCCATAATAAAACGAGAACGTCGAAGACATTATTGTGATTTCTCTCAGCAGTTAATTTTGTAAATAGCTCGCTTCTTAAGTTATTATCCTGGGAACAGTATTTTTGTATCGTCTAAAAGTCTGTTAAAGGCAAGGAAAAAAAAAATCTCAAAGGATTTCAAGTCATCTTCATTCAGGTCAGCCACAACTGTAAATAAGAACATAAAACCTTAACATTTCAACAGATGGGATTTAACTCTATCAATGCCTGGCTTTCTTCCCCCCAGGATGGCTTCTGGGAGTTTTAGAGGGTTATGTTTCAAAGACTTTCACTAGTTGATCTCACTTCATGGTTTGGATCACACTCTCAGCCAAAAATAAGTCAAGTCGACAAAATCATTTCCCTTTTGCTTCAAAAGTACTGTATGGTATATCTGATATATAATGTGTGCAGTTTTCTGGCCACAAGTTTCAGGATCCTGCAGACTGCAGTCTTATCGACTGCTTAAATAGACATTGAATCTTTTTACGAACTTGCAGGAAGTCGAACTCTGTGGGTGAGTCAGAACTGACTTGTAGAATTTCTTTTCAATTAACATTTAAATTAGAAAAGACAAACGCATCATTTTTGGACGTAATCTCCCCTCAGATCTGCGAGCCACGAACGCACCGCTGTCTTCACTTCTGCATCAGAAGTCAATCTTTGTTCTCCTGAAAGCAGAACTATGAACATTCTACAAACAGGTGAAAGTCCGGTGGAGTGAGATCAGGACTGTAGGGAGGATTCTTGAACATCTGTTCCACACTCCGCCGTTTACTCTCAGACTCGTAGTGATGAACCCGTGTCTCGTCACCAGAAATGATTCTTTTTAAGAGAGAAACTTTCACCTTCCTTAAGAGTATGGCTACAAATGTTGTTTGCAGATCTCCAGACGCTTCTGTTTATGCTCTTCCGTCAGTTGTTTCGGCACCACATACACCCTCAGACCAAAAAAAAAAAAAAAAAAAACTAATCGCTGCACGCTGCTCTTCTTTCGTACGACTCGAGCAGTGCATCCATTTTTGTTCGCACTGCAGTTACAATGAATTGATGTAAAACGCTCAGAAGTTTTTAATATCGTATACTCGCCCTCATATGTTATCATACGCTTTAGCTACAACTTGTTAGTATCGTCTATGGCTGTTCCTGAATACGTTTTTAAAAAAAATAATATTAATGAAGATTCCTTTTAATTCGGTCTAAGCATTCGGTAGTATTTTTTGTCGAGTTCCCTCATGAGCCTGAAGCTCGTGGCCAGAAAAAGTGTACAAACTTCTCATCTCTGTAGCATCAGCTTTAATCATTTGTGGAACTTGTTAATTCCCGATGTGTTTATGATGAGGAAATCAAAGCGTGGGCTTTTCTGCTTGAATGACCGGCTTACGTTGGAAATGAACAGCGAGGTGAAATATAAACCGTATATATAAATATTGTACATTTTGTATTATAGCTAGATGAAATGTTATGTTGTATGTAAATAACCTCAATACAGGCTCATGATACTGTGCACTGTGACTTTTGTGTGTGTGTGTGTTTGTGTTACAAATTTTTATTCGCTCTATACACCTGTCGCAAACCAGTTGTTAATTGCGCAAAGAGTATTTAGCTCATACATGTGTCCACTTGTATTAAATTAACCTTTTTTTTTTCTTTTTTTTTTTAAAGCAACCACTCAAAGACCACGGCATTTAAAAGGAATAAATTTTTAATCTTCTCTTCAATACTGCACAAATTTGAAACCTGTATAAAAACTAATCAATAGAAATCCTTATACGGTTTTATACTGCTTAAAAACTTTGCTGTAAAGTCTTTATCCCCTGTAGGTTATTTCGTGTCCTGACAGAGACGCCTGATGTCCTCCGCCAGCTTGAAGCAGTGAAGGATCCGACTCCGCTCGGCCTGGAGCTGTTCGGGAGGCGCGGTTCCCTGCAGCTTGCTCCCGAACAGCACCATGTCCTGCATGAAGAGACCCACGGGCTCCCGGGTCCCAGGCGGGAGTTCGGTCATGGTGCACGTGCTGAAGCGCAGGTGGATTTGTTTGCCGCGGCCCAGGCCTTCCGCTCGCTCCTCCGTCCAGGTCAAGGGTCTGCGCAAAGAGGTGGAGGATAAAAATGAATGAATAAATGACAGACATGTACTGAAAGATTTAACATCATCTTTCTAAAACTCACTTCTGGTCCTTGGTTAATAAGTGGACCGTCATCTTCGCGTGATTCTTTTCCGGATCCCCGGATATCGACGCTGCTTTAACGCTGAGCTCTCCGAACAGATCCACCAGCCAGGTGAGACGGGCGATCCCGCTGAACGACAGGAACCCGAACCCGCTCTTGAGTAAGCCTCCTGAGACAGGAAATGAGGTCATCGGATCATCAGGCGGTAACGGGTCAAAAGTGTGCGGACACGCGTGATCGTACCTGTGAAATGCAGGCTGCCTTCTTCCAGCTGTTTTCCGGCTACGTCCTTCTTCAGCTGCTTGAAGTCGGGGGTGAGGAGCTCGATGTGTTCCTCGTGCAGAACCAAACCTGGGAAAACATAACGCACGTGTTAAATTTTAGCCTGTTCTGCACCACCATCATTGCATCAAAGCTGGTGCGATTTTTTTATTTTTTATTTTTTTTTTTGTTGTTTTGGCGCCGTTGAAAAAAAAAAAAAAACTCGCCTTTCCTTTGTGCCAGGTCCCAGAGGTCAACAGCTGCATCGTAGCTGAGGGCCAAGGGATACTCCACGCACACGTGTTTCCCTGCTTCGAGAAACTGCCTGAGCACAAATTAAACCATACGGAAAGCGTGTCACGTCATACCGCGCATTCGACATTCTTCAGAATATGACTTTG
Organism: Clarias macrocephalus; assembly: GCA_011419295.1. Taxonomy (NCBI): domain Eukaryota; kingdom Metazoa; phylum Chordata; class Actinopteri; order Siluriformes; family Clariidae; genus Clarias; species Clarias macrocephalus. The sequence continues at coordinate 106,335 of JAAGKR010000444.1, read as the reverse complement.
AGGCGTCTCACCTGATGTATTCTTCATGTCTGACGTTTTCCGTGCACAAGAAGGCTACCTGAATGTCGCTGCGGCTCAGCGCTTCCTCTAAAGGGACCTGACTGACTTCCTGCTGCTCCTCCAGTGTCCTCCTAGACATCGGGAAAACATGATCAGGCAAACATACTATGTCACAGACTAATGTCACATCGTATCTCATCTCATGGCACTGACCTTGACACCAAGCCCTTAAGCTTGAAGATTTCCGCAGCGCTGGACGGCAGAGGCGCGAGCAGGTCCCGGATCCTGGCCCGGCCCGCCATGCCGACCCCTACGACCACACACCCGAACATGTCACCTGAGGAAATAAAAAGTCCAAACAAGGTGAGCCTTGGGGAAAACTAATTTCTCTACATTTGGTGTGGAGAAAGACTGAATTTCAGTTGTATGAAATTTCACACACACACAAGTTTAAGAGTATGGAAATGGCCTTTGGGGGGAACCCTGACATGACACTGAGAAATCATTAAAATATGGTGTAGACACAACGATATCAAGGGTTTGGTTGGTTTTCTGTCGTGTGTGTTTGCTTGATAAGCTTTAAGGCATTATCAGTCACCATCCATCCGGATCTGTGCCGCAAAAACCCAGACAACAACCACCACGAGGAAAGTGGAGGAATATGGTTAATATTTACTGCGATGGTCTTTGGAGTTTTGTATGCCCGTGTTTAGAAGAATAATTATTAACCTGTTCCCAGAGGATGGTTCACCAAGTCAGCTGAATCACTAAAAGAGAGAGGCGTGAATGCCCTGAACTCAATGTGCTGAGTCAAATGTTTCAGCGAGTCTCATCAACCAGTTTCACTGAATCAGCCGATTCTCTGATTCGAGAGGGGCGATTATCCTGAATTAGATTCACTGAGTCGAGAAAAGTGAGTCTCCTGAACCTGATTCACTGAGTCAGTTGATTCATTAAAAGGAGAGTACTGAATGTCCAGAACTTGATTCAGTGTCAAATGTTTGACTAAACAAGGGGAAAGCAAATCTCCTAAATTTGATTCGCTGAACCAGTTGAGTCCCTAAACGAGAGAGCAAAAAATTTCCAAAATTTGATTCACCGAGTCAGTTGATTCACTAAAAGAGAGATGAGTTAAATGTCCAGAACATGATTCACTGAACGAGTCACAGAGTCAAATGTTTCACTAGACAAGAAAAAAGCGAATCTCCTGAACCTGACTCAAATATTTCATGAAATGGGGGGGGGGGGGGGGAGTAAATCTCCTGGAACTTAATTCACTGAGTCGAATGATTCATTAAAAGAGTGGAAACGAATCTCCTGCAACTTGATTCACCGAGTCAGTTGATTCACTGACTGAAAAGCAAAATTGATTCACTGAGTCAACCGATTCACAAGGAAGCGCGGCTCGAATCTCCTGAACCTGAATCAGTGAGTCAGATGATTCATGAGCGAAGCGTTAAAACCTACTTTAACTAAAACCAGGTTATTAATAATAATAATAATAATAATAACACATCTATATTTTAAACTCTTAACACGAAAGCGTTACTTTCTTCAGGGACTTTTGTGTCCATGCCTCTCCTTTAGCTCTTCCACCTGCCGGGGGCATTTTAGCGCATAGCACCGGTAACAGGGTGACGGTTGGTCAGTGGTAAAGGCGCTACCAATTGGAAGGTAGCAGCTTCAGTGTTGTGTCCTTAACCCTGAACTGCTCAGGTGTATAATGAGATAAAATGCAAGTATCTCTACACACGGGCGTCTCTCGAAACCCTAATGCATCATTGGCTGGCAGTGAGAACAAAGAGTTTTCTCTTAATTATGAGATATTATGACTAAATGAAATATAAAAATCGTTCACTTACCGCAGAAAAAGACCAGTTGTTTAGGTGAGAAGGTGCTGTGTGATGCCACTTCTGCACAATTAGACAAAAAACAAAGAATTAATACCAAGGGGGAAAAAACATGACGCATGCGCAGATAGAGAACACTGCAGATAGTGACATCTAGTGGCCCTAAAAGTGAAATGCAACTTTTAATTCAGTAGGTCCTGGTAGATTCTGCAGCAATGTTTTTCTTTGCAGATAAGAAGGTTTTTCAGACAATGTTGAGATTTAATATACATTTTATAAGCAAGAAGACTTTCATTGGGTATGTTTACAGTAAAAAGTAAGAAAGTACTCTTTCATTAAAAAAAGATCTGAAAGTCCCTGAAAGGTTCAAATGTTGGGCCCCTGAGCAAGGCCCTTACCCCTCAGATGTATAATGAGATAAAATAAAATGTAAGTCGATGTATTTTTAACAGACCTGTTGATTAACAAACATAACATTTCCTTATACACTATGAAACACTTTTATTTATACAGTATGTTAGAAAAAGATACCAAAAATGCAAGAATTCAGTCCTAAAATAAATACGATACAGTACACGCGCGCATACACACACTACCATTAAAAGTTTGAACACACTTTCTCCTTCAGTGTTTGTTTATTTATTTATTTATTTGTTTGTATTAATTTCCCAATTGGTCATACATAATATTGAAGATATCCAAACTGTGTAATAAAAAAAAAAAGTTTGTTAACCCAGAATCTCCTGGTTGTTTAATAGTCATGGCATTCACTCATCAGATTCACAAGGTTGAAACCTGGAATGGTTTTTAAATCACAGTGTGCCTTGTCAAGAGTTAATTTATGACCTCTCTTGCCACCTTAATGTGCTTTAGACTGTCAGCCTAAAGCTCTGTCTTTTACAGAGTCAATAGCCCTATTAGTGCTGCTACAACTGCTGTACATGTCCATATTATGGCAAGAAAGATTCACAGTTAAGAAAAGAGAAAAGACATCAAGGTCAATCAACCCAAAAAACCACAAGAATGTTGAATGTATGCCAAAGTGCAGTCGCCAAAGCCATTAGACTCTATGATGAAACTGGCTCTGTTCCAGGAAAGAGAGGCCAAGCGCTACCCCTGCCGATGGGATAAGTTTATTAGAATGACCAGCCTCAGAAACTGCCAATTTATAGCACCTCCGATAAGAAGCCACATAAATGCTTCTTATGGCAGACATTTTTAAACATCCACTGTTTAGAGGAAAGTGCACGAGTCAGGCCTTCATGGTCAAAAAGAAACCATTACTTTGGAAGAACAACAAGCAGAAATGACTGGGAGCAATGGGAAAACGTCCTTTGTTCTGCTGTAGCTGAAAAAAAAAACACCTCTGATGTCGCTGCTGACATTTTTGCAACAGAAACGAGTCGTGCCAAAGGCCGAACCCTACTTTGGGTAAGACTGGCAGGGCTGGTTTTATGATTTGCTTAATCGTTAACATTCCCAGTATAGGTATATTTTTACTTTACATTGCATACATGCATATGAGTTTGTACCAAAGCAAAAAAAAAAAATTATATATATATACCATATAATATTAATTGTACTTGAAAATTGCCACGGGTCAGATTATTGGGCTGCATTAAAGCAAAAAAGAAAAAAAAAACAAGGGGATTTTAAATTAATGGAACTGGGTTAAGAACTCAAAATCTAGGGCTGGACTGTTCACATTTATTTGGAAGTTTGGAATAAAAAAACTTTTTGTTATGAAGTTGGATTGTAAAAAACAAAAATTATAAAATAAAATAAAGTAAAAAACAAAGCTATGTTTAAGAGTGAAAGTAGGAGCATGTCCATACACACAACCAATATGATGAGAACTAACTGGATTGGGGGCCAAACAGCTGTGTGTGTCCATAAGAAGACCACGTGAGATGTCATCTCAGACAATGCTAAGAGTCTTCTAGAATGGGAAGGAATGGAACCGCAGCTGTAAAGGACAGGGAAACTGAGGAGAGAGTGAGATCTATGGGATCTATATAGCAACTAGATGCTGAGTGGTACTGAGAGGAAACATGTCGAGAAGAAAATGTGTGGAAGTTCTGGATAAAGCAAATGAGCAGTTCAAGACACAGAACAAGACATGACAAGATTAAGGAAGGAAGCATTAGACATTTTAAGGAAGGCGGGTGTGTCTTAAGAGGATGGGAAGATGAGGAAAAATGTGACTTAATGGACTCCAGTCTCTCCTTCTTCTTCATTAAAGAAGAAGGAGAGACTAATCTGAAAAAATGCTCCAGTTTGTAAGGGAGCATAAAGATTAGCAATAGGAAAAGGTCATGTGGTCTGAGGAGTCCTGATTGAGCCTATACTAGAGTGATGGCGCATCAGCTATGGAAGCCCATGAAGCGATGCACCCATCATGCATAGTGGCCACTTATGATCTGGGTTTGCTTTAGTCGCTCAGGTCAACGCTTAGCGACATTACGTGGCAATGAAGTGAAGTCAGCTGACGACCTGAATGTACTGAATGAGCAGGTTATCACATCTATGGAGTTTTCCTTCTTTGGATGGAACAGGAACATTCCAGAACTCAGATTGTGAAAGAGTGGTTCTGGGAGCATGAGGAATATATTTTTTTACACATTAACTGACCACCACATTGTGTGTGTGTAATCAAAGTTAAAGGGGACCATATGAAATCTTAAGGTGAGCGCCATTTTGTTTTTGTGGCCAGGCAGTGCACATGCACGAGCTCAGGGTTAAATCTCGCCCTCACCAATATGGCGGAAATGTTGGTCGTCTCGGACAAGCTAGCAACCTCGGCTAATACGAAGTCTGCTGTTTAGCTGCACAAGAATAAGTGCTTGGTACATTGATACATAGCTTGTATTCTATCGAAATTTACATTTAAATGAAATACTTAGGTTAACGAACTTTTTTTTTTGTAGTTATAGTGTTTTCGTTAAGGTTTGGAAACGCAGGAAGCTTTGCAATAAAGTTTGACGAATTCAAAACAAGATGGCCGCCCCCATGTAATACAAGGTGCCGTAACAATGTTTACTTTTTTAATTCAATGTCAAGATCGATAAATAGTAATCAGTGGTAATTATACAACGTTTTTATTTGTATGCACGAGGGAATAACATAAAAAATGTTTTTTAAATTTTATTAATGATGATAGTATGAGAACACGAATGAACATGAATTTATATTTATATTAATTAACGTGATAAAATCATTGTGATGTGACTTGATTGTTTATAAATGTACATGAGAAACAAAGGAAGTTTTATCACTCATTTATAAACTCTAGTAATTGGCTAGGATGAAGAGCGCACGGTAACGAACAATATATCTTGATAATAGGAAAAAAACGCCGTGTTAAAGTTAATCTAGATAAATAAACGCATGAGCAAGTTTAGAGGAAAGAGCTGAAAGTGCTTGAAGCTTTTGAAGTTTTTGTGTGTTTCTTGTCCTATTCTCATTATCACTGCACCTCTGCCGCAGGTCTGCTGAGCGACTGATAACGTCAGGATGAGCCGCTCCATCAATCTCCTGCAGCAGATGACCATCTTTGTCACCGTGGTAACCGGAGGAGGCTGCGGGATGATGTACTACCTCATGCAGCGTGAGTGGCCGAAAAAACCCTGCTGTAACACAAGATCTCATTTCATACATCAGGTAGAATTACGAAGAGTTACAATGCCAGTTTTAGTGCTGTGTAACAGCTTCATGATGATACGCCAAGTGTAAGTGAAATTCGTAAGATTTTTTTTTTTTGACTGAGCAGAACCTGCTTGAAACACTACACAAAGAATCTAAGAAGTCAGTTTGACATTATGTTAGATGTCAGAGTCAAATATTTTCTGGTACACACCAGGCAGTACATTCTTTACTGGGCATGAAAGAAAGTCAACATGTTCGGATTATTAATGTAGCCAAAGAATGAATGATATTGTCTAATAAATTCTCATCTGTTTTTTTTTTTTTTTGCTTAGAAAAATTTGCCAAATCCGAGTACTTACGATCAGCAGTTGAGAAGCTAAACGATCACTCTACGGCGATGGCGAATCTTGGAGCTCCTCCCTTAAAAATCCACAACATCCATCTCACAGATCGGTATAACCGTATCGACCACAACATTGCCCAGGTCAGCCCTTTAATTAATACTTTTACACCAGCTTATTTTCATGAAGTGTTTTATTTCTCCCTCCTAATTGGTCAGAAAAGGTTTATATTATTTCCTATATGCAGCTCTTTACTGAAGTGCTGCCTATAATTTACATCATGAGTTTCTATCATGATGTAATTTCAGTAGTAACAACTTAAGTGTAAGTTTATGCTGGAAATACAGTATAAATGTTAATGTAGTTTGCACTGTTCACATAATAAATTCAGCTAAGAGTCTCATCACCGTACTGCACTTTGCGTGAACAGTACAGGTTTTTCCACTTTTATCCACCTTTTCATTCATCCACTTTCATTCAATTTAATCAAGTTTGACTTGAACGCCCGTCGTACTCATGCCTCTATAGAAAAATATTGACTGTTATATTAAAGCTCACTTGTGACAACGTTTTTGTGTTTAATTGGTTTAGCTCAAAATCCCAGTGACTGGCTTGAAGACTGGAGGCTACCTGTACACAACATCCAACAGAGACGCTAGTATGAACAGGTACGCTGCTTCCACCTTTTGGCGCTACGTCCTTACATGCTAAATAGAAAAGAACCATTCTCAAACAGTGACTTTAACATGAAACCCTCAGGGGAGAAGATGTTGTGCTTACGAATGTAGTGCTTCTCTCAAGAACAAACAGTCTGTGAAGTAGACACAACATGCAAAAAACAAAACAAAACGTGGATCAAAAAACGTCCCAGGATTAAAAAAAGTCCTTAGATGTATTGACAAACTCAAAGTCATATGGAGACAAAACTTTTGTGCTGTATAAAAAGTTTCTGAACACCTGCAGTTGCTTATTTAGAGTAAGTGGAAACTAATGCTAATGCTTGAGGTGAAAGCTACAGATTAAACTCTCTAAGACAATGCTGTACCGTTCCTGAATGGCTGTAGAGCCATGATTGATGTGAAGTGCCTCCCATCCTAGAGAGAGCTCGGCCAATCAGCTCTCACTAGGCCCCCGGCTGCGGGAGGCTACGGCTTCACTCGGGATTCGCGCTTGAGAACGGCAGATGATAGAGCGAGCACTTTACCGCTCCACCACTCGGGGGCGTTCTGTACTTTACTTTAGTAGTTTTATTATAGGGTTATTTTTTATTTTTACCATTACCCCACTCAAAAGTACAACAAATATCTTTACTTTTACTTAACTACGTTTATGTATTTCTGCCACCTGCTGAGTATTATGCATAATCGCCTGACTTGCCTTTGTAGTAAAGTAACGTGTTTGAGATTATTTACTATGAAAGAGGCTCCTGTGAGCGAATACAATCCCCGTACTTGAGTAAAAGTGCAGAAGCACTCAGCTTCAAATATACTTAAGTACACAAATGAGTAGAGAGCTTCTACAGTACTTTTACTTGAATAATATTTTCCCTTAGGAATCTCTACTTTCACTCATGTCCAGGATTTTTGCGCTTTGCTTACCTTTCGTGACCTTGTTGTGCTGCTGTAGGAAAATAATCATCGACAGCACTAGCCAGTCATAGGTGTCTCTGAGTTTGTGCAAACAAAATGGCTTTGAAAATGCAACGGTGTATGAGCACCAATTAGAAGAGCCGCGGCCGGTGGAGGCAGGTGTGAGCCGGCGCCCTCCCTGGTTGGTAGGCGTCACTGAACAAGAGGAGCGGAAATGAACTTACTAAATTGAGCAGAAATCACTGAAATCCCCCTTAATAAATAAATAAGACAATATGCTTTTGAATGCTAAAACTAGTAGTAATATGGGTACAGTTAAGTGTAAAAGTTTGTACACCCTCAGACCTGTATCTGACCTGATGTTTTAGGATGTTGGGTTTCTCAGAGGCTTCTTCAGCATTACAGGTCTTTAAATTTCTAACTTTAATAAGCACAGATACACCTTTTGCCTTTTTCAGATCAAATAAAAATGGAGATTTTATTTATTTATTTTTTAAATTGTTGTTCTTTTTTTTTTTAAAAAGGGATGTTCTCTGAATGCAGCACACACACACACACACACACACACACACACACACACACACCCACACTTCATGTTGAACATCTTGAAATTTACATTCCCTTTCCATTTTGTTCCATTCAAACTTTTCGCGATGCAAACCTTTTCTCCTCCCCTCTGACTTTAGGGAAATTTCCAAAAGCAGCAGGGCAGAATGTAGAATCTCAGTATAACATCGGGTCTGTATATTCCAGAGGTGTGTGTGTATGGGGGCAGTAAGAGGGTCAGTGTTCAGGTGAACTTCCTTTCTGAGCTGCAGAAGTGATCGATTAAATATCTGTTTATTGTAACATATCAATAAACTTTTTTTTTTTTTTTCACCATTGTAACATGAGAATCGATGTTAATCCTATGTTTTTAATGTCATGCCTGATCGATGTAAAATAGCTCAAACCCTCGACTCTGTGCTCGGACTGCATCTTGCACCCTCGTTTACGACGAATTTGTAAATGTAAATGAACGATTCTGCACGGGATCCGTCACTCTTTCTTTCCTGGAATGTTCTCTGTCCTCCGCAGGTGGCAGCTCCAGCGAGTGGCTTTGCACCTCAAGACTGGCGAGACCATCGAGATTTTTCCCAGATCAGACTTCGAGTAGCTTTTACATGTAGCTGGAACAAAGGGAAGGAAGGTTTAGTGTCAATAATATGTTGGATTTAAAAAAAACAAAACAAAAAATAAACAAAAAAACATCTATGCTGCTTAAAAAAAAGAAAGAAAACACATAGTCCCGGTTTGACTTGAACGACCCTCACATATACATTCTCACATTTATTTATTTATGTATGAATGAATGAATGAATCGTTCAGGTCAAAGTGTATATTTGATATAATAACATGTATAAGGACAGCCAAAAAAGAGACATGCTGTGAGAGACGCATGATTTTAGTAAATGAATAAAAGGAAGTCGCTCTTATTAAATTGTTTCGCTGGTTTTTAATTTATTTATTTATTTATTTTTTAATGTGAGAGTCTAAAGATGAGTTTGTGCTCTCAGATGGTGTATACTGTACTGTATGGTCGACAAAACCAAAGACTTTATAATTCTTATGCTATCCTGCTTCGGTTTTAAGTAGAATGCATTGCAGATGTTTTTACAGATACAAAATAAGAAATCTTGCAAATATGAATGTGTTATGGACGTTCAGGTCAAACCGGGACTTGTGATGTAATTTCTCGTGAATGACGGCGTACATGCAATCGACGTTTACAGAAGACTTCGAGCACAGTACGGTGATGAGACTCGAGGTGGCTCTGAGCCCACTGCAGTCATTCCTGTGAACATTCAGCGAGTGGTAACTTGTGAACAACGAAAAAAATAAACTTGTGGAAGAGACGCATCCGTCTGTGGGAACTGTACACATACTGTAATCATTCATACAAGTGTTGTCATTGCCAATTGTACAGTCCTGACCTTTTGGTCCAAGCCATTTTCACCTGTTTTGGGCCATTAAAGGAGTTCCTGGGAGGCCGGCGTTTTAGACTTGAAGCAGGCAGAACCATCGTGGTTCTGGCGTACTTGGAAAACCTTCTGCCTTGATGGTGTCTAAGCACTAGTGAAACACTGGGATAAGTGCTTTAGTGTGGCAGTGAGTTATATAGAGAAATAAAGGGGTTTTCTAACTCTCATATCAAAAGTCCCAGTTTGACTTGAACGCTCCTTGTATATAATTTTCTGGTATAAAGGCAAGTCTGTGGTTGCAAAAGGAAATGCTTAATGGACAAACTGTTATTAAATTTGATTATCTCATGGCTTTAACTTTGACAAACGTTCCACTAGAGGATGCCGTTGGTCTGAAAGTCTGCGATCGCCTTTAATGACATGCTTCTCTTATCTGTTGCATCAAAACACACATACACACTAGTGCCTTGTTAATTCTTTGACACAGAATAAGAGGCGCATACATAAAATGTTTATTTAACGTCTTCCCGCACAAATGAGACGACTGGACACTCAGAAGTGTGCATAAGAATCGTTAAAAATCAATCCATCACGCTTGTACTGTATAATTGAGTAAGGATGCCTTTTTCTCTCCAGAGGAAAATCCCCAATAACGAATAAATAAATTTTTGCTCGTTGTGAGCGAAGTGTGAGGTGCATTTCTAAGCCCTCTTTATCATATTCAAAGTGTTTCTCCTCCCGGGAGTCAGCGTGTTTTCTTTGTCTTTCGCAAGGTCCTGGCATTTCGCCTCTATGCCTCACACCCTTTTTTTTTTTTCGCAGAATCATCTGTAAGGTTGGAAAGTTTGTATTAAGCTTGACGTGGAGTTATTATTTCAGTTTCAATCTCCGAAAGCAAATGATTGAGTCGTGTTCAACTGGGAAGTCAAACTGGGACTTTTGATTGTACAGAACGCAGTTATGAGAGTAAAAAACGAGTTTATTTCGGTATATAATCCCCTGCTACGCTAATGCACTCATCTCAGCGGTTCACTAGTGCTTGGATAGCATCAAGGCAGAAACTTTTCTCAGTGTGCTGGAGCCATGATTAGTCTGCCTGCTTCATGTGTGAAACGCCGGCCTCCCAGGAACTCCTTTATTGTCAAGAAGCTCAAACATGTGAAAATGGCTGGGTGCAAGTGGTGTTGGTGAATGAATGTGTGTACAGTTCCCACAGACAGATGCGTCTCGTCTGCAGGTTGGCGACGAGTTAACAGTCGATTTTCAAGGATTTAAGTGTTCCAATCGCTGAATGTTCACAGGAATGACTGCAGTGCCACCTTGGCCACCTCACTGCCTTTTTTTTTTTTTTTTTTTTGGATTTTTCCATCCTAATTTAGTCTTAAAAGTCACTAGGGGGCTCCACATTAAGGCTACTACTACAACTCAGCCGGGAGGGCCGAGGACTCGCGTGTTTCCTCCACACCACGTGACGCCAGCCAACCGCATCTTTTTAGATGAGTTACAGCATCACCCGGGAATTTAACTCGCGAGCACTTTACCACTGCGTCTCTTCTTCTTTAAAAATGTTTGCACCATTCAAATGTTTTACTCTGGCTGAGTATTCTTCTTGATCTTTTCTGTAGATGTTGATGAGTTTTATGGCTCCGTTCCCCGGTAATTTCATCACGAGTCCTGGTTTGAGTTTGTATTACGTTGAGAATAAAACAATTGGCGTTAGTGACGTTACCGCATTTGTATAATCCTGAAAAGGCTTATTTACCAACACCAGCATGTCCTGAAGTCTTGTATTCCTCTCATACTACAGAACAGAACATCGTGTACTTAAAAAGAAAAAAAAGAAAAAAAGAAAAGCTGTTTCAAGTTCCAGTGTAGAACATCAGGCAAACATGTTAGTTCCTGGTATCAGTTACATTATGCCGTGTATGAGCAGAAGAGCAACAGCTTCTTGTTTTATTCTTTCTCTCATTTTTCTCATCTTCATGTTGTCTTCATCAAACAGCCTCTAATTCAATGCATGGCACATTATCATCCCTATCGAATAGTGGTTTAGTTCTGTTTGCATAATTTTGAATAATTTGCCATTTCTTTGGCACTCTGTAGCTGACATAAATGCTTAGAAAGCATTCTCTAATATCAACCGGCCAAAATCTGCATTACCGGATACTTCATCTAATATTTCAGCGTCCTCGATATGCAATATTCAGCAACCCATTGGTGAAGTGTTTGCCTCTTAAAACTGTTCCAAATTACGAATGAATGAGATTTAGAGGGAATTTTGTTAGCACTGTGTACAGCGTTGACCATGTAAGTGCTCGAGTTATAGTGCAGTCCATACGACAATTATCTTTATTTGCACAACCAAGAAAAATTTCATTTAAACATAAAGATCGGCCAAAAAATAACGAGCAGCAATAAGGCTTGAATTTGCTCTTTTTAATAACTTTCTTATTATCCTGCGCTGACACTATTGCATTCCATGATCTTGTAAAACCCATACTTAGTTCATTTTTGCATGTAACCACCAAAAATAAATAAATAAATAAATACATGTCCTTAGGAACTTTCATTGACTTTTACTACTTAACCATTAGATTTAAGCCCGTGAATACTGGATGCATGTATTTCTGTTCAGAAGACCAAGGAAAGCTTTCCATACTTGTAAAAAGTCCCGATATTGTGTCTTCTAGCAGAGCAAACAAGTGAACGGCATTGTGGGGGAAAAAAAAAACCTGTATTGATTTGCATTGTCCATCGTTCAAATTAATTTCTTTACAGTTTCACCAAGATCGAGGTATTGAGTTTGATAAGTTGTAAACCTTTTGTTTAGCATTTTTCCGAGTGTTGATTGTCTCTGTAATTGTCCACGTAGCTATAAACGTCCACGTCTTTAAAATAGTAATAAAATGAGTATAAGAGAAATGACACACATTGTAATTGTGCTCTCATAAAGAAATAATCAGCAACAGTGTGTTGATATGCTGTAAGAGGGGTGTTCGAGTCGAACCGGTATTTGTGATGGCATCTCTGGTGCAGGCGAAAAACTTACGCGGATGAGACTCAGTAAAACATTTAAATGGTCCAAACGGTTTAAAGGAGGCCGTACGTCAATGATGTTTGAATTGCTCCAGTGAACATTCGGTGAAAGATCCTTGAAAATCAATGTCACTAACTGTCTGTGGGAACTGTACACACATCATTCAACAACACCGCTTGTACATTACAGGAACTCAGCTAGGAGTCTTGACCTCGCTCCAAGTTCCAGACAGTCCGATTATGGCTCCAGGGCATCAACTTAATACTGTAACCCTTAATGGTATCCAAGCACTAGTGAAACACTGGGATAAGTGCATCTATATAGAATATGTAGAGAAATTACTCTCACCACTGTTTCCTGTTGTTCCCCACAGTCCCACTTTGAATTGAACGCCCAGGGGCATACCACGGCTGTCGCACAAAATGCCTTTTTCTTTTAGCACAATGTTTATGGATAGATGAAATGTTCTACACATGCCTGTCTTAGTGGACCAGTTCTCGCATTTGGAGAATTCCCTGGAAGCCAGTTTTATTTCCAGCCAGCTTCCTCTTTCAGCCACAGACCTGTAAGGTCAACAGACGCGAAACATCGATCAAGTTCTCAGGAAACTAATGGTACAGTAAATGTCAGGAAAGTCCAGGAAACTTCAGCTGGGATCATTTGACCATCAGGTTCACTCTAGTTAGAACCAAAGTCCAGTTTGAATCATTTCTTTCTTGACTGGCTGGAACATCTGGAAGAGGATGTTCTGGTGATTGACTCAGCTTTTATTTATTTATTTATTTATTTATTCATTTTTTTTTTATTTTTATAAATTTCACATGTTAGAAGTAGACTTTGGTTCTTTCCAAAGTGACCCTGATGGTCAAGTGATCCCAGTTTTGAAGTTTCCTGCGCATGGAAATAATGCAATAGAAATCTCACCCACACTTTGATATCATATAAGATCACAGTATACCTCAGTCTCTTCATGTGGCACTAAATATTAGCATGTTTAAAATTAGTCTTGTCTCATTTTGCAATAATTTCGCCTAGATATTATTATTATTATTATTATTATTATTATTATTATTGGTTCTTTTGCAAATGTGTCCTAAAATGACCGGCCTGATTAGTTACTCTGCTTAGAAGTAAAAGAAAAAAATCATTGTAAGACCCCTGTTTTTTTTCCGCTCTCTGCTGCTAAGGGCTCCATCACTCAACAGGATAGTTAGCAACGTCTCCATAAGGTCATCGGGATGTAAAGGCCAGTCGTCCTTATTCCAAAGGTTTCCCCAAAGCCTTGGAGTCGTTTCGTTTCTGCAAAGATTTGCTCATTACTCAAGGAGAAAATCACAGGAATGAGACAGTGTTTATACATTAAGCCTGAAGCTTAAGCTGTCGAAGTGTTTTTGGGCCGGATGCATGTGATAAAGGTAGTCCTTGCTGTCACCTCTGCTGTCTTTCTTTAATGCCATACGTTTAATTTGCATAGGCTGACTTTGATTTACATGCACATTTACGTTTACGTATATTTATTTGTCAGACTCTTTATCCGAAGTGACATACAAGCAAGGTAGAATCCAATTCCATCTAACAAACCTCGCAAACCAAGCAGTCGAACGGGAAAACAAAGGGTAGTCATGACAAAGAGTTCATTAAAAGTTAGGACGCCGATTCACTTCATCGGCAAATTAAAAATGCAACAGTGTGGGCCGCATTCTAGTATTTCTTCTAGTTTCCTTTTTTCTTTGGCGTAAACATTCAGAGAGCGTTTTTCACCTGTTAATGCTGTTCTGTTCATGGCTAATAGCCTCCCACAGGCCATCAAGAAGCAGTGTGAGGTGTATTGACGTATTCAATTGCAATTATTTGTGCTTTGTACAATGCCTAGTTGTACTTCTTTATGCTCAAAAGAGCACCGGTCAATTTTTTTCTTGCCCTTAACTCTAATGGAGCACATAGGAGTGTTAGCATGAAGTGATTTACGAATTGATTGATAGCGAAACCTCAAGCGGTCACTTTTTATAGTAAGTGCAAGTGTAGATTCGAGCCAGCAGGTGTTCTCTGTGCCACTTAACACCACGATCAGGTCATGGCTTTTCACTAATCCTTAATTATACACCGTACCACATGCAAGATTACAAGATTTATTTTATTTAACAAGGACACTTCAACCAGTGGAGGTTAAGGAAGAGTGATGTGTTACCTGGGAAGGTGAACAGCCATGCGGATACATACTTTTGTCTGCATCAATGGACAACATGTAGAAGGATGGTATGTATTTTATCCCAACAACTGCGTGTTAGGTTTGAGAGAAGTTGCTTTCCTGCTTTTTAGGAGGCTTTTCTTCTGCCTGTAACTGTAACTACACTGTTGCAGCCTGCAGTCTGTTTCATCACCTGAACCTGCTGTTCTTGGGCATCTTAATCATTTCCACTGTTTCAATGTTTTAGATTCGCTGGAATTCCCAAACTGGAACCAGGTTTGTGTAGAAGTTCGAGCTTATCATTGAATAACAACGCCGAGCCTGATAATGGGATTTCTAAATAAGGAAATTGGTGAATTAACATAGAAATGGCAAACACTGCATAGATTATAATCTCTCCTAACCTGAGGAGGTACGTTCCCTCGATGTGTGTTCTATACACACCTATCATTATAGTAAACGTTAGGATTTACTGTGTTCTTTTATACACACCTGCACTTGTACAGTAGTAGCTGCCTTGTTAGCAGATTAAACCTGTTATGGATTTCACAATGATGACAAACGTCACACACGAGTTTTGGTTCTTGTCCTGTCTCTCTGCCCCTGGCCTGTCATTGCTTTCTTGTTCTATCGTGTCCACCTTTTGTTGTTTAGGTTTAAATTAGTTTGTCTTGAAGTGTCTTCGATTAAGAGTCTTAGCATGCTTTATGTCTAAGCCCTGTTACACAAGTGATCCTCCTAATGATGATTGCTGGATGCGCTATTCACTAGGATCCTCTCTCATCTTTTTGCATCATAAAGAGCCAGGCTGACTTTTCTATGAATGAGAGAATTCACTGGAAGTCATTGTACATGTAAAGCAGAAAAAAAAAAAGCCTTTTGACATCTTCAGGTAATAGCTATTAAAATATAAACTGATGCTGAAAGTGAGTACAAAGATAAACTACCCATGACCTTGAGACCTATCCAGATGATGATCTGAATGTTTTAGTCTAAAGTCTATGTGCATGTCTGAGATTTTTCAAGTCATCCATGCCAACCACACTGTTCAACCTGAAAGCAGGATGACAGTATGACTAACACAATCAAAAGAATGACACATAACCGAAAGTTCTCACGTAAATTTGAGGCACCATTACTTCCCGGTAACTTCCTTTCGTATTTTTTTTTTGGTGTCACTTCATCAACATGTTCTTTCAACAGTCAAACCTCAGGGATTTTGTAGCGTTTGTCTTTACACCGCAAACATGAGTGAGAGTAGCTTTTCAGTACTTTCGCCTTGGCGTCTGTACTCAAGGTCTGAAACTGGATGTGGACATTTTGAAGATGAAGTTTGCCTTTAATTCCATTCAATTCAATTTTATTTCTATAGCGCTTTTAACAATGTTATTGTTATATTTCTTTATGTAATTGTTGACGGTAATCTTTTATCATCCTGCCATAACAGAGGATGCATTGTCAAGTTTTTCAATCTTGTCTCTTTCAATCGTTCTAGCAGTTGGCTGTTGTGTAGCTTTATTGGATGCTGCAGTGCGAGAAAACCATGTTACTGACCTGTTCAAGGCACTGCACGGCATGCTGCTTATTTTCCTATAAGTTTATTCATCACACATACATTAGTGCACGGTGAAGTTCTTTATCCTTTGCTTATCACAGCTTCTTTTAGTTAGATGGTTAGAGCGCCGGGTCAGCCAGTGGCCCCTGGAGCAGGCAGGGTTAAGGGCCGTGCACAAGGGCCAAATGGCGACAACTTGGTGGAGCTCGGACCGCTGACCTTCTAATCAGTAACTGCGAGCCTTAACACGCTGAGCCACCACCGCACCCAATAACAGCATGTTTTCTTACTTCTCTTAGCATCTGATTGACAAAGGTTCATTTTCTTTAACTTCAGGAATGACAACCGATACCATTTATCCATTTATAGCTACTGTTAATTGCTGTAGAATGTAGGTGTAATGAGTTGGCTCCTGTTATCACATTTACAATCATGTTATAGCGGTTAGAAATCGTCGTTAATGGTAATCAACACCTTCTGACCAACTGTCATTAAGAATTCCAAGTAAAACCGTTGTGTTTCGTCCTCCTCACTTCATCAACTGGCTTCACAGACGGTTCAATTCATCGCACTTGAATGATGTTTTTTTCCATCAAAGCATCATATCGAAATTCTGCAGAAAGATAAGATTACTGTAACTACAGTATGGCTGTAAATACATGTTTTTGTTTATAGTTTCACACAAGTTCTATCATGGTTATTGATCTCTGTCAAAGCTGTACCTGTGCTTCTGCACTATATTTCTAAAGAACAAAGGAGAAGCAGTAGCTGCTAGATGATGTTCATCTCTTTTTCTAAGCCGATTGGCGTATTTTGCAAATAGCTCTGCTTTACTGCGTCATCATCTACCTGTTTAAAAAGTTCTTTTTCCTAAGAACGGCGCGTGTTGTTAGAATGAAGCGTACGGGTGTGAACTCTGTAAGGAGTTGCATCTTTTAAATGCATAATAGACAAAACAAACCGCAGGAGATCATAACAGAAACCTTTTTTTTTTTTTCACCCAAACCTGGCCTGTTTTCAGTCCTAATACATGTATTTCCTGGAAAAACCTGGTTTTGAAGAAAAGCGACATGAGCGTTATAAAGGCTACAATGATATCATACATAACCCTCATTTATGTTGTAGTTCCTATGCGCAGCTCTGCTCATGCGACTCTGGTGTTACTTATTTAAAATATTTAAAATTATTATTGAGTATAAGGAACATGACTCTTGTAGCCGATTTTATTCATGTGTTTGATTTACTCCGGGTTGCCATCACCTGACTGAAGCGCATGACAACCGAGTAAACAGGGAAGTTACGACAAAGAAGCGCTCTTGTTCTCCTGTGATGAGGTGTCAAACTTTCAGTTACTCGGTTGAGAAAATTTAGGGGATATCCAAGAACTAGGGTAGCATTTTGGGTCATGGGGTTTCAGCGTAAAAAAAAAAAAAAAAAAAAGTAAGAACAATCAAGCCATGTTGTACATTTTGCATTTATTTAATACGTCTTAGAGAAGTCTTCATAGATATATATACTGGGGAATCCAACCAGTGAAATATCCACATACAGCAAATATCGATAATAGAATCATAAATAAAACATATAATGAGTTAAAATGGATTTTTAAACAGTACATAAATCAGTCAGATAAGTCAGATCTTTGATAAATGGGATGTCTGATTGTAATTAGAAACGAGCTTTTCCAAGCGGCCATCTATTATTTTTTAAAGATCCTGAAATCCAACGTTAACCAGTGTCTAGAATGATGTGATAATTTAAATCATTGAACAATATTATGTATGTACACACACACACACACATATGTACAATAGATAGAAGTCATACACTTTTGCACCATTTAACAACTACTGTCCTTGTTTACATGTACAGCGAACTCCTTGCAATTGACCAGAAATTGCCCCAAATATTTTAAATCCTAACAGTGATTTATTCCAATGAACTACTGCTAATTCCACCAAGACTTCCATCCTCTGCCTAATCATTATCTCACCGAAACATAAAACACTACTCATTCGAAACGTTATCTGCTTGTCCTGCAGTTAAAGCTTGGTTTACAATGTACAAATTTTCTGCTTGATTGTACAGAATTGCACATCACTAAGGACTGAGATAAAAACGATGTGCTCACTAATGGCGGGTGTAATTCCTCTCTGTCCAAAAATGGTTAAAAAACCAAGTCCTAACAATGTCCAAGAGTTTCGCTCAATCTCAAAGTGAGAGTGTTGCTCCATCCTCGTCTTAAAGCCACCAGGAGGAAAACGGGGTCACTTTGATCATGCTGACTGATGATGTAAGCATAACATAACGAGGTTATCTTACACAGATTGTCAAGCATTATCCGTTATAGAATTTGGTTTGGAATTTACTCATCGTATTGTAGTAAGAAAAAAAAAAAAAGCTGAAATTTTACATTGTAAATCTAGCTTATGATAACATCTTAGTGGTGGAAGTGATGTACAAAGACAACCATGGGGACTTTCCTTATCTCAGAAAAAAGTACCAGCTAACTCATGAACGTGGCATTGTTGCTCCTGTGGTAGCTCGATTAGCTTGTTCTTGTGTGCATACTTCCAATCCACTTATGTAGTGTAGCAGAACAGCAAGTCAGCAAGGCAATAGATGTGATGCACGAAGATGAGGCCAGTCCAGTGTCAGAGGTGACCAGTGTTGGAGTCCTGCACATCCATATCAGTCCACCAGTCCAAACCCATTATCAGGGCCAGCCCTTGCCATTGACCTTCTCTAGCTCATCTTCAATAGTCCTTAAAGGCGAGCCACCAGGCCTGTCTTTATCCTGAAGCACATCGTTAACATCGAGATCCTTACGAGACTGATTCCAGTAGGGTTCTGTAGAAGTCAGAACGGAGGAACCTGGGGTACGAGTCCTTTTCCATGAGGCTAAAAACGATCTTCTGTGCCTCGTCGAAGCAGTTCTTCGTTGGGGTCTGCACGTTCTGTTTGATCAGCTCCCTGGTCTGGTGGTCAATGTTGATCTGTTGGACATTACAAAAAAAAAAAAAGTTAATTTTTTTTTCAAAATCAAATGCTACATGAATTTTCTCAGCTCAATGGATATTAAATGTAACTTTGTAAAAAATAAATAAAATTTCAAATGAAATGTAGAATTTCTACCTCTTTAGGAGCTTCAGCCTGGATGTATCGTTCGAATATCTTCTTGGCTCTGGAGTTTCGCCTCCTGGGACACATGATTTTCTTGAAGTCCTCACAGATCATCCAGAATTCAATGTTCTCATCACTGAACTCGGACTTAAGGAAGGCCTGGAAAGTTGTTTTACCAGCTGCAGAAGTTGAGAAGAAAAGAGTCACTCTGTGTAGTTTTTATAATAATAATAATAATAATAATAATAATAATAATAATATAATAATTATTATTATTATTATTATTATTATGATTACAGATTTAACATTAGTCAAATTTTTTTCTTCCTTCATGCCTATTTTGCATCTCTACAAATACTGTCCTATGAAAGTCTAATGAGCATGTTTGACAGTAATTATCAGAACATATATATACAGTATATATGTATGTATTTATAGTATAAATATAGTATTGTATAGTAATGTATGTTGCTTACTTTTTGATCCAAGAAGAGTTTCTAGAGATTGGGACCAGACCAGTCTCCCCTCAGTGTGGAGTCTGAGAGAAAAGGAGAATATTAATATCATATATAAAAAGTACAAATATATATATAAATCTATTGCACAAGACATAGCAAAAAAACAAACAAACAAAAAAACAAAACAAAAGTGATACTCACTTCTCTGAAATCGAGCTTTTCATGAGCTTGCACTGAAGTCGCCATGTGAAGTCCTTTCTCCTGTAATGAGAAAGGATTTCAGTTAAAAAAATATATATTTTTCCAAAGTTGAATAATTATTTTCTTAAACAAAGCACAAAAATGATATATATATATCATCAACTCACTGTGATTGTTGTGGCCTCTCTTCTTTCGTCATATTGTCCAGTTCCTTTGTGGTCCGTGGTAAGCTTGGCATTTTTCGTTCAGATATCTCGTTAGCACTTAGATGTGCTTGCGCGTGGTGCTACCGTTAGTTAGTTAACACAGGATCTGAAAGCAACATTCGACGCAACAGTATTTATATGGGCGTGTGTCGCACAGAGACCGTTTCAACACGTCACATCAGACATGTCTAACCACAGAAAGCAAGAGGAAGTTTGAGCTGACGCTCGTAGGCTGCCTAGGCGCTGGCGAATTTGCTGCACTCTTTGTTTCTCTCTTTGACATGTAGAGATGCAAATCCGCCAGTGGAAACTTCAGCAGCCGATAAGCAAATGCTGACTTTTACCTCACGGCTTGTGACTGAGCTCTTTGTCTGGGCCAGTTGCGCGTAAATAGCCGTGCTATATAAGTTCATCGCTTATGATCATTGTGTATTTTTAGCAGTTATTTGACTAGACAATGGGGGTAAAAATTGTAAACAATGTTTACTTTCATCAGCAAAAGACATATTTAGAAACTTGCTCATTAAGAATTCTTATTATGTTTTACACTTGCCTTTATAGAAAAATTTACCACGCATTAGCATACCAATGGCATCACAGTTGGTGACTGACTGCCTCAAAAACTAGCTTGTTTACACAAGAGGGTAAATGCAAAGCCTAGCAGTTCTAGGAGGGAAATCATGCGAGGTATCAAACCACATGAGAATTTGAAGAAATTCGCCGGAGTCGCAGGGGGTTTCACA
Source organism: Clarias macrocephalus (assembly GCA_011419295.1). NCBI lineage: Eukaryota > Metazoa > Chordata > Actinopteri > Siluriformes > Clariidae > Clarias > Clarias macrocephalus. Next base: position 85,438 of record JAAGKR010000444.1, on the reverse strand, counting down.
AGCATTGTCTTTGGGGACAGTCAAGAATGTCGAGGACTTTCTCTGTATGGGGAAGCAGGCTTGCTAATGTGTCCTGAGCGAGGTCACCAGACTGCATTGTAAAAGTCCCATTCTTGTTAAAAGTTTCACTTCTCTTTGGTATTCCCTCAAGTCTTTATATTTCAAGTGTACCCTTTTGCAGAGTAAACAAGATACCCTTGTACCCGAGTCCAGTACAGTCCCTGCTGGGTTGGGTGGCATTGATGGGGCAATCGTGGGTCAGCAGTTAAGGCTCCGGGCTACTGATCAGGATGTTGTTTAGTTCATGTCCCAGAAACACCACGTTAATCCTCTTGGACCCTCCAGCAATCCAGTTTCATGGCTTCTGAATAAACTAGTTCATGCAAACCGTGTGTTCTAGAAAAATGTAGATGATCTATTATCTTTGAAAGTATACAATTACTTTAGACATTTATATTTCTAAAGCATCTATGGTGCCCTGTACTCTGAATATTCATTCCTTTTACCTCCAGGTATCTCAGACTTTTTGTCCTTCCTGCAATGGATTGGTACAGGGTGGGCCATTTATATGGATACACCTTAATAAAATGGGAATGGTTGGTGATATTAATGTCCTGTTTGTGGCACATTAGTATATGTGAGGGGTCCCCAAGGTCTCCCGATCTGACCCGCTTAGACTTTTATCTTTGGGATCATCTGAAGGCAATTGTCTATGGTGTGAAGAAGCCTGTGCTGGCATTTCTCCTGCGGTGTTGCTATCAGTGTGTGAAGAGTGGGAGAAGAGGGTTGCATTGACAATCCATCACAATGGGCAGCACATTGAACACATTTTATAAGGGGTCAGAAACTTTACGTTAAAACCAAGCACACCATTGTTTTTCTTGTGTCACACGACCCTCTTCCTATTGAAAAAACAAAAGTTGGATCCAAGATGGCCGACTTCCAAATGGCCACCATGGTCACCACCCATCTTGAAAAGTTTGCCCCCTCACATATACTAATGTGCCACAAACAGGACGTTAATATCACCAACCATCCCATTTTATTAAGGTGTATCGATATAAATGGCCCACCCTGTATATTAAAGGAGCAAGCCAGGGATACGACATAGATGTATGTTCGATCCATTGCAGAAGACAATCCATGCTCATGCAAGATGGTGGGAATCTGGGAACCTGTGGAATATTATTGAGCGCAACAAATATCTAAAATGCATTTGTACCGGCAAGGTTGACATTTAGGGAAGCGTGATATACCTGTGGTAGACATCACATGTTGTCAGAAGTGTTTGTGGTATCGGAGGTTAAGATAACGAGACTGGAATAGTTCATTTTCTATTCTAATCCCAAAAAAGGGAACCTGATGGCCTTTCAGTGCTAATTTAAAACGAATGGGTTTGATTCTTGGTGCAAGATTTTTCATACAGGTCACTTAAATGGTACACTCCTTATCTTCAAAAAAAAAAAAAAAAAAAAACTTTCAAAGGTCTTATTAAAAAACGAAATCAGGTTCTGCTTGGAATGTTCTGCTCAGCAACTTTACGCTACCTTCATTAGCTACCCTTCGGATTTCTAAAACCCGTGTTAAAAAAATCCATCCAAAGATCCATTGAGGAACCATCTCGCCTTCTTTCATAACCAAATGAACATCTAAGCTGTAGACGTCACATACATTTTCCCTTGGCTTTGTCCCTTTATTGTAGGGCTTATACAAAGTCAAATGCTGTTGGCATTTACAGAAGCATGATACACCTGTGGTGGACATCACATGATGTCAGCATTGTTTGTGGTGTGAGACTGGAATAGTTCGTTTTCTATTCTGCAACAAAGGGGAACTTGATGGCCTTTCAGTACTAATTTAAAATGAATGGGTTTGATTACTGGTGTGTAGGACGTCAAGACTAATTAGGTGACTAATTTGGTAAACACCTTATTTCCAAAAAAAAAAAAAAAAAACATTCTTCAAAGAACTGCTTGCAGAGACTAACAGTTTGCTGGGCTGCAGCATAATCAGACTTTAATGCTACGTTTATGGGAACCACTTTACAATCCAGCATCGGATCCGTAATAACAGAGGTGTGCAGGAAAAGCCTGTTTAAAAATCCATTCAAACAACCACCGAGAAACCATTTTATCTACATTCATGACCAAATACCCATCCAAGCTGTATTCATCACATTCGTTTCCCTTGGGCTTTGTCCCTTTATGCTAGGGGTCACCACATTGGATCATTTGCACAGGATTTTCTCATTATTTTGATGTTCTAACAAGCCTGATGCCAAATTCCTCCGGGTTTGGGACCATCGCTGAATTTCAGTGGCCGGGTATACATTTGAACAGTTGAGGTTAACAGTAGCACCCTGGCGGTGACGGGCTTCAAACCCTGACCGTCTGATCTGCAACCCAGAGCCTTATCTGTCTGAGCCACCGCCACCTCTGCAGTCATCACATACACTATTTTAAAAAAAAAGAAGAAGGTCTAATTAGTATGCTTAAGATTACTTTGGTTTGTCCTTCTAAGAAAACCCTTAAAAGTTTTCTACAGAACCCTCCAAAACAGATGGTTCCAAGCAGAAACCCGTAACTTCCAAATAACCCCCGAGGCACTAAGATTTTATCATAATTTATAAATTACAGCCATCAGGAGTTCTATCAGAGTTAAATATATTCTTGAGATCAATTCTTTTTAGATTTCCCAAGAGCTCAATAAATTAGATTAATGCCATACAGGAATTTTAGATGCTTAGATCTCAAGGAGCCGTTATAAAGCAAAAAAGATAAGACAACCTACATTGTTAGCATCCTCAAGGGCCCTTCTGTTTTGTCCTTTATTTGGGAACTTCAAAACCATGGGGTCCAGGAAGATCCCCTTTTGGAAATCTAATCCACATAACCCTTGAGAATCATTTCCCCTCCCCAAGAATGCATTAACCTTAACCTTATCGACAGATCACAGAGTTGTACTAGTGTGTCGGTGTTATAGTTTTCTGTCCTTGAGATCAGTTCTTTATACTGTAGCTCTTCACCGTCAGTTCAACTCGTTATTTTGGGGTGAGCATGTGAAAGTATTCATTTGATTTGGTTTTTTAGGCATAGCATAGATGACCTAGTTTGGTACAAAGTAACCATTTAGACAGCATAACGAGTTCTGTTGACCTCTGATCTAAGATAAACGTTGGTTGAACCTCCTCGGTTTGGTTTGTTTTTTTTTTTTTTTTTAAATAAAAGGAAATAATTCAAGATGGAGCTCTTTTAGGCGTTTAGTAGATCATCCAAAGAAGCTTTCACAAATGTACTTTTGTAGATCCTCTCAGTCATTTAATCTTTTAAATATTATTATGATTATTATCTTTATGATTTCAATTTTTATTTTCAAGATTTCCTCCCATTCTTGGCACCATATAGTATTTGTTAATTCATTTCCTTGTATGACCTTAAGAACAGAAGGTCGTCCATTTAGAAAAGCTTCTGTGTAGAAATCGTGAACTCTTGACCATATGAAGAAAGGAACATTTTCCCGATGTAGATAATCTAATGACATGTCAGCTTAGTAACCGTCGGGTTTTTGGATGTACTGATGTGACTGTACACACCAATAAGCTGAGGTCGGTAAAAGGGCCTGTGGTTTTCAAGTACAAGTTTAAGAATGATGAAACGGATGTGTCAAGAATGAGGATACATGTGTGTCAGACAGGAAATCCTCAGCCCACTCGCTAGGTTTCACGCTGACGTCTGGGGCATATGACAGCAGGCTTGCATTAACGGAGGCCATGTGGGTTACAGATGTACCATTTGATGTTCGATTAGACAAATTGTTGTGTAATTAAGGAACAAAATACATGGGGTGGGGGCGGGGTGGTGTTTGTAGGAAAATAATCACTGGTGTATTGTGGCCTGACACGTTGTGAGGTCATCTCTACCAACCAGAAATTTCCAATAGTAGCACATGCCGAGGTGTTTTTATACTTTTATACCACAGACTTTCACCTTACCTTAAAAGAACGACCGATGCTGTTTAATTGCTTCATTGCTTCCTGTTATCACGTCCATAAGGTGAGGACAACTTACCATGCCATGCCACCCTGAACACCTGATCTCAGAACTGATATATAAGTCACTAAAAAGTATAGATTTTTTTTTACCTAATTGGGCACAATTTTCTGTCTTGAAGACTTTGCAGTAGACGAAAGCTTCCAAACACTGGTGACTCCTTGCATTATCTACTGTGTATGTTGTGAGTCTGAGCTTATTAGAGCATCAGCCCTACGATGCCAAGCACTTCCCTGTAAACAAGTTGTTACTATGGAAACAATAATGCATTAGACTATATCAGGAATGTAAAAGTGCTGTGATATAAGTAAAGAATAACACTTCGGGGACATGTTGTTATAGGAAAGTAATCTATCATGGCAAGTTCTTTTCTTTCTTTTTTTTTTTTTGCATAATTTGAAAATCAAGAAAATTGCATCATGTTGTACTTTTCATCCTTTGTAAACATTGTTGCTTCTGCTACCGCTTTATATTATAAAAGACTATAAATCCTCATTTCCTCAGTAGACATGCTTTGCTTCCTTTTTTTCCCCCCATTAGACAAAAATGCAGCTTGTCATGTCTCGGAGAAAACCACAAAATGTGACACCCTTCATCCTGAAGACTTTCCCATAGAGGGGAAAAAGAAGTAACAGCTTCACTGGCACTGGAGGCTCCTTAAGTTAATGCAGAAAAATTCAGAATATCAATGAAAAGCTTTCACGCAAACATTCGCACAAACCCACCAAGCACGGGGAGAACATGCAAACTTCGTGCGCACAGACCCGAGGCGGGAATCGAACCCAGGACCTAGAGGTGCAAGGCGGCAGTCCTAAACACAGCTGCAGCTGCAACAACAATAACGCATTATATATTATATGATCATGATACATTAACATACAGTGCAGTGAGCCTGTGGTTTTCATTGCACAATGAACTGCTTTAGAGTTGCAGATATACAGAAGGAATCATCAGTGCAATATTAACAATGGTGGAGGCCTCATTTCAGAGCGTAAAAAGGTTAAACCAAACGCTTTCAGGTTTGCTTCGACATCACTTCCCACGTATGAATATATTTAGCCCGGTAAGTACTCTTAACTATCCAAAGAACCCATGAGGAACTTTTCTTCTTTTTTCTTTTGGTGAGAAGTTAAATCACGTCTACACGCAAGGCTGGTTATGTCTGCAACTTCCTGTGTTTTTTCCCTTTTTTGCATTTCTGTCTATTTGGCATGTTGTAACATTGATGACAGCATTTCTCATAAATTTGAGGCAGAGCACTCAATAAGCACTCAAAGAAGTCCCTCATATCAAACAAAACAGACCGGGGAACCATGTGACTTACGCGCTGTAGATGTGAATGTGCAGAAATGAAAGAGCTTCAAGAGGAAGAGGAAGCTGCCCTTGTTGATACTGTAGCATACCAACGTTCAGCCGTTGAGAACAACATGTGCAGACGACAAATAGGGAACAGCGAGAGACGCGAAAAAGAACAGCGTCTAAGCCGTTCAAATGCACGAACTAGTGCTGTTTTAAATTACATGCACATTCATGCTTTTTTATTTAACTTTACACCAGGATACCGTCTACTCTGGTGCACCATCGATGCTTTGCGTCTCGGCTTTATTGGAAATGCGTGCATTTGTGCAGAAATGACCGTGCATGCACTGTAATACAAGAAATAGTGATAGCATAGAATTTCCGTGAAGTTTGAGCTGGAGAATAGAAATGATGCTATAATAATCAGAAGAAACAATTGCAGATTGAAGGAAAAAAGTCAAACAACAAAGAAAGAAAACAGCTCCTATCAAAACACCTCTGGTGCATAAAGTGTCTCTGTAAAGCTCTACACTATTTAAAGCCTCGACTGTGAGGTGTAACTCTCCAGTCAGCATCAGATTACAGAGGATTGTATTGTGCGAGTATTACAGAACATGCAAATTCATTTTTTTTTTCCATTAAGCTTTTTTCGTACACCACTTTGCATCGTTAGCAGAGAACAAAAACATTCACATCAACTCTGGTCACTTTGTGATCATAATTATGACGATTCACAAAGTTCCAGGATACTTTTAGGATGTTTTTTTTTTTATTTTTTTTTACATTTTTTTATTTGACTTCTTTTCTTCAAATGTACTTGTACATCCTCAATACTGTATCTCCAAGTGATCCAAATGCTAATCATTTCTTTTTAAATATCGGTTTCCTCCACAACAATTACATTAAACTACACTTTACCTTGAAAAACAATATAATCATTAAAATACATTAAAAAGAACATTTAATTGTTTTTCACATTCACTTTTTGTTTTGTTTTTCATTCACCCAGCACTGTTACTGTTATGCATTCATGTCTAAATGACATGCATTAAAACCACACGTTCACAGGATGTTGCATCATCCAAATTTCATGACCGTTATGAGAGAAGAAAAGTAAATTCATAGGTCCCGTTTTTTCTTTTCTTTTTTTCTTTTTTTGTGATATTGGCCTCATTGATTACAATTTTTTATTTTTTTTTTAAAGTAAAAATGGAAGGCCATTTTCCTGGCCAGTTGTTAGTCTCACCAACAAGTGGTTTCCTTATGGACACACACCTGCTTAGGCCCAAGTTCTCATCACATTGTGTGTGTATAGAAATGCTTTTACTTTCACTATTTTTACTGTTGAGTTTTTACCATGCAACTTCACCAAGGGAACATTCGTTCCACAAAGTTGACTGTGCATGCAATGGTTTGATGATGTGTTAAAGGCTTCTTAATCCAATTCCAGTAACTTCAAAATTGTTTTCCTTGCTTGATGCAACCCAATAAATTTGAATCTTCTGAAATGGTAATTCTTTTGGCCAGGCATTGTACGCATATATGATTTACAGATGAAAAATTTTTTAGGTCCTTTTGCATCAAGAAACAAAAATGCAAAAATTTTAATTTTCGATAACATTTGTTCAATGAAATGGGAAAATTCTAAAAGTCTAAAAAAATGAAATTATTGACCAGACATTATGTTCTTTAATGCTATATGCAAATGTAATATAACGAAGTTAAAACAGAGTCCCAAAAACAAAAATATCACGTTTTAGCTGCTTTCACATGTCATACTTACAGTTACAGTTGAACGTTCCATAGTGAAGTGTGACTTTCTTGACAGCCATTATGTTCCAGCTCATGTAGTTCATCTTTCTTTTGCGACTTAAATTGAAGCCGTTACACTTAGTGCTGATTTGTGACAAGGTACTGAACCTATTTGTATCATTTTGAAAAACACCGGTTCGGGGGGGGAATAAATGAGAGCAAATGTGTCAAAGTCATATACGGAGAGGTGAATAAATACAGTTACGCTTTAGTGGAAGTTATAAAATGTCTATTCAAGTGATTGAGGGTAAAAAGGAAAAGTAAGCAAGCTGCAAAGGTTTCATGAACTCAAACACGATGCTTCTTTGTCACCTGTACTTATTCGAAATGATACTCCGTGTCCATTAGCGGATTGCTTTTCTTGCTTTTTTTTTTCCTTTATTTGATGGACTGTGGATTTGATGAGGTGGTTAAAGTTACAGATCTTGTGCTCCACAAATGGATTGAATTGGCAATCAAGCAACTTAATAAGCAGTTTTATTTTATTTTAGTTTTAAATGTAGTTCAAGTGTACAAAATAATGAATTGAATGTATGTGTGTGTGTGTGTGTGTGTGTGTGTGTGTGTAAAGGCATTAGTTATACATTGGAAGATGTAGGTCTGCATTAAACTGGCTGGACAGAATTTAAGGAAGATTTGTCTGTCCTTTGGTGTTCGTTTGGAAGTGATGCTATGAACAGTTATGTGCTATATTTAATAATCTACTTTAAAATAAAATGAAAGATAAACGTACGTAATAGTTTCATTAAAACTTCATCTTTATCCGATCTACTTTTTCGATTTCTTATCTGTGATTCACTTGATTCTATTCAAACTTACAAAATGTTATGTTTTTTTTTTTTTTTTTGTATTAAAAAATTAAGCCGCGAGTTTAAAGACGGACAGACATGTACATGGGCTTCAACGTGAAATAATAATATCACTGATTATCTTGAAGCTGATCAGATTGTTTGTAACTATTTCTACATACTCTATTCCAGTCAATGACGGGTACTTACACACACACACACACACACACACACACACACACACACACACACACACACACTCAGGAATTTAGCTTAAGTTTAAAATTGATGCCTGACTGAAAGTCACTGTTTGGGTTTCTAATCAAGGCCCACAACCCTCACGCGGATGTTTCCTCACTCAGGATGAGCAAGTCACAATGACTAAAAGTCTGCCGAACCAGCCGATGCAAATGTGATGAGGTAAGAAGTTTGCACGCCGTTTTGCGACACAGTGTTGCCACCTACTGTCCATCCAACAGCGTGTGCTACCATTGAATGAATGACATCGCATGTCGCAGGATTAGCTACGTGACACTTTTATTTGCACAGGCAGTTCCAAGAGAGTAAGCTGTCCATTCTCTTTTGAAAAACAAAACAAAACAAAAACAAAAAAAAAAACAAAGAACACCAGAAAGTATCCCAAGTTACAAGGAAATGAGGTGCTGATAAAACTTTTTACTAACATCATACATCAATAACGCATATTAAACAAAGCACCAGCTTTGCTTGAATTTCTGTTTTACATCGAATAAATTAAAGTGAAATGATAAAATTATTCTGCGTCATTACTTGTGGCACGTCATTATTTGATAGTGCAATTTTATACTTATTTATGTTTTACAGGCATTTTATAATCATTATAATTCTGCATACAAAAAAAGGAATGTTGCATGTAATTTTACATGTGGTATATAGATGACGTCTTGTATATGTACCAGATCTATGCAAGTAAGCAATTTACCATATATGTGTGGGGACCTGAGAAAACTCACCGAATGAGTCAAATTTAAGATAAATCAGTTTTAATGAATAGACTTTTCAGATTTTTGTTTTAAAATGCGAAAACTCGGACTAATTCACAAACCAGTTTAGATGAGCCGATATTGTATAAATCTCGCAATTTCACCATGTGAAATGTTTCCTCGGGCCACTACACATATACACATATTTCTTACAACACAAAAGTCTTTATGCAAACAGAAGCACATTAAAAAACCCTTACACTTGTTCTACTTAAAAGATGACCACACCACAAACGTGACTACTACCTTATTCTCCTAGTCGCAAACTAATACAATGTGCAGCAACCTGCAAGTTTCTGTACAACGTAACATAGTCCACAGAACGATGTTTGCCAGTCTTGATATGCAATACACTCTTAATTACATTAATTTCAAGTGCACTAGTTACCAGGTAATAGTGAGTTTCCAGGTTAATTTTCACACTCATTTTCATTTGATCAATCATTCAGTTTTTTAAAAACTGATATTCATATTAGAGACCTAGACCATGAGACTTATTGAAAGGAAATTTCATAGTACATTTTTTACTGCATAACCCAATTTTCATTCATTTATGTCAGATACTATTTTTATTTTTCATTTTTAAATTTAATGAAAATTTTAAGATACCTAGCCGATTTTCTCTAGCTAGATTTCAACCATTTACTTGCCGACGTTTAATCGATTTCGATAACGTGTCTTTTTTTGTATAGATGTACAAATTGCCTAGCTACATACTCTTTTCTAGCTACCTTGGTTTCTGACTATTCTGGCATTTACAAAGTACCAGTCTTTGTAAATATTAAATTATTACTTATGTCTCTACAGTATAATTCTAGTTGATGTTTGACGTACAGTAGCTAGCAGTTTACACAATAATGTTATAAGAAAGAACAAATCACAGAATATTAGGGTTTTGAGTGATAAGACTCGAGTTTTATTACTTAAATCTTTTTCAAACACTACAATATTTTTAAGAAAATCAACGTAACCTCTTATGCACATAATAAAAATATCTTCAATTCTGTCACGTATTAAAATTTTTTTAAGAATCAGTAGTGGCTTTTCTAGGTCTGTAATATGTATGTCTGCAGTTGCTGAAATTAAGAATTTTTTTTTTTTTTGCTTTGTTACTTTCAGTATACTTTTATATTTAATATATCACTACAATGTACAACAAAGAGAATTTAGTTCCTCAGTTCCAAATGACCTATTGAGAATGGCTTTTTGTGGTAGAACTCCATTGGAACTCATCAGTTCAGCCTAAACATGTACATGCATTTACCTGGGAACCAAACACACTCTTAAAGTAAGACGTCTACTCCTAGTGAGGGTAGGTGTGGCTTTATTTCCGCAGCAAAGCTTGGTAGAAGTCAGATTTTATAAACCGTGGGTAAGAGTCCCTCGTCATGAGCCTGTAGATCAGAGCTTGGGCTGTTTCGAAAATGGCCCCATCCGGATCCGTGATGTTATTTTTTATCGTCGCTCGAGTCTTAAAATCGATGTTGATCTGAAAACAAATGCATGCTATTTCTGTTAATAATGGAGTAGATGTGACATAATTATCATTACATCTACACTTAGGATGTATCCATACAAGATCATGCAACGCAGCTGCTGAAGCACCTTCACCACATTTCCATATCACACCCAAGACTATGAATCACGTCAGGGAACCGAGATCCAACGTACCTGGCTGGGGGCCTCTGTTTGGACATACTCGGAGTAGATCCTATTGGCTTCACAAGTCATTTCTGTTTGACAAGTGAGCTTCTTGTAATTCTGACAGGCTAGCCAGAACTTGATGTTTTCCTCACTGTATTCGGACTTCAGGAACTCGGTAAAGGCATGCAGACCAGCTACAACAAGAGGGGAAAAATCCAGAACAACAGGCAAATCATGACGTAAATTGGATTTGTCTACGATTTTTCTGTTTAAGAAAAAGAAGAAGGAGAAGAAAAAAAGGATGCTTTTTGGGCGTAGGCTTGCTGTTGAGAAGGCACAGAGCTCCAATTTGAATGCTGACGCACAGATTTGAATTATCCAAAGCACCCTAAAAGGCAAAAGCCTTCAAGTGTTTTAGTTTAACTTTTGCTCTGTCTTGCTTTGTAATTTTGATTGTTTTATTTTTTTTCTAAATTTTCTCTTAATCAATTCAGTTTTCAATTTCAAAAAGATTTGAACTGATTTCCCGTCAGGACATTGGAAGCTGAACCACCCTTATAGTCTGATAGTCGCTTAAGGTAGTTAAGTTCATGACTTCAGTGTTTTTATTTATTTATTTTTAATTATTTTTATTTATCACTTTTTTCAAACTTAAATGAAACACATAATGAAGCCCAAAGCATTAGCTTCTTACCTGGGGACTCCAGTAGCTTTTCGATCGACTCGCTCCAAACTGTAAAATCTTCAACAGGTTCCTTGGCAAAGCAACAAAATCTACCCTTCAAAATTACAATTAGATCTTTCACTAGTCACATAGGCTACAAAACCAGGATAACCTTACAAGAGTGAACATTTAGCATGAATTTCATTTCTCTACTTTCTCTCAATAAAAGTATCGTCTTTTTAACAAGAAGCGTACTACAATTACAAAACAACCAGATACCAGATGGGTATATAAAAGTGCTACTACATGTACAAATTGAATCCTAAACGAACTCACTTTATCGCCATCTTTGCCACTCCGGTGCTCAGGATCTTCTTGCTGCGCACTCTGCCAGCGTGTGGGACTGTCGAGGGGCTCTGAACAGGACTACCTCCATGAATAGAATACATGGAAATGAACATGCAAAGCTCCTTTTGGGAGGGTCACCTAACCGCAGGACCTGTGGGGAAGCCTCTTCCGATCTATGTTAAGGCCAAGATGACGCCATGCCTGACACCAGAGCTTCCATTTAGTCCACGGGGGGAGCTGGGATTTGATAGATGAAGTCTGTGAAATATTTTAATAAAGAAAGATGATCTATTGCTGAAGCAGCGTTGGGTCGAATGTAGAAAATGATGCTTATGCTCTTCATCAAAATAGCTCAGAATGAAACAGCAGGTCTTGTTTCGGACCCGTGATGCCATTTCGTGCCACGTGAGGAAACGTTTTCGGCGTCTTGATTTTATTTCAAGAATTTTTTAAAGTAGCAAGGATGCAGGACACGACTATGCAAACCTGAAGGAAATTCAGCAAGCAACAAGTTCTGATGCACACAGTTGGATCTAAACATTTGTAGTTTGAATTCGTCCAAAATTCTGAATTCACTCAGAATTTTTTAAATACATAACATTATATTCTTTTATTTTATCAATCAGGTCTCTTTTAGGTTGAATTTAAATGGGAATAATATTGATTTCATCCAACATAGAAAGTTCAAATGTTTGAACTTTACCATAATTATAATTATGTTCCTTCTGTATATAAAAACTCACGTCTTAATTTTTTTACTTAAATAATTTTGCTAAGAATTTTTATAATTTTGCTAACATAGCTTAATGAGAAAGCTAACTTTAACTTTGAGCTTGGACATTAAAATCATGGAGTCTAGGCAAACTTGACGCAGAAACACAGTTGCATTGAAAAACACAAGATAACCCTTTATAAATGAATTACACTGCTTAGGTTAACTAAAGTGACTATACATGTACAAAATGTATTTTTGTACATTTAAAAGTTTATCCCAAGCTAGTTAATATGTCTACATAGAACTCAACTTTAACTACATTTTCTTTATAAATATTTTTTAACCTGAATTAGAATGACACAAAACTTATTTATTTATTTATTTATTTATTTATTTATTTATCAAGTCTTTCTGTCTCTAATAAAAATTCATTTCATTGAATATGTTTTCAAATACTTGGCTTAGTAATTTCCCTACAGCCGTCATTCACCCTAAGGCCTGTGTGCGCGCACACACACACACACACACGCGCGCGCGCACTCTCAGGGGCATCCTCGAGCGTGAGACTTATGTGTCTATTAGTTATTATTAATAAAAAAAGATTTACGCATTTTATCTAGAGACTTAGCCGCTATAAAGCATTGACCTTTATGTAAATCTTACTTTTCCTCCATAATTTCTTTCATCTAAAGCAACTCATGAGATAACGATTGGTATCAATATAATAAACGATGGATAAACAGAATTTCTTATGGCTTTTTACTGTATGCATTAAATTCACATTTAAAATCTGATCGGTCTCGGACGAACTCTTGAAGAGCTTATTCTCAGGATCACTTAAACCACCTTGACCATAATAATGGTCTGATTTGGCTGCTCAGTGTATCCTTGAAGCCATTGATCAAAAATCGAAATCAAAAAGCGTGACATTAAAATCGCTGAATGGAAATCTGGCCATAGGCAAATGGAGTGTGGTTGAAATCATGGTGTCTCCTCTGATTTGCCTATTGTACAACATCAGCCTCAGCTCGTAGTAAACCTCCAACCAACGCCGATGTCATATTTTCCACTTTCCGTCATTCACCTGCTTCTTAACATAGATTGGAAAAAATGTGCTAGGCCTATATCGAGGCCTGGGTCATGTAAGGTCCTGTCTTGCATTCTTAATTGAACCATATAATATTACATTCCTATGCAGTTCTAATATTTCAAATATGCATGAATTGAATTGTATGAGATGTTGGCTATGATTCGTTTGACTCGTAGGTTTAGCTGTGTTTCTTGCGACACACAGAATAAAACTTTCTTGATGCATAACATGATGCACATTAATGATTCTTATGATTTACATGATTCACATTAGTGATGACTTTAAGACTGATCACATTACATCTAGAATAATTATTTAATAGTAAGGTCACGTCAAGTGCCAATATGTGCATTTCTTGTGCATCAAGTAGCTACATAAAGAAAACTCTTTTTTCAATGTGATGCATATGCACTTTCACGGTATGATTTGATTCATATGATTCACATTAGCAATGCTTTTTAATATATATATATATAGATAAATATATATATTATATATATATTTTATATATAATTTTTATGTGTGTGAGTGTTTAAGTAAAGGTTACGTTATGCTGTATGCATTTCTTGCAATATGCATGAATAAAATTTTAATAAATGATTTACATGATTTACATTACTGTTACAAAGACTTATGCATTTAACTCTGTTTCAGATTGAAACTTACACTCATTAAGTGACAATATATCATTTCCCCCCCTATGAGTTCAATATGCAGTTCAATATTTTATTACCTTATAGTAGTGAAACGTACAGTATCTATCTACAGCAAAGATCATTAAACTTCCAGATAATCTTACCTGGATGACTAAGAAGCTTCTCAGACATTTTATTACACAGATCACACGATTCACAGTGTTAACTAGACGACTTTTATAATATGAGCACAGCGCAGGTGTATTACTGCACATAGACAGCTATTAATCAACACTGGCCATTAATTATCAATACTAATTATACAACGTTTTATTACCTCATAATAAAAAAAAACATTATAATAATAAAAATTAATTAAATCCTGCATGTTGTGTTTACAATAAAACGTGACAGAAAAACTAAAATCGCAATACGTTGGAGATGATATAAGATTTGTCAAGGTTCACTAATGGAGTACCAGTTGCATGTTTTTTAAATGTTATTTCTATATAAATAAACTAAATAAAAGCTAAAAAGTAACGGAAAAAAAAAAGAGAGAAGTCACTTCCGAGCATTAAAAGAATTAAGTGCAATACACAGAGGGGCCCAAACTAAATTGAAACACACTTCAACATGATAAATATACAGTATGTCTCTCTGGTCACATGATAGCAACAACGATGTTGTGACCACTGACATCTGTAGAGGAAACATAAAGCTACTTATTGCTGCCATAATTCAATAAACAAGGTTTAAAAAAGAGCATTGATTTGTGTGTGTGTGTGTGTGTACCGTGCTACACATGCGTCTGGTGTGTACTGTGTTAGACATAAGTCTTAGACACATGCAAATAACTGCTGGAACGCAAATATGTCTTTGAAAAAAAATGGCAAAAAAAGGCAAAAAAAATCTGGGAGCAGTAATTAATGAAACGAAATGTCATGTAGAACAAAAGTAATCATTACTTTCACAACATCTACATTTTACCACTATCGGAATATAGGAATGACTCACAAAATGAGCATATTATTATTATTATTATTATTATTATTATTATGTTTATGTTTATGTTCATAGAAACAACCTAAAACTATCAGAAAAACATGTTATCTATCAGTGCTGCTTCTTTGCCTATATATATATTTTTAAAAAACATTAAAAAACAAAAAATTGCTAAAATACTTTGGGTTTTAAGGGCTACAGCACAGTCCCAGATACAATTTGTTGCACCTGCTTCTTTTCTTTTCATGCAAACCCAGAATCTTTCTCTTTGTTTGTTGTCTGAAAAGCTCTCTTTTACATAATACGCCGATTCCTTTCCTGGCCTACAGATATTTTCCTGTAAGATTAAAATCTTTTGCTCGAATACCAATGTTTGGAAATCATAAGTAAATCTGTCCTGACTAAAGTCATAAAATGAACATGTGTAACAAAGTTTGTACAAAAAAACAAATAAATAAATAAATCAAAATAAGACTTTTGCACAGTCCTGTGTCTCTCGCGCTGACCATGGCTTGATCAAGGTCTGAACACTGTAGTGGTCAATCCATGTGTGAAAATGATGTCTCATACTCCAAGCACAAATATTTCATGCCTTGGAATAGGCCCATATGCTCATATTCCTGATATTCCATGTCTTGTAATATTCCCACGATATAAGGAAAGATAAACATCCATTGACGGAAAAACCTGGTCATTTAGTACATTCAGGTGGTCAGATAACATTGCTGGGCCCAGACCAGACCAACCAGATCATGACACGGCCTTCACAAGCTTGTAGGTGCTAGGCATGATGGGTGCATCACTTCATCCACCGCTCTTCTTACCCTGATGCCCCCATCACTCCGAAACTGGGTAAATCTGGACTCATCAGACCACACGACCCTCATGTTCCCTTTGCACTGTGTGTGTCTTACGTTCACTGTTAAACATAGCTGAAAGTTCTGCTGTTGTTTTGTAACAATCTGATTTCACCAAGCCTTCAAGTCATCTCCCATCACGCTCATTCAGGATATTTTTTTTTTTTTTTTTTTTCTCCCTCAAAGATCTCCACTATCCTTCCAGGTTTTTTTTTTTTTTAGTTCTTAACCCAATTTTAGTAGTTTCAATAGACAGATCCTCAGTTGTTTTCTTTGCTTGACTCTCGACAATAATTAGACTCTTCTGAAACAGAGTAACGTCTTTGCCATGACCACAAAATATGTCTTCTGACATGGTTGTTTAAGAAATTAGAAGCAACTCATTGCATCAGTTAGGGTGAAATAACTGGTTGCCACCTGAACCATATTAATCACTGCACTAATTGTCCAGTAGAAGGCTCGTAACTATTTGCTTAGTTAAATCTAGATGGTGACATTCTTTTGGCCTGGCAGTGTGGGTGTGTGGTGTGTGTGTGTGTGTGTGTGTGTGTGGTGTGTGTGTGTGGGTGTGTGTGTGTGTGTGTAATAGAATTGAGATCCATAAACATGTCGTTCATGCTGCAAAACTCTCCAATCTGGCTGAATTAAACAATTCTGCAAAGAAGAGTGAGACAAAATTCCTCCACAGCTATGTGAAAGACCTATTGCCAGTTATCGCAGTTGCTTTGGTTGTTGCCACCAAAGGGAGGCACAACCATTTACCAGATTTAGGAGGCAATTACTTTTTCACATAGGGACAGGTAGGTTTGGATATCTTTTTTCCTTTAATAAATGAAATAAACTGCTTTTTGCATTCACTTGGGTTATTCTTGTGTAATATTAACATTTGTTTGATGTTCTGGGAAGAGCCAATTACAAATGCTCCAGTTTTGGAGCTGCTCTGAACCACAAACAATTTGGCACTTCTCAAAGACACTCTGTTGACCTTTAAAAAAAAATAAAAAAAAAAAATAATTTTTTTTTACTTCCAACGCGTCAACTTTAGGGACAAAATCTTTACTTGCTGCCTAATATATCCACCCACCTCCAGGTGAAACTGTAACAGGATATTGTTACTGTAGCTACTGTGAGCTTTTGTGGGATGTTCCTGGTCTGCAGTGGTCAGGACATACCAAAAGTGGTCCAAGGAAAGAAAACCAGTGAACCGGCAAAAGGATAATGGCCCGCCAAGGCTCACTGAAGCATGTGTGGAGCGAAGGCTGGCCTGTGTATGGCTGGAAAGGACAATGCGGGTTACCATAAAATGGTGTCAGAACACAGAGTGCACATGGCAAAAGGGGTCCTAATAATGTTATGCCTAAGACATACATTATTTATCATGACAATGATGCTATACTGTATCATAATTTTGCACAATATTGTGATTATTTCAAATCATATTTGTCCTCTTCTGAACCTTTTACATGAATATTTAGAAATAGTTTAGCAGCACTTAAAACACACATCATTTTAGCCATTTATTTATTATCACTTATTTATTTAATAAACAAATACTGTATAGGGCTCAGGATTGTGCATTATAGAGTGATGTATCCTTTCTTCAAGAATCTAGACAACATGATGAAATGAATGAATGAAATGAAACCTGACTGATAAAAAAAAAAAGAAAAGAAAAAAAAAAAGAAAAGAAAAAAAAAAAGGTTAACAGAGACAAAAATATAGCACATATATACATAATCAAGTGTTTTTCTGGATGTTTTTGGTTGCTTTTGTGACAATAATAATAATAATAATAATAATAATATGCTCATTTTCAGAGTTTTACATTTTTGCGACATTATTGTCATATTCCGGTACTGGTAAAATTCACACGTTATAGAAGTAATAATAACTCTCAATCTACCTGACATATCCCAAAACCCAAATGCACAGTTTGATGTCTGAAGCCTCCCTGTTACCACCCACAGACACACCCACAGGCAAGGCTTCCATATTATTCCATATATTTTTTAATCATCATTGACCTAAAGGCAGCTTAATGGTTAGCACTGTCGCCTTGCACCTCCAGGGTCTGGGCCGCCCAGGTTCGATTCCCGCCTCCTGTGCATGGAGTTTGCTTGTCCTCCCAGTGCTTGGTGGATTTCCTCTGGGTACTCCGGTTTCCTCCCTCAAAGACATGCAGATTAGGCTCATTGACATTCATAGAAAAATGCCCGTGGTGTGTGTGAGAGTGTGTGTATGTCCTGCGATGGGTTGGCACCCTGTCCAGGATGTACCCCGCCTTGTGTCCTAAGTCTCTTGGGATATCGTCCAGGCCACCACGACCCCGTATTCAGGAAAAAAGCGGTATAGACCACGAGTGAGTGAGGAAGTCATTGACTTATGCTGTGTTGCCAGCACATATCTGTCCCGCTTGGGTTTTAAGGTTAAGTAAGAATGAAAATAATCTTGCAAGATAATTATAATTGATAATGACATTGAATGTTGTGGTAACATTTGAAGAAAAATCACAGCAACCAAAGAGTGACAAACTCTGCATTAAGAATCGTTTCTTATTTGGCTTTGACTGTATGGAGCATATGTACAGTACAAGTGCCAGCAAATGAGTTACTATATAAATGATAATCTATTCAAATGAGAGCATTAATATTAGCCTGTGCTTTAACTACCAGCCTGCGTTACTTTACCCTAATTTAATGAAAGTATTCTGACCAATCAGATTTGAGGATTCGTTCCTGATCTAAGTTTCCTCTTGCTTTTTTTGCCGTAGTGTGGTACATTTTCACAAGTCTTGCGCACTTCATCCTTCCCCTCATTTGTAGTCCGTGATGCCTGATTTTATTTATTTATTTTACTTAAAATCTTGTTTATATGGCATAAGCCAGAAAGCTCTGCTGATTAACCGTATCTCAGCAGGCTTCCTGGCCATGTAAATGTCTGCAGGCAATGGAAAATACAAGGACGGCCGTGATTTGCATGCATAATCATCCGCACATGGCTCTGCGAATTTGATTTCCAAAAGAGGTGGTGGGGACACGTTCTGAGCCGAGCAGGTCACTCTCTCTCTCTCTCTCTCTCTCTCACGTCTTCTCGCTCTCCCCACAACCTTGAGTACCAGACACTTCCTTACAACTGCTGAATGCCTCTTTCCAACTGTCTTGGGCTTGGCCACTTCAAGCAAGGCGTGGCTCTATGCACAGCCAACACGTGAATGCGAATCTGATGGTTCTGACGTAATCAAAATACTGGAATTGTACATGTGGGAACTGGGATCTGGGTTACAATCCATTTCATCCATTCGGTCTGAAAGATGGTAATGATGGGGCGAGGGGACTGAGTTCTTGCCAACAGTTCAAGCTTGTTGAAGGCTTATTTGGTTAGGAATTTGTTTACACCACCTGTGTTTGAGTGAGTGTAGGAAACATGACGAGTCTTTCCTTAAAATAAATAAATAAATAAATAAATAAACAAACAAACAACTAAAGGATTCTTGCAAAATTATATGGCATTACAGAACACACTTGATATATTAACGTTGTTAGTCAGTCTCATACTGTTTGATTCCTTCCTTGTTTCTCACACCAGAGCATTTCTCTCACACATTAGATGGAGCTGTGGCTCCTCTTTTAACTTCCTTTCCCCATACTGCTTTATTTCCTGCCGAGCCGCCAGCCAGCGATAACACAACCTTTATTTCTCTAGCCTTGAATTTTTAATCGACCGTGGTCAGAGTCATGGTGCCAGCATTTCTGTTCAGCATGATTCAAATTAAAGTTTTTTCCCCTGCTCGCTGCCTTTCACCTCTGTGTCAAAATCAGACTGCAAACCCTGTTTAAAGCACACACTCTCTCTCTGACTGGCCATCAAGCCTGTTAAGTGTGTATTACCCCCACCCTACAAGTGACCGTTTGCAGAAGACAAGTTTGTAGCTGGGAGTCTTTTCTTTATTCCATCAGAATCCCCTCTAATGCACTTGCAACTTGGCAGTAACCACAATGCCACTAAAAATACATTCCACAGAATTGTACACTCAATTTTCCTAGAGATGTCTTCAGTTCCAACTATAAAATCTTGCAAACTAGCAAGCAAGAGAATAGAATGAATGTGATGAGTTTGAACCAAGTAATTAATTTGTTAACTAGCACCCTTGCTAACTGTTAATGTTGTATAGAAAGTTTATGCTAATTAAATGACTTGTTTACTAGCTAGCAAAATATAAAGTCATGGAGTTGAGTTAGATTCCACATATAGAACGTGTGAGCTATGTGAACTAAATAACTTGTTTACTAGCTGCTTTACTCAGAGCTTTACTCATAAATATATTTTCAAAGCACATTTAAACTCAGCTACTGTAGTAAAATTAAAAAATACATTTGTGAGTGAACTCTAAATTACCTGTGAGTTAGTTGGTTTGCTAACTAGCTACCCAAAACAAAGTAATACATTTGGGAGTGGACTCTAAAGAATTTGTTTATTAGCTGGTTTGCTAACTAGCTAGCAAAACAAAATAATACATTTAAGAGTGGACTCTAAACGATTTGTTTATTAGCAGGTTTTCTAACTAGCTAGCAAAACAAAATTATACATTTAGGAGTGGACTTTAAAAGACTTGTTCATTAGCTGGTTTGATAATTAGCTAGCAAAACAAATCAAATAATTTGTGTTATATTGAAGCTATAGAAAGAGCAGGTTAATTGAAAATAACTTGTTTACTTCAACTATCTAGTAAAACAAAGCAATTATTTTGTTAAATATAATGTATGGAAAGAGTGGGCTAATTTTAAGGCCTTTATTAGCTGACTTACTAAACAAAGTAATACGCTTAGGTTAGATAACATTTAGAGAAAAAGTAGGTTTTGCAGCTAGTTTGGTAGCTGTCTTGGTAACTAACAACAAAATATAAAGTGAGTTACATTCCACATATAGAGCGTGTGCGCAATTTGAACTAAATAACTTGTTTACTAGCTGCTTTACTTATAACTAGCTAAATAAAGTAGTCGTCAAATATATTTTCAAAGCGCATTTAAACTCAGCTACTGTAGTAAAATTAAAAAATACATTTGTGAGTGAACTCTAAATTACCTGTGAGTTAGTTGGTTTGCTAACTAGCTACCCAAAACAAAGTAATACATTTGGGAGTGGACTCTAAAGAATTTGTTTATTAGCTGGTTTGCTAACTAGCTAGCAAAACAAAATAATACATTTGAGAGTGGACTCTAAATGATTTGTTTATTAGCTGGTTTGCTAACTAGCTAGCAAAACAAAATTATACATTTGGGAGTGAACTTTAAGAGACTTGTTCATTAGCTGGTTTGATAATTAGCTAGCAAACCAAAGCAAAGAATTTGTGTTATATTGAGGCTATAGAAAGAGCAGGTTAATTGAAAATAACTTGTTTACTTCAACTAACTAGCTGACTTGCTAACCAGGTAGCAAAACAAAGTAATACGCTTAGGTTAGATAAAATTTAGAGAAAAAGTAGGTTTTGCAGCTAGTTTGGTAGCTGTCTTGGTAACTAACAACAAAATATAAAGTGATGAAGTTGAGTTAGATTCCACATATAGAACGTGTGAGCTATGTGAACTAAATAACTTGTTTACTAGCTGCTTTACTTATAGCTAGCTAAATAAAGTAGTTGCCAAATATATTTTCAAAGCACATTTAAACTCAACACAGTTGACCAAAGAGCTGTACTATTCTAAAATAGCTGCAGACAGTAAAAGACTATAAAACCAGACAATAATAAGAAAATAAAAATGAAATATAATCTAATTAAAACAATAAATAAAAATAAGAAGTCAGTGCTTAAAATAAGCAATAAAACAGTAAATAAGTAAGTAAATAAAAATAGGGGAAAAAATATGGTCAAATAGGTCCTCACACTGTGAGTATAAAATGGTTTCAAGGTGTGAGGGCATGCTCAATGTGCAGGGGCAGTTTAGGGGCTGCTACTGAAAAGCAACGATCGCACTGACTCTTCAACCTAGATTTAGGAACTGTAAGTAAAAGCTGATTAACAGAAGTGAGAGACCATGATGGACTGTATGGCTTCTAAAGGTCAGAAATATATGGTGGTACTAGATTATTCAGGGCTTTGTAGGCTATTAACAAGACCTTGAACTTAACCCTGAACTGCACAGGCAGCCAGTGTAGGGATGCCAAGACAGGAGTTATGTGTTCCTGCTCACGTGGTTCCCTTAGTAAATGTGCAGCAGCATTTTGGACCAGGCTGTCCAACAAAACATAGAGGGCATTAATACAGTCAAGCTGACTTGAAATAAAAGCATGTATAACCTTTTCAAGATTCGTAAAACAAATGGCTTGACCTTGGACAATAGCCTAAACATAGAAAAGTAACTTTACTTATAGAATTAATTTACTTTTCCAGTTTAAAATCACTGTGAAGGGGAGATCACATTCTGTGCTTCCTAATAATGGATCCCAACAGCAATAAGTAAAAGTGAAAATAACAAAGGGCAGAGAAAAGACCCTTGAGGGACCCCACATGTAACAGGTGCTGAAGTAATGAATTTGTATAATAATTATTATATAGAACGAACAGGCTAATTAAATTAAATCCTTATTAACTGGCTTGCTAATAAGTTAGCAAAATGATGGGTTAACTAACTAATTTGTATACTAGCAGACTAGCTACCTAGCTATGTGATGAGCAAGTTGTTTTAAATTTTATGTAACGAGAAATTTGTTAATTAATTAGCTTGTTAATTGGCTGACTTAGTATCATATGTAGTACTGGCTAGTTAATTAGCTTATTAACGTACCGTAACAGTACAGTACATTTAGCATAATATAAAAGTACTGTACCATGATATACCATAGTATTGCAGTGATACTTCAGACATTACCATGGTAGGTACAATAGCACTTTACAGTACCATACAGTACCAGGATAGGCACTTTACTATGGAACTTTAGTGGGTCCCATGTTAGTACTACAGTATGTACCACTATACTCTTATAGTACCTCCTATAGTATGTACTATAAGAGTACTTTTTCTTATGGTTGTTGGGTTAACCAGCTGACTAGCTAACTATGTACTAGCTATTAATGTCAGAAAGTTGTGTTAATCATTAGAAAAAGAGTAAAAACTGTCATTCATAAACATGTGTGCTGTTGTGGTTAGTACCTTAGTAGACTAGTTAGTACATTAATCATCTACCAAGATGTTAAAGTTCTGATAACTAACCAGCTATCAAAATAAACTGAATGCAGTTACCTGAAGCTGTATTAGTATGTACAAATAAAGGTGGCTAATACATTTCCTTGTAACCTAGCCTTCTCAATACAACACAAATAAATAAAATATCTTGTAATAAATATTTATATATATATTTAGTCAATTAAATAATTAACTAAACATACTGTAGTTGCTTAATTTATATACTTTCCTAGCTAGGAGCTCGCTAAAGACTAATTATAGGTGTATATAATGTATAGTCAGGTAATTAATTAGCTACCGTACTAAACAGTAATGTTGTAGTTAGTCTTTCCGGTGATCCAGTTGCCAGGTCGTCACAGCAGACCAAATGATCTGCACAACAGCTTGGCACAGGATTTATGCCGGATGCCCTTCCTGACGGGACTGGCACTGCATCCAGTAGCTGGGATTGGGGCATATGGCTGGGAATCGGACCCGGGCCTTCCACATGGCAGGCGAGAAACCTACCACTAAGCCACCATTGCCCTACACCATAGTAAAAAGTCTATTTACAGTTTATTACTGTATATTCTAAACTAATTCTAAACTAGCTAGCTGATTTGATGTGTTACAGTAACTAGCTGGCTTATAAACAAGCAAGCACACTAATTAACTAGCAAGAAAGGTAACTGTATTCAATATAGCTAACTAATAATAAACACTAAAGTAATAACATTATGTTAGATGTTGTTTATAGTCTAGTACAAAGTTAGCTAATTAATGTAACTTAACTAGCTACAGTAAAGTCTTAATTATCAAGAAGGTTTTTCTGTAAAACAACCAGCATACTGAGTAAAAGTATAAAACTATATACTATAGATACTTATTAAAAATATTCTTAAAGTAATAAGTTTATATAAGAGTATTTGGAGGCTTATGAACTACCTCGTTAACTAGCTAGCACATTAGCTTAGCTAGTCAGATAAAGTACTAAATTTGCGTTAAATGTCCTGTACTTTCCCAGTATATAGCCTGATGCTAATACTTATGAGAGCAAACCCCCAGGTACATTATTCCCTTTTACAAGTATATATTACATGTTATGGAGATCCATAAATAATGATTTTTCAAACAGCGGAAAACTGAATTTGTCTAACTTTTTCATTCATTATTCATTTTGAGTAACTCAGTAAGTGCCTCAGTAAGTGCTTTATAATTGTTGCGGTGAAAGAGGAAGGAAGATATGTACACCGGACCAGAGTTCAGTGCATCGCAGGGCATTTTATACACACGGCACACACAACACAAACACACACACATTCATACCTATTTCATATTTCAAATAATGCATCCGTGACAAGAAACTCATATTAGCTTTCGATAAATGATTAAAAGAATTCCCGTTTGCTCTTCTGTATCCTGCGCTCTGTGTTAGCGTTACATGCCAGGATTAATGATTATGACGTTGTTTTTAATATAGCCATACAGTAGCATTGCTGTGGAGTTGGGAAAATTTTATTAGAAGGCTGAAACTGCAATAATTTGGGTTTCTCCAAGGCAGAACATACAAAGGCAACAAGTCACAGTAGCAGGAATAATCCCTAACCATAAACCAGATGAGAATAAAAAAACAGGAAGTAACGCTCATCGATGAACGCTCAATAAAACTTTACATACACAAGAGAGTTTAAATAGACAAAATAATAACTCGAAATGGCTGAACACAATCATTTAACGGAAAAATATTGAAACGGGGCAGAGACGGGATTAAAACACAAACACATCCGAGACCCTGAATGCTTATTAGTTATATATAGGTTGATGCTGTAAGCTCTATTTGGTGTTAGATTCCCAGGGTGTTATCTTTAGTTAAATATTTGCACAGTCTCTACGATGTTTGCCCAACACATGACTGGATCATTGGACTGGATTGTGAATTTATTTATCCAGTCCTGAATATTGCATCATACTGTGGCATGTTTGAATATAGTGATAGCCTAATGATAAGGCCGTCATAACAAGCTAATTACCTGGCTTGCTGTATCGAGCTCCTTTTTTTCCCTTCTTGCCTTCCAAGATTAAATAGAGATAAAAAAAATTTGATCGTTAAAGAGACGGGCATGGATTATTTCAGACGTCATCCTGAGAAGCAAAGACTGGCCACATTATGCAATATCACACACTATATACACTGCCCAGCTGAATAAAAGGTCAGACAGTGATATATTTTATTGCATAAGCTTAGGCAATGTCACAACATTTACTTCCAATATTATTTATACATTTTTTGTAAATCAATTTTCTTGTATTGATGATGTGAGACTGATGTGTAAAGTCCTCTCCATGATTCTCAGTGTGGTTAAGGTCTGGACTCTGTGGTTGCGAATCCATGTGTGAAAATGATCCCGAGCCACTGTTTTACAATTTGAGCCAGATGAATCCTGACATTGTTATCTTAGAATTTACCCATGCAATCACGGAAGGAAAAATCCATTCATAGAAAATCCTGGTTATTCGGTATATTCATGTAGTCAGCTGACCTCACATAACATTGCTGAACCTAGGCCTGATTAACTGAAGCGACCCCTGATCATAACTCTGCTACTACACAGAGGCTTGTACGGTATTATAGGTGCTAGGCATGATGGGCGCATCACTTCTTCATCACCCATCATTTTGGAACAGAGGCCATAAATGCGGACTCATTAGACCATGTGGCTTTTTTCCAATGCTCCACAGTCCATTCTTTATTAAACTTAAGTGATAATTGTTTTTCTTACGGCTACGCAGCTGTTTAGTCCACATCCATTGCATTCTCTTCGCATTGTGCATGTGGAAATGCTCTTACTTTTTTTTACTTTTTATGATTTGGTATCACTAAGTGTCACACTCTTTCCGGATGTTTTTCTGACCACATTTTATCTTCAAAGATGATGGTCTCCACTATCCTTCCAGGTTTTTAATAATGCCTTTTTCAGTTCTTACACCAATTTTGGTAGTTTTAGCAATTTTGCATTTCATTTTCTTTGCTTGATCCAGGGCAAAAATTAGAAACTGAGTAATATATTTGCTCACAACGCAGGATATGTCTTCTGACATGGTTGTTTAAAAAATGTGAAACTACTCCCTGCATCAGATAAACCATTACTAACCAGACAGTAATTATATAATGGAAGTCTCTTTGCTATTTGCTTATTTCCAGGTGGTGCCTTTAGTTCTGGCCAGGCAGTGTATTACTGTATGTTATATACACTTGTACTGTACGTTATATATTTTGCCAGCCTTTCGCCTGAATGCTAAGTCTAGGGCCTCAGTAGGCCGACTTGCATATTCCTAATAAAACCCCCTTTCATTTAGTCTTGTAAAAAAAAAGCAATAAGGTCCCTGACAAAAAGAAATATGCATTTTCTTCCGCGCTGACCTTAATTGCACGATTTGAATACCTCGTTCTGCTGAGGAATATCAATAACCGCTCCGAACTATAAACAATCTCGACCTGCCAAAGCTTAACGGCTTTCCGTCCTGATATTTTAAAAATAATGACATTTTTGTTGGTGATGGATTCCATAAAGTAGTTTTACACATATCATTTGTCTACAGCATTAATATTTTACTCAAACCTGCTTCACTCATGAAATATAGATTTCTTCTGTGCTTTAATGCCCCCCCCCCCCGTCCCCCCCCGTAAACCCCCGCCCCACCTCTTTTTTTTTTTTTTTTTTTTTTTCATAATATCTGGGTGTGATAGATTTACCTACTAGCGCTGTGCTTGTTATTCCGACCCTGATTCCGCACTCAGCCGACAACAGATCTTATGCATTCCACACGCTTTTATGTGCATACATAATTGATATTTGCTGAGAATGGTTTTCTGTGCGGAGGGATTGAGTTGTACATCGGGATGTGTGATGGAAGCCTGATGTGGATTCTGATTGTTACACAGAAAGTTTTGCAGCACCTGGGAGTAATACGGGGAGATTAAGATT
The DNA here is from genome assembly GCA_011419295.1 of Clarias macrocephalus. Classification (NCBI taxonomy): domain Eukaryota; kingdom Metazoa; phylum Chordata; class Actinopteri; order Siluriformes; family Clariidae; genus Clarias; species Clarias macrocephalus. Next base: position 58,367 of record JAAGKR010000444.1, on the reverse strand, counting down.
GCCGGTAGTAAAGACAATTGGACGGTTGTGGATTCAAACGGTTGGCCATTTCTGTCAGACCCTTAACCCTTGTTATGCAGCACGAACTGGATCGAGTGCTAAAATAAATAAATGCAAAAATGGAACGTTAAAGAGCAAACAGTACCTCACTTATATATATATATATATATATATATATCTATCAGTCTACATCAGTGTATATCTTTATATTCAGCTAGACATAAATGGAACATTTTAAATAATAATAAAAAAACTGATCATTTGTTCTAATAAAACAAATGCATATTTGAAAATCATCCTTCATCCATATTTCATATTTCTTTTTAAATGAATCTTTTTTGACAGCAAATCTGCTCGAGCCTAGAGTTGTGTATCAGGACCGGGATTCCAAAGAACACAACAAGCTGGACATTTTTATTTACATGCTAGCCTGGGCGAATGATCAACAAACATGGGGCGCAATAAATTAACGTGAACGTGTGGCGCCTTTGTTTGTTCATCCTTAGTGACCACCCGGTCAGGGTGATGGGGATAGGGGTTAACTTAGGTCACTAGTTTGTTTATATTAAGCCAACTAAATTCTTCGTCCTTTTCACACAAAAAAAAAAAAAAATACAAGAAGAATAAAAAAAAAAATACAAGAAGAATAAAAAATTTTTTAAAAAAGCTGTCTCGCAAATTAGGGGCTGAACGACAGCTTGTTTTAATGAGCCCGTAGCTTTCGCTGTCTTGCAGCGAAAGAAGCGGTGTTGTTTATTTGCATTTTTGTACGTGTTAAAGACAACAGAAATAACTGGGACGGAGTTCCTTCGGGAGCAGGTACTGTAAAGGTGCGATTCTCACTTCCACCTCAACAGCCCTGCATGCGAAGTGATATCATGGTGTTAACTGTACTTTAAAGCAAAAGCATTATAACAACAACACCTTTCCAGTGTAGTCTTGTGGGAAACTTTTCTACATTTCTATCACTTTTGCCTCAGTGTTTTATCCATCATCCTGACTAGATGACTAGTGTATTAGTTGACTAAGTATACGTAGTACTGAATTTAACTCGTACCATGGCGCAGATCACTGAGAGACGTTAGGATTCAATTATTTGTCGCATCACCTTAAAGTGATTTTTTTTTTGGGTTCGCCAGGATACAGCGCAGATACGAATAGGGTTAACAGCCTCGCTCGAGGGCTCAGCAGTGGCAGCTTTGGCGGTACTGGGGCTTGAACCCCCGACCTTCAGATCAGTAACCCTGAGCTTAACCTTAACACTGATGTTCAGTACTGGGCAAAAGTGGAACATTACACATTACATATTTAAGCACATTTTACACACCCTGGATTTTCTTTAATTTTTTTTTTATTTTGCACATTATTCTGCACATTGTCTTGCTCATGACTCAACATGCTTTTCCATATCCAAATGCCATTTCAATCCATTTCTATTTACTTATATTATTTATACATATTGTAAAGTTTTACAGCTAAAGTTTTCCCCATAGTTTTCCTATATTTCTAAAATCATTTTCTCTCATTTCATACTTTATGTTCTTTATTTGAAAACTCTGGAGGTCTTCCAGAACAAGTTTCGACATCCTTAAAAATATTATAAATTGCAGTGATGAGTCTTTGCTTAAATAGTCTCAGGTACAATTTGTGCAGTAAGGGGAATTAACTGCTTAGTTTTACGGAACATCCTGCAGAACCAGGCAAAGTCCTTTTCACACAGCGACACCCAGAACCTGGCTTTTTTTTATTTTATTTTTTTTTTTTTTAAGTGTCCTTTTACCATATGCTGTTTTTTATGCCTGGAGATATTTTCCTGTAAGATAGTTTTTTTTCTTGGATACAAATGGAAATCAGAAAAGTTTTTACAAAACACAAACAAACAAGCAAGCAACAACCCCAGAGTGCCAAAGACATCATTAGTGTTTTTTGAGTATTTCTTGTGATAAGGTTTCTATTTAAATCAGAATATTAATACAGATGAATATTCAAAGTCAATCCAAATTTGAATCCACCTCCACTTTATTAGCGTGGCTGCGGTTTAGTTTGTTCTCAATTAAGGTATAGTAGATCATTTAAAGAAACCACTACTGTATGCACACGCAGCTTTTTTCTTTTTCTTTTCTTTTCTTTTCTTTTTTTTTATTTTAAATAATGAAACTCTGCCTACCATAAACTGTAGATTTAATTGTGTCATTAAAATTTTTATGCATGCCGTTATAGGAAATAATCAACAATAATGTGTCGTGATGAGACCCGCCATGAAGCGGAGTTACTGTACCAGAAGTTCATTAATTTCCAATAACACAATGTCCTGAAGCTTTGCTGACACTGGAGACTCATTCCACAAAGAGCAAAAGTAGCGGGAAACACCATGAAGTTCCACCAAGTTCATTCAGCGAATCATTTATTGAGAAATATTGTATTTATTATTATAATACAGTGATTCATCACACCGATTTATATACAATTTACAAATTAAAGCTAAGACTGTAATCAAGTAATTGATTAACATGAAACTCTTTTGACAACGTGAAAAGTCTTAAATAAATAATGGCCTGGTGTTAGTACACGAATGTGATTATAGCATAGTGTAAAAAAAAAAAAAAATAAAATATGTGAAAGCAAACTAATATTTCTTCATGGCTTTTTTCAACATGTACAAATCTTCCATTTCTCATAGCAAGAAGTTCCTTGGTCACAGTTTAATACTTGAAATTCTGTAAACAGATATTGTATATTAAACAAATACTGATACATAGGAATCATCATGAACACTTTGATTTTTCATAGTTCCTGGGACACAAAGGGCGAAGCTTGAATTAAATGTTAAACATGATCAGGAAATTGCAAATGTAATCATATGACGGAGCGACAATATTTCCTTAACTAGCTTGTGTGTGAATTTGTCTCCTGGTTAAAAAAAAAAAAAAATGTATAGAATTCAAGTCATGTAAATGCTACCACATCAAAGCTGATTATTTTGCTATAGCATAACTTATTACACTGAATCTTCTGAAACAAAGTTTCATGTACGTTATAGCAGCTCTGAACAGTCGTAACTGAGAGTTGGCGTTACTGTATACGTGTTTAACGCTTCTTAGCATTTGAAATGCTTATGATTATGATTATCGTTGATTAAAACTTACTGTAAGTTTCTGTAGATCATTTGTGATAGAAGTCTGTAAAAGAGCCGTTACTATAGAAACGTAATTTCTTTTGATTGTGTAAAGCCGCCTTGCGACAACGATAATTGTTAGAAGCGCTATACGGCACAAATAAACAACCGTTTCAATTGCATTGGATTTAACTGAAACCACAACGTCTTACGAACAAGAAGCTCAAGCTGTCCTTAAAACAATTCCTCATTCAGGTATTGAGTTTGTAAATAGCTACGTCATATTGTCTTCTGCTAACGTAAAGTCCAAGCACTTTCCAGCTCCAGTTTCGGTTAGAAAACCGGTATTTTATGCTAAGCGTACGTACAGCGAAAGAATAAACGTAAAATTGGTGCCGATGTCACTTGATCAAATTACTTGCGATTAGCTGAAATCATTATCCAAGCTGGACTCTTTTGCTGACCCAGGGAAAAAGAACAAGGCAAACCGGTACACACCGACGATTTTTCGCGAAAACCATCACACTAATTGCTGTTGAGGAGCTACAACCAGGCGGCCGCGTTATCCTCGCGGTCGCTGAACACAAAAGACCTGGACCTTCTCCGGGTCATGGCAGGAGGCGCTTTCCTCTTGATCAGGCACAGGTAGATGTCTGAGGCGAGGAAGCGCGGGTAGCAGTCCTTCTTCATCAAGGTGTAGATTTTGCCCTGCGCCGTATCGAAACACGACTGCGTCGGCTGTGCGATGTTCTTCTGGATGTCCACCTTGGTCGAGTGGTCGATATTAATCTGTAACACACGATGCAGTGACTCGGTTAGGCACCGGGGTTCTGGATCCGACTAGCACGTCATGTGACGTTAGGAATAAAAATGGTCCAGGTTAGGGTATTAGTGTATACACGTTACAGACACACAGTATGATGGTTAGTCAGCATTAAATCATGCAGTGACAGAGATTTCCAAACAACCGATAAGAATGTTAATCATGCTCACTAGGAAACCACAGCATGTCGCCGTCGACCATTTCCTTTGCTTTTTCCGACTTGAATGCGGTGCTAGCTGTTTCGTATTTCATGCAGATCGTACTGTATTGTCATGCTTTGTTGGTGATCATTTGAAATGATTTTGTGTTCTCGTTAAGCTTGCGCCACGGCTCTTCAGACTATCACGTTCAGGCACATTTTCTCACTTTTGCTACGTGCAGCACGATGACTCAGAGTGTTTTCTGAACACTTCCTTATGTCACAATAAGGTCCGTCTGCAGCTCGAGCGGCTTAAAGCATAAATATAAACCAGATCGTGAGAATTAAACACGCCTTTCCGGTGCTTTAGACAATTACCGTAACTGTGGACTTCTTAAGAACGTGGGGTTTTAATAATTTAAGAATGTGTTTTAAATGCACTAAAGGAAAAAACAAAAACAAAGGTAATGCGACTGTATGTTTGTGTTAGTCTGGAAACTGGTTTTGGAGAACATTATTGTCTTTGCTGCAGTGAAGTTGGTCCTTAAATTCTGGCTGTCAAAAAAAAATACGCAGTCACATGACTACCGCAAGCCAACAGTTGAGAAGGTTGTAAAAAATAGCGTTAATATGAAGAAATTCCGTCAACTCAGTGAATCAGAGATTATTTCCCCATGAACCTTCGCGTGCTATTTTTACCTTGTGATTTTCTTCCTTTTTACACTTGGATGACTTAAAAACGTACAACTATTATTTCCTCGGAGATATGTCCAATACGAGAGGCGTTCAATTCAAACCGGGACTTGCGAAGAAACTTCTAATGCTATGAAGCTACAGTATATGGTGACGGTTTGAATGGTTTTAAAGAAGGCTGTACGTCTGTGAATGACGATTCCGGTCTGATGTGGCTCCGAGCCCACTGCAGTCGTCATAAGTGGAACATGTGGAACATCCTTAAAGTCAACGCATACAGTAGCTCATCACCGAAAGAGACGCATCCGTCTGTGGGAACTGTACACACAATCATTCACCAACACCACGTTCGCATTACAGAATAGAAGATGTTGCTGCATCCACTGTACAGTCGTGACCTTGCACCAAGCCATTTCCACATGTTTGCGCCATTAAAGTAGTTCCTGGGAGGCCGGGGTTTTAGACGTGAAGCTACATCTTGTTGGTATGCAAGCACTAGTGAAACGCTGGGATAAGTGCATTAGTGTAGCCGGGGTTTATTTAAAGAAATAAGGTTGTTTTTACTCTGCAAAATCAATAGTCCCGGTTTGACATGAACGCACATGTGAACGTACCGTATCCCATAACGGTCTCTTGTTTTATAAGTCATTTCTCCTGTCTTGCCTATACTTCTGTAAAAGCTACACATCATTAGCCTGACTCTGAGTTCACTTAATGACCAAGGTTGTCAGAACACGTTAAGTTCTTTTTTGACTCAGTAACTTCTGCTTACTTGTATTTCAATGTGTTTTCTTTTCTCTGGCTGAAAAAGCGTGGGTGGCTGAGTTGGGGTAGGGTGGCGGGGTGGTGTGTGCGTGCGTGCGTGCGTGTGTGTGTGTGTGTGTGTGTGCGGGGGGGGGGTGTTTGCAGGCCCAGCTGTGAAATGCTAGCAGGAAAACCACAGGGTCACATCTCCACTTCAGTCTTTTGTGGCCGTGCGGCTCGGCCGTTTTTCAGACACCTCGCTCTAGAGACAAAACATCGTTGCAAAGGCTTTTCATTTTAGCCCCAGACGCCAGAGCTCAGCCAAAAAAACACGTGAAATGAGGCTGCTCGGCTTGTGCTGACGCTGGTTCTCGGTCATAGGGGGTTTTTCTTTTAAGGTTTAAAAGAACAGCTATTAGAGCAAACACACTGTACACTGTTCAACTCCCTCATACCTGGTAAATCAATCTTACAGAATCAACGGTACTTTTGTTTATTTCTAAGCTAAAAGCAGAACATTTCTAATCATCCAAATTTACAGTCATTTCTGCTCGTTGTTTAGGTGTCCAGGTCATCCGAGTATCTTCTTCATTATTATATGTACTTCGCTTGCAGCGCATGAATTATGAATCAGCGACTCAAATGAATCAGTTTGAAAGAATCAAATCACTGAAGTAAAGAATCATTTCATATCACAGCTAGCCAAACTTTTTCTCCAGTGTCAATGAAAGTGCCAGGAATAAATTCTTTATTCTTTAATCTGATTGATCCGAAGATATCGGTCAGTTTAATCTCATGTAATACATTGCAAGAAGTTGTCCTCAATAGGAAATTCTACAGGACAGAAGACTTAGACATTGGCGTCCATCCATCTATCTAGGAACTTCTGTAGTCCAACTAGGGACCATGACATGCCACAGGCAATTTGGGAACGTCAGTTAGCCTAATCTGCATGTCTTTGGATTGTGGGAGGAAACCCACCAAACATGGGAAGAACATGCAAACTCCATGCACACAGACCTGAGGTGGGAGTCGAACCCGGACCCTGGTGACACAAGGCAACCACTAAGCCACCCCGCAAAACAAGCAGCTATAAAACGATTTCCTCACCAGTCCTACTTCATTCTCTCTGGGAAACTGGGAACTTGAATCTGGGAAAAATCTAAGAATGGGAATTTGTGTAGAATGAAAAAGTGTAGAAACGTTCTCCTAAACCAGAAGATCCAATACCCCCCAAAAAACAAGCGTGTGGAACCCCCACTTGAGAAAAGACAAAAGTGATTAAAAAAAAAAAAAAAAAAAAAACTTATCCACCAGTCTGGGTATGTAGTAATAGTTTTTGGATTAACGCATACCTCTTTAGGTGCCTCGGCGTCAATGAATACAGCATACATTTGCTTAGCCTTGGAGTGCAGATTGGCGGGTGACGTTGTGCTCTTGAAATCCTCACACGCTAACCAGAACTCGATGTTCTCCTCGCTGAACTCGGACCGCAGGAACTGCGTGAAGACCTCCACTCCATCTAAACACCAGGGACAGAAAGAGCATGTTCTTCACCTTCGATCATTTGCTATTACTTGATTTTCGACCCAGCGTGGATCTGAAATGATACTGGGAATTGAAGACGGGCACTGCTACAGCAAATCCTTTAATGGTGTGAGTCTAGAACAAGCAACCTTTTTGTATGCTTGAGTAACCCTCCAATGCAGAAGTGATCCTTCTTGGTTTTGTGTGCCGGAGAGTTTATCGAGAAAGCTCTTCCTGGTCACAGGACTGCATCAGTAAATGTTATACTTGTTTGTTGAGCACGAATCTGTCTCGAGCAACTCCGGGGCTGGTTTCAAATGTCAAGCTACCAGAAACATCTCCTGTTATTTTTAATCAAGCTGGCACTTCGGGTTCCTAACGGGATTTCTGCACAGAGCTACGATCTTAACGTTAACATTAAGGGGAACATTATCTCACCTGGATGTGCCAGCAGATCTTCAAAGGAATCGCTCCATCTCAAAGCGACCTCAGGTGGAATGCTGTGAAGTCACAGATGGTTCATATTTAAACCAGGACGTCCATGGTGGCAGATTTCAGTGTTTAGGTACAGTGCAATATGTACTGGAAAAAAAAAGGACTTACTGGAGGGTTTTAGATTGCGGCTTTTTCTCTGGGCTCACGTTCTCGTGCGATCCGGATCTGGTCATCAGGAGGCTGAGTCTGTACTTTTTGTCCTTGTCCTTATCTTTGTCATTGTCCTTGTTCCTGCATGAAAAAGGGAGAGTTATTAAGAAACTAGCATTCCTAAACGTGGGGTTCATGGACCAGTAACAGAATCGTTCTAGACTTCCGGGGGGTGGAGGCGATTTACATCAGACCTATTCGTTCTCCAAATATCAACCTGTTGGACTGTGTATGTTCAGACACTCACAGGACAATGACAATCCAATGCTACTATCATGATCTTTATGCTTTTGGATCTCAAGGAACATTTCGTACTGTACATCGGTTTTATTCACCCCCGAAGCAGATCCTTGTATAAAATACGATTATAATCATAACCTCTTGTATCTTGTGGCTTCATTAAGTAACTGCCAGCACATAAAATTTGACAAAAGAATCAATAAATTGCAAAACTACACGTGCATGCTGGTTCAAGTGCTAACGTTACACAGGTCATGCAAATCAGATGTTTGAAATCATGTTACTTATATCTTTCAAGCACTTTGTTCCACTTCCCTCCAGTTTAGCTAACTGAAATAAACGCCTTCGACACGGGCGACTTGTTCCGCCACCTTAGGGGTCTGATTTGAAAAAGTGGCTCGTTATCTAGGTCATTGCCTTATATGCAGTATATATATATATATACACACACACAAGTGGACTAACTTGATGCCCTGGTTATTGTCATGGAGTACCGACCGACACCGCCACCGCCATCCCCCTCCCCACCCATGGCCGCTCCCCATACAGCTAGCTGATTTTTTAAACATATTGTTATGGGAGAAAAAATATTTAATATAATGCCCCAGGTTATTGCATTCATTGTTGAGTCGTTACATTTAGTAATCTTTTCAAGATCTTAAATTAAATCAAATGGAATAATTATTTAATAATTAGCTTCATTTAAAAAAAAAAAAAGTCAGCTTAAACTATAAACAATCCGAATGTCTCTAACGAAATGCCCAGAGATGAAAAATATGATAATTAACTACATTTGCATTTACTTTTCCGAATCCATGCGACATTTTCTTTTCACTTCTTCCCTTAACTACTCTTAAAACCTTTTGTTTTAAATCTTACCAGAGTATTTTCAAGTTGAGTGTTTGAATCAGACTCGGGTCGGATGAGTCATTTGCAGTGCGTGCCATGCTAACTCGCTGGGGCACGATATAAGAGATGTAATAAGGGGAAGTACTGATAAACTTTGGTCTTTTCTCTACTTCTTTAAAAATGGCTTTCAGACGACTGAAGTTGACGACTAAGTTGCAAGTATGAAATATAGTGCGATATACTGTACGACGGTCCTTGTAAAATGGCTTTCTTTGCAGCCTAAGAAAGAATCCTTGTGTGCTTTGGTAGCATTCGGTAAACTTGTATTAGATCCATTTACAAACTATTATGATTATCCCTGGTATCCACTAGGGTCGAGGAAAAAGCTGTAGAGACTACGTACACATCTCAATCGCTTTTTGTTTACTGATCGTTACAGATAGGCTTTGAGTCTGTCATCTCCAGGATAGCTGGATTCAAGCTAAAGTGCACTAATGAAAGCCAATGAGACAACCTGTCTCCATCATAAAGGAATACCTGCATGATTATATCCCTCAACACAGACGACATATTCCACACCGGTGATTATTTCTTTAAAAAATTCAGGAAAAAACGTACCTTGAGTGGCTGTCTTTCATTCTGGTAGCACGCCACACGGTCTCACCGAGCATTTTGAAACACACTTCCTCCTTGGGGGCAGAGAAGTCGAATTGAGGAAACAGAAAGACAAAGGTCTCCATGCTTTTTCCCTTGTCTCACTGACTCTCTCTCTTCCTCTCTTACACATGAAGCTAGACAGCAGGACATCAATCTTATTTAACCACAAATTCTCAAAGCACCGATTGGTATCTGGCAGGTCATTTCCCATACCTGTAGTTAAAGCTTCCTGCTCAATGGGAACTACCCCAGATGTTACGGTAACACGGTTGAGAAAGAATTTCCCATTTGAAGAGGTGTAAAGCGTCAGCGAGGGCTCTTTTTAAATAAGAAAAAAAAAAACTAAGTGGGGTACAAAGATGATTGATGGAAGGATGTGTAAGTCAGTGATGGTGAACAGTGTGGAGGGGGGAAAAAACGTAATTGCATTAAATAAAAGAATGGGAAATTAAAACAAATATATATGAGTACAATTTTCCAGCAGCCATATTTTGCTTATTTAGTTTATTTACCAAGCAGTTAAAATCTTTATCGGGGTATTGAGGTAATAGACTCATATATCAAGTCAAAGCTTTTAACTGGTACAAAATTAGTTCTTCATGCAACATCAATGATCAGTGGATGAAACCCTGCATCATAAGACTGACACGACTACATCACCAACAGTTTGTCCAGCCTGGACCAGCATTTTTTATTTATTTAATTGATTAACTGATTAATTTATGTCCCTTAAAAATATAAAAATATTGAAAACAAATATAATAGAAATAAAAATAAATAAATAAAATATAGACATACTGAGATAGATGAGAGCATAATCTAAGAATAGTCATTTGTTTATAAAAAAAAAAAATTGTGAAACTGTTAGCAAGTCTCTGTGAATGGTCAGGAAGTCCCGCCCTCTGTGTTATGATTGGTTACAAAGATTCCGTGTCTCCGTTGATTGGTTAGAAACTTTGAGTATGAAGCCAAGATTAAGATTGAAGCTTAAGATTTATTAATTAACAAGTATCTTGACAAACAGGTGTAAAAAGAAACTTAAGTAATTCGTAGATAATCATGTGATTAATGAAATAATATAATATTGCAAAACTGTGCAAGATTCCATTAGTAAGCTAGTGTGAGGTTAACATACTCCACCTTCAGGGGGTCAAAACTTTTGCGAGCTACAGTACCACAGGCTGCCATTAGTCAACTTGGTTATAGTTACTTATAGTCGTTTTCCAGGAGGAACGGAAAAGAGTAATAAACTAGTCAAAAAAAAAAAAAAAAGCTGTAAATCCTTAGTTGCACACTAAACATAATTCTACTGTATGTACAGATAGTGAGGGAAAAAGGAAAAGGTAGAAATTGCGCTTGGCCCAAGAGCATTGTTAAATACATATTGCACAGATAAATATTTGTTGTAGGATGTAGTGGAGTAAAAAAGTATCACATGCAGTAATACTGTACAACTAGTCAAGTAAGATTCATTCAGTTTGTATAAACTGTACTTAAGTACAGTAACAAAGGAAATGTAGTTGGTTACCTTCGATCTCTGCTTAAAATAGAAACTCGCCTTTGTGAAAATTTATAGGATTTAATTCAGATTGTTTGCTACAAAAAACAAAATCAAAAAGCACAATTTTTTTTTTATTAAATTTTTTTTTTTAATTTTTTTTTTTTTTTTTGCTGTGTCAGAAAACTGAAACTTACAGCTTTACAGTACCTCTGGCTGTTTTAAATCAAAGGTGGAGAGTTTGGTGGCGTTGTGGTCGTACTGTCGCCTTGCACCTCCATGTCGCCTTGCACCAGTTCCCAAACTGCCTGTAGTGTGTGAATGTGAATTGGCTTCACATGTGACACACATACACATGCATTTGATTGACACCCCTCCCCGCGAGCCTGGATAGAGGATAAAGCAGTATCGACAATGAGTGAGGTTGTTTCAGAGCACTAATACTGGGGACTGGAGGTGGTGTGGTGGTTAGCACTGTCGCCTTGCACCTCCAGGGTCCGGGTTCGATTCCCGTCTCTGTGTGCATGGAGTTTGCATGTTCTGCCCGTGCTCGGTGGGTTTCCTCCTGGTACTCCGGTTTGCTCCCACAGTCCAAAGACATGTAGGTTAGGTTAATTGACATTCCCAAATTGGCCACTGTATGTGTGTGTGTGTGTGCCCTGCGATGAATTGGCACCTTGTCCAGGGTGTACCCCGCCTCGTGCCCTACGTCTCCTGGGATAGGCTCCAGGCCCCCCGTGACCCTGAATACCGGAGTAAGCGGTACTGATGATGAGTGAGTACGAGTACGATGAGTTAGTACTCATGTACCTGTAATTAAATATGTTATATGCTTCTTTTATAAGCTCAAAAAAGTCCAGATGAGTTCAACAACGTAGTTATTATTATGGACTTATGAAGTTCATTACATCATACTTACGATTAAATGTAGGACAGATGAGTAGTAATGGATTATTGCACACACAAATCAAACTTAAACACACAGATATTAATTTGAACCATTTTGCATTAGTGGAGAACACTGAAGTCTGGCTTTCAGTACATTTCTGGAGAGCGTTGAAAGCCACATGCAGATAAAACCCCCTGCGGAGTCCAAAGAACATTTCTTCAATTCTTTTCAATTTAGTTACAGGTTGCCTTGTGCGCCGCGAGGCTGCTTTTAAAATGCATTCACTCACAAACCTGGATCGGTGGATAATGCACAGGCCCTGGAGCAGCTTCACCTCCAACTGAGCCGCTGAATCAATCAGGTGGAACTCACCCTGTCCTTGTGCGCGCAGTCCTTCTGAGTAAAAATATCCACTTTTGCTTCTCTCTCTAAGCTACAGATCAGATTATGTGTGCTTACATTTTTTTTTTTTTTACTTCTTACTTCTTGATGTCTCACACGTAAAAAAATGACCATGAGTTAACCTATGTCTTTGACTTCATGTGTTTTTTTTTTTTTTTTCTCTCCACATTTATATATTTATTTTTACTTGAGCAGGACATGTGGTTTATGTTTCAGTGTGAGGTGCGTGCAGCCCAGGCAATTTTTAACATCTAGTGTTTAAATCTCAAAAAGCCAAGATTAAACCTCAAGGATTTTAATTTGCCCTAATATTGAGAATAAAAAGCAATAGCGTTAAAGGTCCTACTGTATATTTGACTATTTCTGCAGAGTTAACGCAGGCAGGTCTCAGAGCTCCTTCTGCAATTTGTAAACCCCAGAAACTCCCTCCATTTCTCTCCTCCAGTGTAAATGTAAATGATCTATGTTACATGTAAATCATCCACCCCGTGCCACACCCCACCAGTTGCACCGAGAGTTGAGTAACAAGCCGGTGGAAGGGTTTCTTCTAATATGACATCACAACAGGGGGAAAACTATTTGTGTTGTTTCAGCCCTGGCCAATAGAAAAATGATGAGAAAAAAAAAATTTTTTTTTGGGTCCATCTAAAAATGACCAATAAGTGATTTTTGTATAATACGTCCTTTTGAAATGTGAATTTTTTGAATTAAGTAAAATAAAAATTGTCCTGCACTCGTTTAGATTTAAATAGGATTTGTTAAACCATACACACGAGCGTCTCAGACTTCCTTTCAATATGATAAAACAAAAATAATCCAGAACTGGTTCCGCTTCCAGCATTATCAATGTCTTGCAAATTGCTTTGCATGCCCGAGAAATCCGATGGTTGCATTATTTATTGTACATCGCCACTTAAATAGGAAGCATTTCCCAATGGAAATTAGGATTTGAAGGTACACAATACAAGAATTGTCCCAAACTCAACACAATCTGTTTTTGCATCGTGGTTAGCGCTGTGATCTTGTTCCTCCGGGGTCAAGGGTTCGATTCCCGCCTCGGGTCAGTCTGCGTGGTGCATGCTCTCCCCGTGCTTGCTGGGTTTCCTCCTGGTACGCCGGTTTCCTCGCACAGTCCAAAGACATGCAGTTTCCAAATCGCCCGTCGTGTTACAGTGTGTGAGTGTGAAAGTTGCTTGGTGGTAACCGGCCTCGTGTCGAGGTCTCCTTGGACAGGCTCCAGACTTCTGATAACCCTGTCAAGATATGCAGTAAAGAAGATGAATGAATAATCTACATACTGTTTTGTATTTTTTATTATTCCTTATTATTATTATTATTATTACTGTCACGTATGAATGGTTTCAGTTCGAGGTGACTCGGAGAGTGAATTCAACTGCGGCACTTCTGAGCTTTCGCTTGTCGCAGCCCCAGGTCAAACAAATTGAAGCGCACTACAAGTCATGAATCCTCTCTCACATCTGTCACCTTGTGTAGTCAAATTACAATCACGGACAAATCTGTTTGACGGGTAAAAAGGTCAACAGGGAACAGGTGCAACCTCGAGCAGAGATGAGAGCGGCATTCTAATCAAAATATCTCCCTCTCTGTGACCCGGTAGACTAATGTAATCATGGGGATGTTTTGCATGGATGTTTACAGACACTTAGATTTTGTAATGTCTATGAAAAGGCCACTCAAAAGGTCACCCATAATAAAAAATAAAAAGGAATATTTTTAAATGATTCGCAGGACAGATGGTCGCCGCGACATGAAGCGATTACACAAAGCAGTTTCCCTGTGTGGTCCGTATTTCTGCGTTTTCACATCAGACCAGTTCCATTTCACCACAACTAGTTCTCATTTTCTGTAATTCGTCTGCTAAATTTGACTGCATAGGTCAGCTGCTGTCATGCTGCTTGATAATACAAAGGGTGTTCAGGTCAAAGCGGGACTTTTGGCTGTGCAGACTAACAGAACACAGCAACGAGAGTTAAAAACTCCCTTCAGTTCTGTATGTAATTCTGCAGTGGCCACCTTAGCCAGGATCATCATTCATGGCTGTACAGCCTTTGAAATGTTTGCGCCATTCAATTCAAGCGTTTTACTGCAGCTACACTGTACTACAGTATGCTTGAAGTCTTTTGTAAATGTCAATGGCCTTTTTACGCCTTCATTCATGAAAGATTTCATCAGGCTTATTAGCATTGTAAACATGTGTCAAAATAACTTTCCCTTCTGTATCTGAGAAATGTCTTCACTTTCACCATTTTTGTCCTCATTTTGTGCTTTCATCTGTCAGAGCTTTATGTTTTATGCAGTTAATAACATTGGCGTGCATTGGTGTGCACCCATCCATACATCATCTATATCATACAGTAGGCTTATCATATGTACTGTAGGGTCACAGAAGGGCTGGAGTCTATGCCATGGATTAAGGCACAAGCCAGTTGACACTTTCAGAACATCTCCTATTTGAAAATCACACAGTTACGTATACTCAAATTAATAAGTAACCATTAAAGACAGAAAGATTAATAACACCAACATTTAGTTGTGATCCATCTGTTTGTGTGAAGTTAAACTGGCACTTCCTCATAGGGTTGGTGATATACAGTAGTACTGTATAGTATATATGCTGTAATACAGTTTTGCTGTTGCAATCACTGTTCAACGACTTACAGTATCATGCTGTAATAGCAATAGCTGTAGCACGACGGCTATTTCATGCATAACACCTCAGCCTGTTCATGGTTTCCCAGTTGTATTGACAGTGTAAAGAACAAGTGCATTAACAAGTCAAGGCCAAAACACTGTAACTTATAAGTAATTCGGGTACACAAACTGTCATTTTGGGAAAAAAAACAACAACATTCCTTTCTTTTGCATAAATTATTATTATTATTATTATTTTTTTTTTTGGTGTCTCATCCTGTACTAGTCTTGTGTTTGTCCAATTAAATGCGCTCCATTCCGTATATAATTAGTTTGTGGAATTTTGTATGTGAGTCTTCCAGCAGACTATCGCCTTTTCCAATTATCCCGCGTTTAAGGGAAAACGGTGAGTGCAAGGTAACCAAGGGCTGTTCAGTACTTGAATGTTGTATCGCAGACTGATCGAAATCGCAAGTCCAATCCTCCATGAGATTAAGGTAAGTAATAGAAGTGAATCTAGCATGTACTGCGGTTGGTATCCCTGTGACAATCTTGTGGCTTGTTAAACTCTTTGCTGGTTTTTTTTTATTTTTTTTAAATATTTTTTTTAAAGATAGTTTCTTAATCCGCATGTTTCAAAAGCTACACACAGTAAATCAGCCAGACATTTCAATACACCATCACATGAACTTCCTGTTTCACACGGAAATACTGTACATCAACAATATTGCTCTCAAGAAATTTCATTTAGGCTTCAGTTTGTTACCTCATCATCAACAACAAAAAACAAACAAAAAAATACCTTGTGAGAACTTTCTTTCGTTGTGAAAGTGGTTTAGTGAAAATATGGAGAACAGGGATTTGGGTATTTCTTTACGTAAGAAATCATTGATAGAATATGATAAGTTCACGCCTTACAAAATGCACTACAACTAGTTTACATGCAGTCTTGGCTCCACCCATTTAATAATGATTAAAACCATTGGCATGTCGATGGAATGATTGGCAGTTCAACTAATGGTAAAGATATTTATTTAAATATGTAAAAATAAAGATAGTTGTTGCTTTCCAGAGCAAGGATAGCTCAGTCTTTAGGTCATTGAACTACAATATGGAAGGTTCTAGGGCCCGTATTCACAAAGCTTCTTAAACCTAAAAGTTGCTTTTAGTGATGAAATTCTAAGAAAAATCTTAGAATTAGGGCATTTTCTTAGAATTTCTCCTTAAATTTAGGATTAAATCTTAGTAAAGATAAAAATGATTCACAAAACATCTTAGCCCTAAAAACAGCTCCTAAGGTAAAATTTGTTAAGAGTAGAGACGAGGACTTTTAAGAGGCTTTCTATAGCAGACGACAAAATGGCGGAAGGAAGAAATATTCTCCAAACACTGAATGTAAAGTTAAAAGTAAACACTGCTCTTCCATCCAATTTGGTTTTCTTGATGTTTTACTTGCTTCCATCTCTCTTGGATTGAAATTAAATAAACTGTCCTGTAATCCTGTAAATTGGTGAAAGCTGAGACATTTTGCTCCCATCAATCTAAAATGGATTACAAATGATAAAATCAGTACGGTAAATAAATGTAAGAACTTAAATATAGTAACTACTGTGTGGAAATTGGTTGCTTCAAAAGTTGACACATTTTCAACATTTAGGCTGTTTAATTATCTTTAAGACATTTAGCCTAGAAACTTAAACTTAGCATAAAGTAGCCTGTAGTCATGATTATACAATTTCTTCATATACAAAAATTATGATTTCACTGTTGGTTCTATTATCATATAGTCTGTTTTCACAAAGAGCGCATTTCAAGACCTTTGCAGAGGTCAGAGGTTATTTTTTATTAACCAATCACAGTCCTTTAATTGCTGCATTGCTAGCAACGGGGTCGACCACACCTCCTCACTAAGATAAAAGTTTTTTTACTTTCCTTACTCAGAGTTGCTCTAAAACGTTTCCTAAATCACTTTTAGTCTAGGACTCCCAGCTAGGAATTTTTTAAGCAAAGATAGGAGCTCTGTGAGAAAATTCTAAGAAGCTTTGTGAATACGGGCCCAGGTCCTTAACTGCTCAGAGTCTGTATTCACAAAGCTTCTTAGAATTCTCTCAGAGAGCTCCTATCTTAGCCTAAACAGTCCTACCTGGAAGTCTTAGAATAAAAGTGATTTAGAAAACTTCTTAGAGCAACTCTGAGTAAGGAAAGTGAAAAAACCTTTATCTTAGTGTGGGTGTGTGGTCGACCCTGTTGCTAGGGATGATGCAGCAATTCAAGGACTGTGATTGGTTGATAAAAAAAATAACCTCTGACCTCTGCAAAGGTCTTGAAATGTGCTCGTAGTAAAAATAGAATACATGATAATAGAATAAAAAGTGAAATCACAATGTTTGTATATAATGAAATTGTATAATCACGACTACAGGCTACTTTATGCAAAGTGTCTGTTATAGGCTAAATATCATAAAGTTAATTAAAAACAGCCAAATGTTGAAAATGTGTCTACTTTTGAAGCCACCAATTTCCACACAGTAGTTACTATATTAAAGTTCTTACATTTATTAATCATACTGATTTTATTACTTTGTAATCAATTTCAGATTGATGGGAGCAAAATGTCTCAGCTTTTACCAGTTTACATGATTACAGGACAGTCTGTTTAAGTTGCACTTTTGGATGATATGTAGTCAACAATCCAAGAGAGATGTAAGGAAGTAAAACAACAAGAAAACCAAACTGGACAGAAGAGCAGCGTTTACTTTTAGCTTTATGTTCAGTGTTTGGAGAATATTTCTTCTTTCCGCCATTTTGTCCTCTGCTAGAGAAACTCTTAAGCCTCTTAAAAGTCCTCATCTCTACTCTTAACAAATTTTATCTTAGGAGCTGTTTTTAGAGCTGAGATGTTTTGTGAATCATTTTTATCTTTACTAAGATTTAATCCTAAATTTAAGGGAAAATTCTAAGAAAATGCCATAATTCTAAGATTTTTCTTAGAATTTCGACCAACTTTTAGGCTTAAGAAGCTTTGTGAATACGGGCCCAGATGTATAATCAGATAAAATGTAAGACATTCTGGATAAGGGTGCCCTAAATGTAAATTTAGGCCTTGTTCAGACTGGAGTAAATCCAGTTGACTTCACTAATCTTTATCTTTCGGACAGACTGTCCACACGGTTATTTAAGAGATCAGCATATTAAAGAGATCAGATTGGATTCGGCTCTGTTCACACTTGCAACCCAAATACAAAACATTGCTAAACTCTCTGCATTAGTTGCTGTGGTCCCAATTCCGGAGGCACATGTACAGTATTGTGTGACTTTTCTTGTTTTAATCAGGGATCCATGTCCATACCCCGTTCTTGAACTTCTGCATCATATTGAATTCAAATCATCTCTGGATGTGGTTCAAATCAGACTTTTTAAAAAAATTATTATTATCATACTGCATCTAATTCCAAGCTAACTCCAGTCTTGATATGCCAAAAATTGGATTCGGGCTCACGGTCTGAACAAGGCCATCAAGACTTTCTTTATGCACATTGCCTGGTTTTACATCAAACAACCAGGAAGGCATTCAAAATAGGGTAGCGGTCCCTGCACACAACACCCAGTGTTGTAACATGTGAACCGTACGATTGAGAAACTCATCCTGGGGCTCTTCAGACAATCAGACAAGCTTTCAAAAGACATATAGATTATATATAGATGTTAATATATACAGTAGATGTTATAGATGGTAATATCCTTGTATCCTTGCATGTAAATGCAATAAAATAAAATAAAAAAAACATGGTATGATGTTCGAAGACTATACTGTCCTCAGCAATTATTAAGGGGTAAAAGTGTTGCGCCATCATTTCTTGTTGTGTTCTCAGGTTTTGTCCCTATTCCGTTCCATGAATTTTATTTCCAGATGCAATTGAGAGTCAGCCCTCATACACCAACCAATTGTCTGGCTTCTGCATAGTCATGTGGTGAAGCAAAAATGTTTAGCATTCGTATCTTAGCTCTTTGACCTACTTGACGATTCTGGTACAGAGCCCTAAAAGATGCCAGAGCCTCATCCATGTCCGCTGAGATCTTTCTATCTTTCACGCTCCTAGCCTAAATGTATCATGATGCATCATGAGTGATAGAAAGTCTCAGGTTTGTTATGAATATGGAAAAATGCATCAAAGAGAAGAAGAGAAAGGAGGCGTAAAAACAGAGCACCGGTTTTTATACATTCTAGGAGTGTAAGGTAATTTTCTTCTGCTGGTAATTAGCTAATGAGGTGAATTTTACACAGCATGCGAGCGAGTCCACAGGATTGATTGTTGTCTTGTGCCATTATATCAGCTTCTTTGCCTCAAAAACCAGTTCCTCATGTGAAACCGCTTTCACGAACGTGTGCGTCGTAGCACTTCTTCAGCGCTTTTCATTATCAGCTTGTCGCACGGCAATCGTCTAACCAGACCCTGAGACCCTAAAATTGTACAGAAGCTGTCCTCCAAGGACCTTGTTCATTACTCACACACATCAAAGCGTCACTTTGCCGGGGATCCATTTGTTAAAGCTGTCAAACGTGTTCTTATAAACGAGGCCCGAGCAAAAGAAAGGGGAAATGTGGCAGGCAGAAATTGAAACTGAAATGTTTTGTCGCAAAGTGCTACTTCCTGTCTTGTAAGCTTGTTAAAGAAAATCTGAGGATCCATTTGACATCGTCTAATGCCTCCTGATGGTCAGGGATTTATGTTGTTTATTAAAATACTTTTTTGATCTTTGGAATAGATTGGTTTAGGATTAACTTTAAGCCGCTTACAATTCGATGTGAATTAATTTCGAATCTATATATGATCTGCTACGTAGCTTAGCTACAGTAGTTTCTACACACATTGCTTGCTTGCTAGCCCAACTTGATTTAAGTGTACCTGGCTACAGTAGTTCATTTTTTGCTCAGCTTTTTTTTTTTTTTTTTTTTTTTTTAATGATAAGAGAGCATCAAGATGCATCTTTTTTTACTTTTTCCAAAGCCCTAATTAACACTGGGACCTGAATTCCCTGAACATTGTCTGCTGTGATGCTTTTAGAGGATGTCTTGTGGAAACTTCTGTCAAGTTTAATTTCCTTTTTTGGGGATTACATGCTCAGTGACATGCTTTCTTCCCCCTTACGGGTCCTCTTGCTACTTTTTGTCATCCAAAAATACAACCGCAATTCCAAAAAAATAAAAAGTTAGGACAGTATGAAAAGTTGACAATAAAACCAAAAAGGAGGTATTCATCTGTTAAGTGTCTTTACCTTGTACTACTGTATATTGGAAACATTACAACAACACATGATTTGATGATTAATTTCCATGTGCATTTACTAGCTTGTTGGAATTATTATCCGGTTGGGACGGGGACTAAATTAATACTAATAACCATGTACTGTAAGAAATAGAAATTTCTAGGTGACTGATTTGACAAAATGTCATAGTATATAAGGAGTTTCAGAGGACGAAAGGTCTAGTCCTTCTTGATTCACCAACAAATTATCCCAAATTTCCAAGATAACACTCCCCATCTAAATCTCTTAAAAGGCAGGGCCGAAAACCACTTTTGAATATGCGTGATCTCCGATCCCTCAGACATGGCTTTCTTAAAAACTTCATGATGAGTTCCCAAGAACACCCTGGTAGACCTTTGTTTTTTACTACAGGTTTAAGGAAGCTTACATCAAATCTATCCACAGGCATAACAGTCTCAGACTGCGCAAACTCCACGTGCATGCCTGCTAAACACAGATTATGCTCGGGTGCTAGCATGGCCTGCTACAATGGAACATTTGTGGTGCATCATGAAGTGCAGAACTGTGCAGAATTGAGCAGCCGAAACCCTGCATGCTGGGATAATGGGGAATCTCCTGTTAACTAAAAACGACCAAATGGTGTCTTAAATGCCCAAATGCTTTAAAAGTGTTATTAACAGAAATGGTGATGTTACAACTTATTAAATGTGCATGTTAAACTTATTAAATGTGCATATTTCCAACAAACAATTATAATGACATGGAAGATCATCAAATAACTTGTTGTTATAGAGTTTTCAATATAGCACAAGCTGAAAAGAGTTTACAGATGACTGTTTTTTTTTTTTTTTTTTAATTTCCATTTTGCCTAAATTTTTTGGGGTTGTACAGTATTACACATTCCTTTGCTTTTGCATGTTGCTTGATTTCCTTCATGATGGTAAAATCTCACCTCATGCACTAATATATAAAAAAAATGTTATAAAAGGTGTTTCTTGGTGTTTATTTATGGATCTGAAGCTTTTACATGAAATCGGCCACCTGGCCTGGGATGCCTGAGTTGTCTATCGTCCTTATGGTTCCCTAAAATGGTTCCCTATAATTCTTTGCCATTTGTGTTAAACCTTGGTAAACAAAGATGAGCTTTCGCATAAAGATTTAGAAGCGACACACACCAGATGTGCTTAAATGACGTGAGGGATGGGATTAACAATTGTGTACCTTTGCTTTGCTTGCGCGGCTTTCCTGGCTTTTAGCAACAACTGAATCGATTCTGATCACGATCGTTAAAAAAAGCACTTGAGACATGCTCTCTTATCGGAAAACAATCAACTCCATGCTAGTGTAATGCAGCCTGACTCGAAGTATAGGATCATTTTCCTGTAAAAGCAAGTTCTGTTGCGTTTTACTCCTTACACCATGAAGTGCCGTCAAGCTGCAGGGTAAATTAGGGGTTGATCAATTACTAGGCTGTGCTGCAGGATTTCACAGTGTTCTCAGCCTCATCAACTGATTAGCCACTGAGAAAGTAAACAGAAGTAAAATTAGCAACAGCACCATCAACCTTGCCCCGTGAAAACACTCCTGCCCTAACATCTGTGTGTGTGTGTGCACATTGACAACCACAAACATTCAAAGATATCACGAACGTTTCTTCGAAATGCCTTAATTCTCAAGCAACATCAAGATGTTTATCTGCCAGTTGACGGCACACCGGTGTTACTGCCGGGATCTCCCGAGTTCTTGCGCGCTTACAAGAACGCGTGCGGCTTCCTGTAAAACATGTTTTCACTTCCCATTCGCACAGGCGTGAAGCAATCGCAAACACCTAGCGCATACTAAGGAAGCCTGATGTCAGGTGATGTCATTTCCTCAACAACCGCATTCTGAACAGACTTGGAGTCTGACCACACACCAGGAAATTGATTGCGTTTTACACGCAAGGCTTGGTGTGTTCTCAGTTTTTCAACAAAAGTGTCAGACTGTGATGGTGGTGATGTTAGATGGGATTCTAAAGCACGTGCATGAATTATATTTTCTATCTCTGTCAGTCCCCACCAATTCACCTTGCCACTTTATTAGGAACACTCGTACACCTACTGCTTTATTCGTTCAAATATTAGCCAATCATGTGGCAGGCGGGCAGTGTATAAAATCATGCAGGTACAGGTCAAGAGCTTTTTACTTTCACTGCTAGACAACTAAATGTCTCATATAAGGGCTGTTGGGTAGAATTGCTTTGCCAGAATTCCCTCTGTTTGATGGCAGTGATTAAGATGCTCAACAAAACATGGTTACCAGGTGCTAATAAAAATAACCAGTGAGAATAATTTACAATGTACAGTACACAAAACTGGATTCCAAGTATCAAAAGATTATTTATAATAGAATTGGGAAAATGTGATTTCACTTTCATTTTTGTGATGTCTGTGCCAGACAGGCTGGTGTGATAATATTTGAGAAACAGATGGTGTTCAGTACAACAACAGAAGAACAGTCATCTGATGTACGCTGGTGAGTTTAATTCTGTCCAGGAGGTCAGGGTGCAGTATTTCAACGAGTTCTTCAGTTAACAGACCCGAATCCAGTAGAAACAGAAATCCGCAGCAATTATACGACGCAATTTTCGTCGACACAGACCAGAATCTCAGACGAATGTTTCCAAGACCTTGACCATGAACAGCTGAAAGACCCAACCTAGTGTTGAATATGGTGTTCCTAATAAAACGGCCACAGCGTGTAAAAGCACCGTCAGCTTAAACAAAGCAGTGGAAATGCTTGCGTGCCCTAAACTTGAAACGACAACAGCTGAGTTTAAGTGGGGCTCAAGGCTGCCTCCTTCTGTTTACATATTGGTGTTGCACAGCTGGCATTGAATTTTAAGTCCCCATTAATGGGCTCAGTTATTACTATTATTAAAGTAACATTAAGGTTATTTAGATTTAATTGTTGTATATAGGCTGCGAATCTGTGCACCCTGGAGGCTTGTGAGCAAGCGACTGAATCTCAATTAAATCAGGACATTAAATATAAAGGCGCATTTTAATTAGCACACGGAATTGTCTTAGGCTTGCAAAGTGTGTGTGTGTGTGTGTGTGTGCGTGTGCGTGCGTGTGCGTGCGTGCATGTTTATGCCTCTCCTCGGGGGCATGAGTCAATCCACCGCCTTTACACATCCTTTGCAGCTTGTTTTGATCGATGGCAGCGCATTTTTGATTAAAGTGTGATGAATCTGCATATCAAATCCCTGACAGTGCTGATAGATCGGGGCTACAGTAGATATTTTAGATGAAAATACAGAATATGTCTGACAATGACTTAACTGCGAGGTGCTTGGTTGACCTTTATTCATCAGAATATAACAGACACTAAATACGTTTTTTGCTTTGATAAAATAGGTCGATTAAAAGGGGGGGAAGATTCAAGCTGACAACAGTTTGGTCACTCAATTTAAGCTTTAAGATGCCAAATAAACCGTTATTGTCTGTTTTGTGGGGCTAACTAGGTTAAAAAGCCTCGCAGTTCCTTTTTAAAAGAACACCAAAGTTATTGATAGCATTTGAATTAGCATGATTAGCATTAGGACTGAATAAATTTTTTTGGTTTGCTTCACTTAAAAAAAAAAAAAAAAACATTACAAGTCAAATAAGCCATAAATATTTGAAAATCTTTTTTAACATGCTAATCAAGATTGTGAATCAAGACAGCAAATGAGACTCTTACTTTATCTGTCACTTCATACAAAAATGCTAGTGATAAAAGGAAACTAGCATGACTTGTGATTGTGATTACGTTAAAATTCACACACACACACACACACACACACACACGCACACACACACACACACACACAAAAGCTAACATCTCTAATAATAATAAAAAGCTGTAATTAGCAGACATGCTGGTTTCTTTTATTTTAGGATCAAATAGGATATTTCAGCTTTTTTTTAGCATCTTAGCTAGCACATTGTTTAGGAATAAGATGCTAAAAATGCTAAGATGCTAAAAAAAATACCCTAAAGAACTAGTCATAACTTAGCATTAGAATTAGCTTCATGTATAATATGTTGCTTTAATTATCATTGCTAGCTTTTCAGATGAGACTAGTGGTATAAAAAAAAACACAAACTTGTTGACATTGACATACTGTTCAGTGAATTCCTTTACTGCTGGTGTATAGCCTTTTTGTATCGTGTTGCTTCCTGCTTCAATTAATTTCTCACATAAACATGCTAATTCAAAGGAAATGCTAATGAAAATTTGGGACTTTACACATAAACCCTAATTCGCATGACTAGACATTTTGATAATTGCTTTGCACTTTTTGAGCCTTTTGTATTTTTATCAGAATATAAGCTTGAATTCTATATTAACGCAGCGACACCAAAGGATCTGAGTTACAGGATGAACATACATTCGAGGCAAATCGCAAGGTTAAACCTTTAAAACATTTAAAACTTGCACTTTACATCAACTTCACTCCAGCACAGCTAAAAATGCTAAACAAACTAGTGATAAATGGACGCTAATTTTAGTGTCAGACTGATTAATGGCCATCGGGCTAATCTGTCTTCACCAGCTTTTATTTGCTATTAGCAACTTTTGCACGTTTAGATGACTTCTTATTCGTTTTAAATGTCTCGAAGATGTTGTGCCATAAAACACGGTGCCCTGGAGGATTAAACGCTAGCAGTCAAGCTCCGCAGCTTAAGCTAAGGTGACTCAAAACTGACACGCCCGTGACGTCCTGTCAGTCTTGAGCGATGCGCTAGTAAACACCGTGTGACGTTTTTTTTTTCTCTATTGCAGGTCTAGAAAATGTTCATAGTCCCAGTGGTAATCAGTCGCAGGTGCCAATAGTGATGGATTCTTTCATGCTAGAGGCCCGTAGGCTTGACCGCCCTCCCAAGCACACTCGTTGATCAATGAGCATTTTCTTTCTAAAAGATCTTTCTATCCACTTTCATGCTGCTGGAATTGACACCCACTTTAGCGCAAATCAAGCTGGATGAATAGAATCTGGGAGGGAAAGAAAAAAAAATGAGAAAAAAAGAATACTATTGTTAATGCAAATTTCAAGTCTCTCGCAGATCACAGTGCATTTGAAGTGTTAATTTGGGCTCGTCAGAAAATTAATGGGGGATTCTTGATTAGAATAGGCGTTTTTATGCTAGGCTGCCTTTATTCAGCCATTCCAAACAAATGGTCTCCCTGGCTATGCTCGCAGCCATCTGTATATACAACACAATTAAAATTTGATTAGGCAATTTCCGTTAGTCAAAGCCATGCTGTTCAGTGCATGCATATTCCTTTTTTCTGAACCATTACAAGCTTAGCAGTCCAGAAAAGAAAAGAAAAATACTGCGATTCCGCAAAAAGAGAAGACATTTAAAATTAGTCACGGACAATTTCTCTTTCTTAAGAAGCTCAAGCAAACAAATCTGTGTTGTATACTTTTGAATTCTATACCACATTGTTCTGGGTTATGCACATTTTGGGGTGGGGTAATGTATGTCTGAAAGTGGGGTGCTTCAGAGTAAATGACTACGGTTTGCATGAGCATGAGAAATCCCAGGTTGACCAGGTTGGTACTCTGAGTACTTCATTCATTACCACTCTTCTCTTTGAAATTCCTTTCTTTGCATATTTCAGTATGTTAGACAACCGGAGTCAGAACACAGGGTTAAGGCCCATGTCGGGGGCCCACAGTGGCAGCTTGGTGGAGCTTCTGACCTTATCGCAGAGCCTTAACCCCCTGATATCCCCCTCCAAATCTAGATTGCTAGCTATTCGTCTCTGCCACAGTCCAAGTTTGGTACATACGTTTTATTATAAAAACTATGGGGTGCTACTTACTTCTTGCATGTCATAATCATTTAAAACCATAATCTAGTTGAAACCTTGGTCTTGATGCTTTTTGGTGGTTCCACAAATGGTGTCCAGCTTCTTAAATGGTTCTGGGTAACTTCCTCATTTCCAAAATGCCTCGTCTTTGTGGAGAACCAGATGGTACCAAGTTTTTATCTACACTTAAGGTTCTTAAGTGCTTTACAGCGCCATCAGTGGCATTTGCTGGTTTGCAAAAAGTATGATGTTTCCGAAAGGAGTAGGAGAGTTGTGTAATTTTTGGGTCTAATTTTTGTCTCTGGCACAATCCACCCTTGGATGTACCAACAACCTGACCCTTATGGCAACAAGTTTTGGTACATATACATTTGGTACATTTTATCATAAAAACTATGGGGTGCTATTTACTTCTTGCAAGTCATAACCATGCAAAACTGACAAAGTCTCGTTGAAACCTGGGTCTTGATGCTTTTTGATGGTTCCACAAATGGTGTCCAGCTTCTTCAATGGATCTGGGTAACTTCCTCATTTCCAAAATGCCTCGTCTTTATGGAGAACCAGATGGTACCAAGTACTTATCTACACTTAAGGTTTTTAAGTGCTTGGTTTTTAATGGTTCCACAAATGGTGTCCAGCTTCTTAAATGGATCTCTAATTTTTGTCTTTGGCACAGTCCACCTTCTAACTTACCAATAACCTGACCCATTCCCATCAATGGAATTTGCAGGATTACAAAATGTATAACGTTTCTGAAATGGGTAAGAGAGTTGTGTAGGGTCTAAATTAAGTCATGAAGTCACCTCAAGAGCATCTTTTAAGAACCAGTGCAAGGAATGGATGCATATTAGAAAGTTAGCGATAAGTTCAACTTGCATGCTGCGGTGGAATTTGCACTTCTTCTGGTGTATTTTGTATTCTTATTGTGCCTGGTATCTGATGTATCTGTTATGTCTGATGTATTTATGTATCAGGGAGCAGGATAGATCTTTCCTGTCCAAACAAAGATCAGTCCCCGGGTTGCATGTCCTGCTCATGAACCTTATGTAGTATATACACTGATGCTACCTGAATCATGAATTTCTCCAGGTCGTACAACCTTAATGTCAGTCTTTTTGACAAAAAAACTATCCTGTGCCAACAGTCCTACATGATATTGTGCCATACATTATCTAACCGACAGAAACTGCAGCAACTGCTTGAGAAGGTTCTAGGAAAAGATGATTGGATTCTTTGCCATTCAGCTGATTCTCACCATCCCTGGTGGTTAAGAGGGCTAAAATTGAAGGCTAGTTACATATGTATGTTGGCGGTGCCTCGTTATTCAGAACCAGGTGAGATTTTAGGAATAAATGGTGACAGTATTGCACCTAATGGTCACTGCAGGACTTTGCTGGAAGGAATTGCAAGCCTGCATTCACATAAACAAGAACTAATCCAGGTCATTCTCACTGCCTCCGGTGAGCACCCTGGGTTTATAGAACCAAACAAACGAGTATTTAAGTCAATTTTATACCAAAAGGAGCTGATTAGCAATTAATTTGATGCTAATAGTTCAGCAGTAACTATAACAGTGGAGAAGGTGTAAAAACTGATGGTTTATTTAAAAAAAAGTTATTTATTTATTCTCTCGATCCCCAAATTTTCCAACATATTATTCAGTTATTCATCCTACAGCATATTATACAGTAAGTATATCATGCATTATTTATGTACTAGTAGTTACAAGGGTGAGGAATGTTAATGTTGACCTACAGGCAGACTGTGAAAGTTTAAGAGGGTAAAAAGTTTATAATATGTATGCATGTTGTAAGGAACATGTAGAAACATTTGTTTTTATTGTATATAGGATCTGTATCAGCTTGCAATGTATTGAAATGTAGCATAGCTTCATGCACTTACCAACATGAATGCCAAATGTCTAGCTGCAGTAAGTGAAGCACTGCGCAGTGAAACCACACAGTGATTGATTGACCTTGTAGACGAACACGATATACCGCAACGTAACAATGTGGTGTTGTATAGCATATTGGCTAAGTTGCATATTTCGCGAGGTTCAATCTCCACTTGAGCTGAGGAATGACATCATTTCGAAGTAGATGCGGGAGATGATACAGAGATCCGTTTCGCTGAGTGCTTGATGTCCTCGGCTGGATCCCTTTCACAGAGCCGGGATGGGCTTTTTACTCCCTGCACTTTGAAGAATCGTTCTCATGCACTAACTGCATTTCCTTCACACAAACCAAATCTAATCTTACACGGTGTTCAAAGTGTTTTTTTTTTTTTTTTTTTCCCCAAGAATGGGTATAACTTTCATATGCGCAGTAGCACATCTGAACCTCCAGAAAACTCTATGACTTTTTATGCAATTGTGTCAGACCTAAATATGTCGATTTTGAAATATTTGATGTATGTGTGCTGATTCTGGGCCTGATTTGTTGAAGGGTGTTCAAACAGGTTCTTTTCCCATTCACCATTTTCCAGGAACATTCATCGTCATGTTGATGAAGGAAATGTTAACTAGAAAAAGTTGAACTCAAAAACCCAGAATGCAGTGCAGTTACGTGAGACAGTCTCTAGAAACCGACAGGTGTAATCACGTTATCTGTTAGAGCAAGGTGTACAGTATAAATGAGGAAAGTTGAAAGAACTCATTGACACATTGTTAGCGTCGATGGGCTGTTCAAGTCAAACTGGGACTTTTGGTTAGCACTGTCCCCGGCCAGGCTCGATTCCCGTCTCCGTGTTCATGTTCTCCCTGTGCTTGGTGGGTTTCCTCCGGGTACTCTGGTTTCCTCCCACAGTCCAAAGACATGTAGGATAGGTTAATTGGCGTTCCGAAATTGCCCGTAGTATGTGTATGTCTGTGTGCCCTGCGATGGATTGGCAACCTGTCCACCTGTCTCATGCCCTAAGTCTCCTGGGATAGGCTCCAGGCTCCGCGCGACCCTGAATACAGGATTAAGCGGTAATGACGATGAGTGAGTGAGAGTGAGATACTGTATGAGAGTAAAGACTCCCTTTATTTCTCTATATAATCCCCTGCTACACTAATGCACTTATCCCAGTGTTTCACTAGATGGATAGCATCAAGGTTAAAGGTTTTTTTGGGTACGTACATCGAAACCATGATCAGACTGGCTGCTTCACGTCTAAAGCGCTAGCATCCCGCGAACTCCTTTACTCACCCATTGAAGGTCGCAATGGCTTGGAGTGAGGTCAAGACGGCAATAACTCCCAGCCGAGTTCCTGTAATGTGCAAGTGGTGCTGGTGAATGATTTTGCGTACAGTAGGTTGGCGGCTCGATTTTCAAGGATCAGACGTGATTGAATGTTTGAATGTTCATGGGAACGACTGCAGTGGGCTCTGAGCCACCTCGGCCGGACAAGTGGTGTTCTTTAAGATGTTTGTAAAATTCTAATGTTTTGCTGCCTCATCAGCGTACTGTGCCTGTAGTCTTCTGTAAATGTCAATCGGTTTTATGGCTATAGTCACTAGAAATGTCATATACAAGTCCGGGTTTATGAGGATACCGGTAGCGAAAGTGATAACGGATGAACACCACCACCACCAAACAAAACAAAAAAAATTTTAATAGTAAAAAAAAAAAAAAACATATGCAACTCTATTTTTATGGTTTAAAACAAAGAAACACAAAAAGCCTTGGCTGTGGAATTGCCCCTGTGTGCCACAGCTGATCCATAAATGCTCATTTATAAATCAGTACATAAATGCTAACACTGCATAACAAGAACCTCAATGCTTAGATTGTCTGAAAATCCCCAAAGTATCTGGCCTCTGACCCAAACATCTGTTAGCTGTTGGCATCATTTTTTACAACCCTCTCAGCACCCGGAGGTGCGATGCTTTTTGTGCAGTATCGAAGATTTATACGCTGTCAGTGACACTGGAACAACATTTTTTTTTTTTTTTTTTTTTTTTTGCGTGTGTCTTTTAGGAATTACTGTAATGCTACAAATTCACAGGGTTAGCAAACAGCTGTCGAACAAACCATTGTCTTTTCTCTCTCTCTCTTTTTCGTATTTTTTTTATTTTCTGCTTTTGAACAGTCTGAGGTTCAGCTCAAATAAATCAGTTTGCCCCCTCCTTTATGCTGCTTTGTGGAAATCCATGAGGCAAACAGTAGATTAAGAAAAAGTGAATAGGGACTCTAATCTCTTACCACACACACAAAAGGGAAAAGAGCTTCTCTTTAAAATGAAAAGGACGGTAAATGAGCTTAAAAACGGCGGCCAGGTGCAGCTTTTATAGGTATTGAGACGAGTTAAAGGGATACAGTAGCTTGGTCGAAAGGGAAAACGGAGCTGGTCAGCCAAGACACATTTGTCAAAAAAGTTTTTAATAATTTTTTTTTTAATGGCACTACAAGGCTAAAATTGTCAACATACAAAAGATAAACCATAATATAATGAATAAAAAAACAACAGTTTCCTTATATGACTTACCCTTGAAATGTTATTTCTTCATAGCGTCATGGCTTACCGCGGAATGTAGACGATCATTCCAGACTTTTCTGGCATTTTTTTACTGCTGCAAGTTTTACTTCTTTTTGATTGCGTTCATACTGAAGATAAGTGTGTCATAGTGTTAGAAATGACCATTAAAGCGCCTCCGAGTGGCGCGGTGGTAAAGTTCTCGCCCTATCATCCGGAGATCACGAGTTCGAATCCCGGGTGGTGCTGGAACCTCTCGCAGCCGGAGGTCTAGAGAGAGCTGATTGGCCGAGCTCTCTCAGAGGGGAGGGATGAGAGGTACTTAGTGCTCCCACATTAATCACGGCTCTTCAGCCAGTCAGGGGCGTCTGTGAGCTCGCGCAACGGAAGGAGCGGATAGCGCCGTCCTCCGAGTGTGCGACTCCGCCCCCAACGGCGCGCGAGCGAGCAGTTCGAAAAGATGCAGTCGGCTGGCGTCACGTGGTTCGGAGGAAACACGTGATAGTCTTCGGCCCTCACGGCTGAGTGGTAGTAGTAGCCTTAATGTGGGAGCCCCCTAGTGACGGGGAGGAATTGGACACGACTAAATTAGGGAGAAAATCGGGGAAAAATCCCAAAAAAAAAAAAAAAAATGAAATGACCATTAAATCCATCCATTCACAGTCACACACAACCACACACAGAAGAAATTTTACCGTTATATGGTAGTACTATGGTGTCTACCACATACTGGTACTTATTGTGTACCACAGTGGCTACGAAACATCATCAGGTATCTAATATGGTATGTTTGTACTGTACATACTGTCCCATATTTGGTATATTAGTTTTATATGTGATATTAATAGATTTTGACATACATCACGGTATTTTATTAATTTTACATCAACAAAGTGGTACCATATTACCATTATGGTACATTAACATGGGAGTAGTGATGGCTCAGGTTGTTATGTTGTTATTTGGAGGATCTGGGTTGGAGCCCTGCTGCTGAAGGGTTTCCACTGTTGGGTCCTTGGGCTCTACCTTTAACCCTACACTCACCCCATACAGCAGTTGAAACACAACCAAAAAAAAAAAAAAAATAATAATAATAATAATTTTGACAGCATCCTGGTATGTGTTCTATAGTTCTATACTATAGTACATGTGCCATTGTACAGTACCATAGTAGAACCATATACCATAGTGTGTACTGCACCAGCAAATAAATGCCACGGTACTGTCAAAAATACTGTTGTACTGGTACCATCAGTCTAGCAGGGTACCATGAGATGCAGTGGAATTCATACACGATTATCAGTGACCTAAATGTGGGTGCCAATCCATCGCAGGGCACACACACATACACTCACTCACACACTACGGGCAATTTCTGAATGCCAGTTAACCTAATGTGCAGGTCTTTGGACTATGGGAGGAAACCGGAGTACCCGGAGGAAACCCACCAAGCACGGGGAAGAACATGCAAACTCCATACACACAGAGACGGGAATCGAACCCGGACCCCAGAGGTGCAAGGGGAAATAGAAATTTCAATTAAACAGAAACCAGATTTACTGATTAAAAAACAAAGTTTTAACGTGTGAGAAGTACAAAAGTATAAAGGTAGAAAAATATACTGAATATATATAAAAATATTAAAACTTATTATACTGTAGACAGCAGCAACGCGAGGAAACAAATGTTTTGCCTGATGTTTGAGATGAACGACCTGTGAAGCTGTGTGAAATCTCGAAACTTGAATTGAATTTGTCTATTCCTTTAAACACAAAGTGCTTCATTTCTAAATGCACATACTATGTAGTCTAGTACTTCACAAGTGCTCTTCAGAAGAAATAATGAAAAAGTGAAAAAGATTTAAAAAACGAAACAAATGAAAATATATAAAGACGGACACTCCAGAAGGCAGTTATACACAGCTTGCTTACCTGAACT
Organism: Clarias macrocephalus; assembly: GCA_011419295.1. NCBI lineage: Eukaryota > Metazoa > Chordata > Actinopteri > Siluriformes > Clariidae > Clarias > Clarias macrocephalus. Next base: position 25,989 of record JAAGKR010000444.1, on the reverse strand, counting down.
ATCGCTTCCACTTATCAGGTTGCTGAGTTTTCTAAGTATTTTAAAGAAAACAGACCAAACTCAAGTATTTGCTGAGAGCAGAATCATGCAGCAATTATTCCGTTTTGTCCTGAGAAGCGCCATTTATTCGTCGTTTGTCATTAAAGTGAAAACAGCACTTTAAGAGAATTTCCATGTGCGAACTGGCAATTTAAAAAAACAAAACACAAACACTGGGTGCTAAAAATGTGCCACGTGCTTTTGTCTTGTTTCTGTCTTCGTCCTGTCTTTGTGTCTTTCTCTCGTTGGTTTGTTATCTGATTGTGTTCACCTGTTTGGTATAGCCAGGAGAAATTTTACTATGGTGTGGGCACCATGGTAACGGGGAGTTGGTTGTACTACGGCTCTTGGCTGTTGATTTGAAGATCTGAGGATCCGGGTTTCAGCCCCGCCATTGGTGGGTGGTTTTATTTTTATTTGGAAAAAATGCACAATATTTTCAGCAAACATTGATGCATAGTTACTTCTTGTGCCATAAATTGACACAATTATGATGGCACTGTGTCAAAGTTTGGGAGTTCCAGAGTCAGATTCCTTTTTACAAAGTTTCCGACCTTAATCAGCTGATGCAGGGCAAACAGCTGTCATTAGTAAATGCCAATTTCACTCACTCATCGTCTATACCGCTTAATCCTGTGTTCAGGGTCATGGGGGGCCTGGAGTCTTTCCCACGAGGGTACATTCTGGACAGGGTGCCAATCCATCGCAGGGCACAAACACATACATTCATTCACACACTACGGGCAATTTGGGATCACCAAGTAGCCTAATCTGCATGTCTTTGGACTGTGGGAGGAAACCCACCAAGCACGGGGGGAACATGCAAACTCCATACACACAGAGACGGGAATCGAGCCTGGCTGGGAATTGAACCCGGACCCTGGAGGTGCAAGGCGACAGTGCAAACCACTACACCACCGTGCCGCCAGTGCCAATTTCAAGGCTTATACTTTTGACTCTTCAAACCTTGTGCACGCACTTTCAGAAACACGGGTTCCTCTAAGCAGCTGTGCAAGACTCTGAAAATGAAAGTCATTGATGCCCACAATGCAGGAGAAGGCTACAAGAAGATAGCAAAGCGTTGTCAGCTTGCAGTTTCCTCAGTGAGAAATGTAATTAAGAGATGGCAGTTCAGAGGAATAATGAATAATGCAATAATCAAGATGAGATCTGGAAGACCGAGAAAACTCTCAGAGAGAACTGCTCGTATGCTGGTCACAAAGACAAATCAAGGGCCTCCGAGTGGCGCAGTGGTAAAAGCGCTCGCCCTATCATCCGGAGATCGCTAGTTCGAATCCCGGGTAGTGCTGTAACCTCTCGCAGCCGGAGGTCTAGAGAGAGCTGATTGGCCGAGCTCTCTCAGAGGGGAGGGATGAGAGGTACTTAGTGCTCCCACATTAATCACGGCTCTACAGCCAATCAGGGGCGTCACGCAAGCGGAAGGAGCGGATAGCGCTGTCCTCCGAGTGTGCTGTCCCCAACGGTGCACGAGCGAGCAGTTCGAAAAGATGCGGTCGGCTGGGGTCACGTGGTTCGGAGGAAACACGCGATAGTCTTCGGCCCTCCCGGCTGAGTGGTAGTAGTAGCCTTAATGTGGAGCCCCCTAGGACATGATTAGGGAGAAAATCGGGGAAAAATCCCCCCCCCCCCAAAAAAAAGACAAATCAAAACCCCCGTTTGATCTTGTTCCACAAGATCTTCATGGAAGAGTCAGCAGAAGAAAACCTGACCTGCGTCCCATCATAAGTATTCAACAGAACATCTACAGAAGCCTGATGCATCTTGGAAACAAGTGCTGTGGACTGATGAAGTTAAAGTAGACTTCTTTGGCCACAATCAACAAAGGTATGATTGGAGAAAAAAAGTAGCAGCATTTCATGAAAAGAACACCTTGTTAGCTATTAAGCATGGGGGTGGATCTATCATGCATTGGGGTTATGCTGCAGCCAGTGGCACAGGAAACATTGCATGGATGGAGGGAAGAATGGATTCCACTAAATACCAGCAAATTCTGGAAGTAAACATCACAGCATCTGTACAGAAGCTGAAGCTGAAAAGAGGAGCTTCTACAACAGTACAACGATCGTAAACATACCTCGAAATCCACTATGGAAAACCTCAAGAGACGCGAGCTGAAGGTGTTGGAACGGCCATCGCAGTCCACTGATTTAAACATCATTGAAAATATTTGGGCGAGATGAGCAAAGAATATTACAGAACTTGAAGCCTTTTGCAAGGAAGAATGGGAGAAAACCCCAAGTACAAGAATTGAAAGACTTAGCGTTTGCCAGATGATATCAAGTTACTAAGTACTGATTATGTAGGGTGCCCAAGTCTATATATATATTTATATATATTATGTAGTATTATATAAAGAAATTTATATACAGTATTTACAGTATATATATATACAGTGTGTATATATACAGGCTTGTTGCCTGTCCTTAGCAGTGGTTTCCTAGCAGATCTTCTACCATGAAGGCCTGATTCACACAGTCTCCTCTTAACAGTTGTTCTAGAGACGTGTCTGCTGCTAGAACTCTGTGTGGCATTGACCTGCTCTCTGATCTGAGCTGCTGTTAACCTGCGATTTCTGAGGCTGGTGACTCGGATGAACTTATCCTCAGCAGCAGAGGCGACTCTTGGTCTTCCTTTCCTGGGCCGGTCCGCATGTGAGCCAGTTTCTTTGTAGCGCTTGATGGATTTTGTGACTGCACTCGGGGACACTTTCAAAATTTTCCCAATTTTTTTGACCTTCATTTCTTAAAGTAATGATGCCACTCGTTTTTCTTTACTTAGCTGCTTTTTTCTTGCCATAATACAAGTTCAAACTCTTTGAATGAGAAGGTGTGTCCAAACTTTTGGTCTGTACTGGTAATAAAATGATGAAAATGTGCGAGCCAAAGAAGCTACAGTACTTATGAAGTTTATGCAACATGGAAGTTTCCTTCCCTAAAAACTTCAGGGGATGTGGAGAGTTTATTTTACATGTGCCCCCAAAATGCCCATTAATAATAAATAATTATTTATTTCAAATTCATATTTATATTTCTTTATGAGTATTAATTCAACAATTTGTGTAAACATCTAGAAGCAGGCGATGTGCAAAATTTGTTGCTTAAATAGCTTAAAAAAAAAAAATCTGTAGTGTCCGTAACCATGTCAAATTCATATTGCAATAACTTAACACTTTAGCATTTTAGAATAATACACTTTTTCAGGTTCATGTCTTTTCATGTGAAATCTAAATTGGCCAAGTTTCATCTGAATGACAGTTAAGACCGTTGAAAGATTTGAATAAAAAAAAATAATAAATAAAAAAAAAAAGTTATGGACACTACAGACATAAAAGGGCATGAAATTGTATTTAGCAAACGTGTTTCTTTTTGTCTGATAAAAAATATAAATGTGTATTCATACACATATTACAAACAACAAAGTATGGATCTGGAGGATCTAACATTAAATACCATAATTCAGTTTGGTACTGCCTGTAGTATATCAGTTATATGTACTAACATATCTAATATGGTACAGTATGTACAGTACAAACATGTCATAGGAGATTCCTGGAGGAAATTCCTGGAGTAGCAACTGTGGTCTGCATGGTATCCACCAAAGGATTGCAGTACACACCAGAGTACTACCATGGTGCACAGTCAAGTGCCATAGTACCTACCCTGGTTCGGTTTTGTCATTTTCTGCCTATCACTGCGTTTTCTGCAGTACCAGTGTAATACCACGTTATGTACAGTATGTATTATAGTTGCAATATTTCTTACAGGTATTTATAATAGTATTTCAGATATAATTTAGAGTGGGCTTACTTCAGATTTGGTCATATCTGTAACAGATTCTTATCATCATCAAATTTGGAGAAACACAAAACGGTGCTCACAGTAGTGCTTTTTTGTAGGCGCGGGAAAATGCTTGACCGCTGGCCTAAAGTGTACATGATGTCAGATTTAAAAGAATTTGCACAAGCCGATATATAGTTATATACAACGCATAGCAACAGTGGTCTTGCTTGTTTTTGTTTTTTTTTCTTTCCCTGTGCGCTTGGAGTCAGTTCGCCACAGCGGGGAGGTTCTGCCATTCATCCTGCGCTGTGAATGTGAGCTCCTTATTAGAGCAGCGTGACATCTTGGTGTGACTTTCTTAACGTTTGATGAGTCTGTCACCTTTGATATCCCTTAGCTTTCTCCTGCCGTTCGGGCCTCGTAAACAAGATTAAAATTTGAGCAAAGCAGGTCGTAACAATAAATCTCATCAGTCATAAAACATTGCAGCTTGTTTCGCCGAGCCGCTTGACGGATTGATACTTCGGCAACATTGTTATCGGTGCACGAGCCCGGAAATGCTGCTCTCACCCTTTTCCAGGAATCTTGCTGTCCGCAGGTTTTCCGGTGCTAATGCAAATTGACAAAGGCATACATAAGTCATAAAAAAGGGCTTTACATAAGTATTGGGAGAGGAAAATAAAACGACAAAGGACATTTCTGCAATACTTTTGGACACATTTGTTGGGCACTATGTCACACACGTGACTCGTAGAAACATACAGAAGTATTGGCCTGCATACATATTTAGTACTCTTCCACAATTTCCCCCGCGATAGCTTAGCATTCATGTGGCCTTGGAATTAGACAAGGGGTTTGCTTCATGTATGAAACGCCGGCCTCCCAGGAACTCCTTTAATGTTCCAAACATGTGAAAAGGGCTTGGAGTGGAGTCAGGACTGTACGGGGAATGTGGCAATAACTCCCAGTCGAGTTCCTGTAATGTGAACCTTAAAGTTCCACCAACTTAAAATCTTTCAGACTAGCGATTTTGTGTCTGATGTTATCAGGGCGATCGGGGCGCTGGTGGCTCAGTGGGAGGTGTTTCGCCTGCCATGTGAAAGGCCCGGGTTCGATTCCCAACAACTGGATGAAGTGCCGTCCCAAGCCCAGATAAACTGGGAGGGTTGCATCAGGAAGGGCATCTGGTGTAAAACTTGTGCCGGGCTTGTGTGCGGACCGGATCGTCTGCTGTGGTGACCCATTGCCGAAACAGCCGAAAGACCAACAACAATTTATTTGCAACAATTTAAAAAAATGATAATTGCTGTTAAATAGTATGAGTTACAGTAGGCTACTTAATAATGCAAGTAAAGAACGATTAATATGAATGAGTACAACAACCTCAAAAACTGATAGTTCTGTCTACTTAAAATTGGAAACATCATTACTTAAAAAAAAATGATGTAACTGATTACCTCAATTTTTTGGGTTTTGCCAGCTTATTCGGATTTACAGTGTACAGTACAGTATACCATGGATTATAATTTAATTATAATATAGAAATCTCAAATATAGAAATATAGAAGTAAACATCCAGTAATCACTGCATTTTGCAAAATTAAGTACCCCCCCCCCCGCCCCCAATAAATAAATAAATAAATAAATATTCAATATTGCTGTGGAACCTCAACATTTGCAAGTAACCAGTTGCCACCAGACATCACGCAGTTAGTTGAAAGAAGTTGACCTGTGCACCCTTACAGTGTCATGTGATCTCAAAATAATTCCTGGTTGCACGTACCTAAGAAAAGAGAATCATGAAGATCAAGGAGTCGTACAACGTTCATGGTTTAAATACAGGAAAAGTAACCAAGGAGACACGGGTACCTCTGAGCACAATGCTTCCCCTACATTTCCCAGCACTGCTATTGCAGCAGTTAGCACACTGTGACAATGAGCACTCCTTTCCCCACGATGTGCGGCGCTCTTTCTCCCGCACATAAATGAAGTATTTCATTAACTCGGCCCACGCGGTGACCACAGCACTCGTTGGGAACATCTCAGAAAGCGGCTCATCAAAGCGTACGCTTCAAACATGAACAGGGGTGATGTGTGAATGTCAGGGGGGGAAAATACCACCGAGATCAAACAAAATAAAGATCATTAGAGCGCTATCCTCCAACGTCCCCACGCGAACCAGGCTTTCGACTGATAGCTTAATGATATGGAGCAGATAAACAACTTATTTTACATATCAAGGAGCCAACTGAGTGAGGTGTAACGTTGAAGAATGAGACTCAGCAGGGACGTGATCCATTTAGGAGCGCACGGAAGAGCGAGTTCGTGGATGTGTGGAGCAGGGGGAGACGAAGTGCAGGATTTCCGAAAACATGCAAAACAAGAAATAATAGTAATAACAACAACAACAACAACAACAATAATAATAACAATGATAATAATAATAGTTATTATTATTATATTTATAATAATAATGTTTATTTTTCTAAATGAATTAGCCTTCATCTAACAAAACAGACATTTAAAAAACGGTGCGAAAGTATTGGCGCCCGTAAGGAACCTTCAATATTTCCACAGATATAACATTACCAGCCTGGATATTGTATAACTATTATGATAAATATGAATTTATTTTAATTGCTTTTTCACTTTTGTTGTCTTTGTCCACTTCCTGTTTCTTCTGGGTATAAATATAAGGTTTCACTATTAGAATACTTACCCTCTCACTCATTCTGTATACCACTTATCCTGTACAGGGCGCAATCCATTGCAGGGACAAAGGCAACAAAAGTATTTTTGTTATTTGTTGATGTAAATATTATGATAAAAATACAGTATTTATCATAATATTTATATAATATCCAGGCTGTGGAAAAAATAAAGGTTCTTTAAGGGTGCCGATACTTTCGCACACAATTTTTGGGACAGTGCACACACACACACACACACACACACACACACACACACACACACATACAGTCAATTTGGAAATTCCAATTTGCATACTCTTAGGTCTTTGGACTGTGGGAGGAAACTGGAGGACTCGGAGGAAACCCATTACACACAGACTCAAGGCGGGAATCGAACCCTCGACCATGGAGATGCGAAGTATGAGAATATTTAATTTTTTGATCCACCACTAATAAACTTCCCTGAAAAATGACAATCAGGGTCATACATAAAATATATATTACTAAAGACATTTTATAAAGTCAGGAACAGTTGACAGATATTGGACCCAAGGATCGCGCGATTATCGATTGTTGGACGGCAATAATTTTGAAACTATCATACTGTTATGGAATGTTTGGCAGGAATTAGGTGGATGATGAAAGCAGCCGAGATCACAAACCTTATTACAGACCTGTGATCGGAACTAAAGCTGGTGTTTCCAGCCCCATTGGATGTTCCAGGAAGATTCTCAGTGCTGTTATTCTCCCTGACGTTTCCACAACCGCATGTCCGACAAATTATTAATCAACAAAAAAGTGCTGTCAAAATATTCATCAAATATTTATGGCTGCAGTTGACTTTACATTGGGTAAAGAGAGCGTGGTATTGATGGCTCATGAGAGATGATCAAATAGCTCCATCTCTCCGAGATAAGACAAACGATCCATATTTCATAATTCCGACCTCTCCCTTCGAACGTGTCGTGTAATAACTCATAAATCGAATTTGCCCTGTAATGGACTACCGGGAGGTTATATATTCACATTAAACTCCATGCAATCCGCTGTCTAGAGAAGACCAACTCTGCTCTGCTCCACGAATGGCTCGTGTCCCACATGGTTAGATATAATTACAAAAAGGGAAGAAAGAAAGAAAAGACTGCAATCCCAAACCTTCCACTTCATCTATAATTAATATGTATTAAATGACTTTTCTCATTTCGTACAAATACAAAACATTAGGCCTACTGTTTAAGAAGAATCAATGGTTGATTATGTCTAATTATACCGCACGGCTGTTGAAGAATTGATTCTGATTGTGTTGATTGGTTTCCTGTAACAGCGGCTCGGACAGTAGTTGCGTGCTAAGATATAATCACAGTATATTAGCACTCGCAAAGTAATATTTGAGCATTTCTACTATGACGGATCAATCCGTCACACAATCTATCGCAAAGATTTAAAAAAAAATGTTTTTACTTTCCTGTAAGGCGATATGTATTGTATATTTGTGGAAGGAGTCTCCAGTGCACATTTTTCCACTACAGGAAGGACTTCAGAATCAAGAACCGCAAACTGTACGGGAGGTAAAAAAAAAAAAAAAAAGAGGCTGGTGAAAGAACAATGCTTAATAGCCGCTATAAAATAAGAGATGCAACATAAAATGATCATCATCTCATTCAAAAATAATATACGAGGGGCGTTCAAGTCAAACCGGGACCCGCAATAACGTTTCTGGTGAACAAAGGCGTAAAAAGTTATATATTTTTACAGACAAGCACATTGCAGTGATGAGACTCTTACCGCCGTAAAACATTTGAACGTTGCAAAGCGTTGCAAAGAAACGTCCGTGAATGACGATCCCGGCCGAGGTGGCTCGGAGCCCACTGCAGTCGTTCCCGCGACCATTCAGCTTGAAGGAAACTTGAGAAAGAGACATGTCTGTCTGTGGGAACTGAACACACAATCATTCAGCAAAACACGTTAGAGGGCCTCGACTGGGAGTTATTGTCACGTCCCCCGTACAGTCCTGACCTCGCTCCAAGCCATTTCCACATATTTGGGCCATTAAAGGAGTTCCTGGGAGGCCGGGGTTTTAGACATGAAGCGGGCGATCCGATCATGGCTCCGGTGTACCGCGACACCTTTCTACCTTGATGGGATCCAAGTGCTAGTGAAACACTGGCATAAGTGCATTAGTGTGTCAGGGGTTTTTATATAGAGAAATAAATGGGGTTTTTACTCTCACGTCGTCTCTTATTCTGCACAATCGATAGTCCTGCTTGACTTGAAAGCCACTTGCAAAAATTGTAGTCGCTGATGGGAAAGTCCTCCTCTTCGCAGGGGTGTACCTGCTGACCAATCAGATTTGAGAATTCAGCACTCCTGTCGTTCACGGTGTCATAACAATACCAGCGCCAAATAAAAATAATGTAGGATATTAATTAATCAGCTTTAAGTAGAATGTCCCTCGTGTCTCTATGTGATGAGCATGGATGCTAACTAAGCAAATTATTTGCATTTGATAACTGTATCACTCATCGTCTATATGGTTTTATCCTGTATTCAAAGTCGCGTGGAGCCTGGAGCCTATCCCAGGAGACATACACACACTCACATACACACACTCACATACACACACTCACATACTACGGGCAATTTGGGAACACCAAATCTGCATGGCTTTGGACTGTGGGAGGAAACCGGAGTACACGGAGGAAACCCACTAAGCACGGGCACGTGCATGTGGAGATGGGACGAGAATCAAGCCTGGAGGGGAATCGAACCCAGACCCTGGAGGACCATGAAGTGAACCTGATAGTCCTTTACATTATATATTACATAGGATAATATTTTTTCAAGTTTTCTAAGATTTCAGTAATAAAAATGCAACAAATATCTTGACTGTTATATTTACACCTCAGCATAAAGCAGAACGCAGGGGAGGGGCAACTATCAGCTCGCGTGGTGTAATACTGTAAGGGGCAAGCAAGTGTTTTGTACAACTGTGGAGAAGATTATAACAAGGGAAGCAGCTACAGCTTTATTGCCCCCCATTATATTTGACTCAGCCTCCATTTCGATGCTCGCGATCAATAAATATTTGCTCGATGCAGAGAAAGCAAGCACTGGTATAAAAGCACAGGTAAGATATGGCTCTCTGCTGCCTTTATCCTTCTGCTCGCATTATCGTGACGTGCAGCTCGGTTTTGTAACACGAGCCTGGTCGATTGAACGGCCATTAGATGGTTTTATTACCAGCTCATATCTTTTCGAACCCGAAGTGCTCACTACGACCGAGTCGGGGTTGTTCGTCCGGCGGCCGAGCTCCAAGTATGGCCAAAACAGAATGAATATAAACATATTTATTACAAATCAACTGATGGGCCAACATTGGCAGGTATTAAGGATGAAACTAAATATGAATACATCACTCAGCTTGAACAGATAACATGGTCTAAATGGATGCAAATGGATGTCAAGAGCTTGGGGTTAAAGCTAAGCATCCACTGCGCAGCCATTCTGCAGGATGAAGTGCTTTGCCAATGTGAGAAAAATGTTCAGCAAGGTTACAGTATGTCGAATAACCACTACTTAACCGCGGTGAGCAGAAAAGCATCACTCCTGATTTAAATCCAGATTCCTACTGTATGTTCAGAACACTAAACAGATACAGACATCAAAGACATTCCATAGAATACCACATTGTTACTGTGGTACTTTAGACATTACCGTGATAGGCACCATAGAGTACCTTTATAGAGTACTTCAGTGAGTACTAAGGGAGTACCGCAATGCTTTGCTGAGTACCATGGTACATATTGGGTGCCACAGGAGCTACCAAAGTTCAGCAGGTATAAAAAATGACATCTTTGTGCATACTGTACCGTACCATGATGAATATGTTAGTACGTTTTACTGGTAGTGTATAGTACAGGAGGTATCATAGTATCAGAAGCCCAACACCTTATCCACTGAACTACTAGCTTGCTACTGTATATAAATATTACCATTATGGTTTATAAACATAAAAATATATAAATAGTACCATAGTACAATACTGTAGTCCACGTACCAAAGTATGTACCATAGTAGAACCATGTACCATAGAGTGATACATGTATTGTATCAGGGAATAAGTACCATGGCACTGTCAAGCAAATCAATCAATCAATCAAACAAACAAACAAACAAACAAAAACAAACAAACAAAAATAATGCATGGTACTATATCCCATGGTACAGGTCCCATCTAACTACTGTGGAACCTATCCAATGGTTAAAATGTCTTATGAGACATACTGTACATATTGATTGTCATTTTTTTGCGAACCTGTCTCCATGCTCTGTTTGGGTTTACATCCCTCTGAGACTTTACCGTTGTCTTGAATGAAAAAAATAAAAATAAAAATGCACACATGCAAAAAATTTTTTTTTAAATAAATAAATAAATAATAAGAATAATAAAAAGATATTTCCTCTGTGACACAGAAGCTCCACTCCAACAATAATTTATGAAATGGATCTTAGACGGACTCAGAAATCGAGGTGCCGAGGTGCTCGGCTGTGGTGCATCTCCAGACATGAATCATAAAGTATTTAGATTCCAACTACAGGAGAACATAAACAAAAAGCTGCGCTTACATAAGATACAGAGTGTGTATATATAGTTACGTAAAGTTTTAGTCATATCTTTAGTTGTGAATAAGAAGTAAATGTATCTCCAGTGTCAAGGCATCCAATGTGAGGGTCATATATCCAGTCCACCCACTCCCACGCTGCTTGAATAGTTAGTTCTGTTCTGGAGTCGCCGTGTGGTGCCTGTGTAGCAGCGCTCCGCAGACACTAATGAACTCATGAAATTTAAAACCTAATCTGCGATAATGAGGTAATTAGCGCAGAAGCGCATTACAACCCCTGAAAAAAAAAGTGACAGCAGAGCTTTAATGATCGAGCCTCTTTTTTTTTTCCTTTTAACTACACGGCCGAGCGAAAACAGCGAAAGCAAGATGGATTACATGCTACACGCGAGCAGCCTCGTGTGACGTTAAAAATGACCTTTTGACCGCAGGAGGTCAAATCATGAGCCGGATAGATATGCTGTTCGGAAAAATAGCGATTGGGAACCACGGAGATCGAGACATAATAATAATAATAATATTAAAAAGAAGAATTTGTGCGAGGAACTTTTTGTTATTTATTTTGTAAATGATGCAGAAATACAAGACCAAACAATCGAGCAGTCTGTCTTTGACCTTGGAGTCGTCTAAACGGCTTCTCTGTCATTTGCATTTGCTGCTAATAAACTTCTTTGTACTGAAGACTTTCACAGGGAGGAAGATGTTCTGAAAAAAATCAAAAAATCCTAAATAAACATCTTTTCTTGATAAAAAATCTCCCCAGACGCTTATCGAAACATTATCTATATATAAATCTATAATGTAAACGTCCTTCTGACTAATCAGAATCTAGCATTCAACAGCCCTGTACTGTAGTAGAGATAAACATACAGTTAGCCCAGAGATACTTCCTGTTAGTGTAGAAAACATTCTTTTAGCCGTTAGCCCATATATGCTTCCTGTTAGATCTGTTAACTTAGAAATCTTTCTCATTAGCACTTTTTGATGGGCTCTGCTAGCCCAGATATACTTCCTGTTAGATACGTTTGTCCATAATCGCACCCTATTAACCTAAACTTATTAGGCGTATTAGCCCTGTGAGCCCAGAGTTACTTCCTGTTAACCCTATTGTGCTTCCTGTTAGCGGAGATGGGTAGTAATGTGTTACATTTATTTAAGTAACTTAAAAAAAAAAAAAAAACTTCCATGAGTAGTTTCACTGCACCATACTTTTTACTTTTACTTGAGTAGATTTGTGAAGTGGAAACGCTACTTGATCACATGACTCCAATCGACCAATCAGCTGCAATAACAATAACCACATGTAGTCACATGACCACACACACACACACACACACACACACACACACACACACACACACACACACACAGTGAAGAAAACATGTTGCTACTGCAGAGATAGTTAATCAGCGGTAGTTTTCACTACTTCTACTAATGATAATAATACTGAGTGGAGAAAGCGCAGTCAAAGAAGAATCATCATTTCAGGAGAGAAGAAAATGAAGAATAAATACATATCGGTATTTAAGGTTTGAGCTTTGACACGTTTATGAGCTCTGCCGCTTCCTGTCAATGGGCGCCTAAGAGAGAGAACACATTTTTGGCTTAAGTTACACAATACTTCAGATTGAAACACGACTGCCCCCTACAGGCAATGAACGGCATTTTCACAGCTTCCCGCGAGCTGCCGCGGAAGCGCGCGAGATCCCTTTTCAAGAAACGTGCGTTCTTAATGGCGAGATCTGTAGTTTAGCTGTTTTATTTAATGTTGCAATGTTAACATATATAATTAGCCAATAAGCTAGAGGATGAACAATAGAAGTTTCTTACATTTGTTCTACTGGACAGAGGTTATGGTAAAGTGAAATCTCTTGTACGCATGTTTTAATGTTATTTTCTGTCTTAAGTTAAGCCTTGCCACCTATACTTTACAGCACAGTGAAATTCTTTCTTCACATATCCAAGCGTGACTGGGGCCAGCCATGATACAGCGCCCCTGGAGCAGATAGGGTTAAGGGCCTTGCTCAAGGGCCCAACAATGGCATCCTGGTGAAGCTGGGAATTGAACCGCTACAGTACAGTAGGTATTTGTTTCAAAAGCTTTATGTTGTGAAAAAAAAGGGAGATTAGGAAATTTGTGTTTCGTGTTCCAAAGATATTTATTTTTATTGGTTTATTTTATTACATTCATTTGATTTATTTTTATTATTTTCAAATGTCAGAATTTGTGCATTATTCCATCATTGTGCCTGGCTGCTTACATAATTTCTGACGGGAAAAAAAAAAAAAAAGGACAGTACTTGAGTATCTTTTCACTGAATACTTTTTTACTCTTACTTGAGTAATATTCTGGACGACTACTTTTTACTTCTACTTGAGTAATTTTATTTTAAAGTACAGCTACACTTACTTGAGTAGAATTTTTGGCTACTCTACCCACTTCTGCCAGAATTACTTCCTCTAGGCTCTGTTAGCCCTGCTCTGTTTCCCACTAGCATGTATTTGACTCCTGTTAGCCAAGAGATGCTTCCTGTTAGCCCTGTTAGCCCTGCTATGTTTTCCGTTAGCCAGTAGATGCCCCTTAGCCTACAGATGCTTTGTGTTAGCTCTGTTAGCCCAGAAATGCTTCCTCTTAGACTTGTTCACACAGAGATGGTTCCTGTAAGTACTGTAAACCCAGAGAAGGTTCCTGTTCGCTGGGAGATGCTTCTTAAAATCCCTTTTAAGCCAAAAGAGTTTTTTTTTTCTTTTGTACACCTAGAAGTTCTTCCTCTTAGAAATGTTTTCTGATCGCCCAGCTGTGCTTCCTGCTAGCCCAGAGTAGTAAAGGTAAACATAAAGCGATAAATGTCACCAGCATGCATTACCGCTAGGCCTGTATGGTCATCATACGCTTAACAAAGGGAATGTTTTGTTTCCTGTAACTACAGGGTTTATGAAATCCATCCGAGAGCTCACCTGGACCGATGCGCTTGCTTTCATTAGCCCTGTGTACCCTGCTTTATGAGAGCAACGCTCGGTCAGGTAGCAGAACAATCGCTGTCTCTGAGTGCATCTCAGGTCCGCTAATGAGCTCCATTACAACCACTACTTCCCATCATGCTCTCATTTGTGCTCTCCAAAACTTTGAAGCTGCTCTCTGGGCCAGCCCCCGAAAACACGGCCCCCACATCAAAACCTCAACCTCGGAAACGGATCAGCGCTAATGTTTATCCCTTCAGCACTTGGGTGTGCTCCAGCATGTCTTGTTTATTTATTTATTTACATATTTACTTAATTATTGTTCAAGTAATTAACAGATTCTGAGCACATCGTTTGATTACAAGGCATCATCGATTCTTTTCCATCCCCATCCAGGAAAGACGCTTGGCTTGGCTGTGATAATTGTGGTCGTGCTACAGCGAGGAAAGCTAATTAAAGGAATGAAAAAACACAGGACAAGCCTCCACTCCTCCACGCTAACAATTCTTTTCGCTTGTTTACCCACAGTTCTATGGTACTGTAAGGGTGTGAACCTAAAATGATAAACAGGACACCTTGTTTAAACCGTTCCTGTTTCTGCACTCATCCACCTCGACCTTGTAATTAGCGATCTATTTTCTTTGCTATCAGGCTGCTGATGAGCTGCTTTAGCATTAGCTAATTAGCACTGCAGCAGGGTCAGTCAGTAAAGGGTCACTCGGATTCTCAACACAAAAACGAAATAATAATAAGTAACGAAAGGCTTATTATCAGCGGAAAAAAAAAACTTTAGTGGTGTATTATTAAAAGTTTTTGTAAGATAACTAAAATGAAGTAACAAAGCAAACTTTGGTTATAAATGATAACCAACCATCCAAAGTTAGGATGAAAATACATGAAAAAACTTTTGCCGCTGATTTGAAAAGACAGAGATAAGGAAAGCGTGTGGTTTATCCCAAAGTTTGTCCATTCAGCAAACGCTCATCTCAACAGACACTTTTTGTCATACAAGACCAAGTTTTTATTTTTTCATTAATTTATTTTTAAACGCATTTTATATAGATCAGCATGGAAAAGGACTAGGGCCACCATTAAAAATTTTAGTTCTATCTTTGAATTTTTCCAAGAAGTCAGAATTCTGGAAGAAAAAAAAAAAGGCAGAATTAAAAAAATAAAAGTCAGAAGTCTGAGAGAAAACGTACGAATTTTGAGATTAAAATCAGAATCCTGAGAAAAGAGAAATTACGGAGTCTCATGAACACTGTTGGTATTTAGGGGGATTTTTTTCTGTCTGTTTTTTTCTCTATGATGGCGTAGCATTGTTGCCTACGGGTTCAGATCTTGCTCTTCTTGTCTGTGTGCATGGAGTTTACCTGATCTCCCTGTGCTCAATGAGCATCCTGTGTAGTGTTTGTGGATTGCGTGTGCCCTGCAGTAGATTCGCACCTCATCCAGGAGCATATGCTTCAGCTGCATAAGTTCCCTGACATAGTCTCCAGGCCCCTGTGACCCTACACATATGAGCGGATGAACATATTGATGAATGCATATGTAGATTAGTTATGAAGGTTGGGTGTGAAGTTTGCCTGCTGCTTTGCTGATAAGTCCTAAAAACAAAATGTTTTATTTTCTTTTTAAAAATGTTGATATCCAACAGAAGTACTGAAAGTAGTGACTTCACAGAGCTTTTTTCTGGCTTCACATTGAATAATTCCTTCCTGCAAAAACCCACCCATTCTCCAGGATTGGGACTGGGACTGGCACTGAGGCTGGACTGCATCTCCAGAGAGTATTTTCATATGGGCATAGGGTTAAAGGCCTTGCCCAAATACCCAACGGTGGCAACCCTGCAGTGTTAAGGTTCTCAACCTGCTGAGCCATTACTGCCCCCAGGTGCAGGTAAATTGTACTGGTCTCAAATTCCCAGAATGACATGCAACTCTATGACACGGTCACAATGAATTGCAATTACATTACTTCACATGAAAGTTGAAGTTTTGGAAGCTAATCTGTTCAAGCTCAATGGAATAAAGCGCCACTGCCTAGCTTTATGCGAGATGAAGCAAGGACAAAAACCCTGCTAAGACCATATCAGTACGCCATTGTGAGAAATTAGCCTTAAATGAAAATAGACCAGCATGTCAAGGAAATAAGTTTAAACTAACGCTTAAAGATCGCATGTTAATTATAAAGATGGATGCACGGTTCAAGTTTTGCTAACAGAACGCGCATTAGACCTAAAGATGGTACCGACATTAATCTAATTAAAAGACAAAGACAGATTTATGTTCAGTGGAGCTTTAACACTAAATCATAATATATGTAGATGGCTCGTTTTGTCAGTGTAACTTTCGTAGCTTCATCAGAGGAACTTTGGAACATTAACCAACAAATGTTGGGAGAACCAAGGAGTTCCATTAATTTCCATGAGTTTTAGTAGTAAACACACTCGTCATTTAGGAGCATTCGGTGATATTCATGAAATATTCATTGAAAGCCACAGGAAAGCAGTGAATGTGTAATGGCTCGCAAATTATCCCCTTCACAACCGTCCGTGTCACATTCGCTCAGCGTCACACTCTTACATAATACATTATAGTGTTCACCTTCGTTTTTTCTAGGAGTTTTTAAGTTTTTTTTTTTTTTTTTGGATACTGTGTCTGCAGAACGAATGATAACCATCAGACGTACAACTCTGTGCCTGACAGCGACACAATGGCTTTGCAAGCACAAAGAGCCAGGAGTTACCAGAAGAAAAGTTTCACTTTTAAAGAATGTCTTGTGAGTATTTTTGCTTTCAGTAGGGAAGGGGGGAAAAAAACTAAGACACAACAGGAACTTTTGTGATAATTAGCCACTAGCTACTTGCTATGATTAGCTACTGAAATTACATCTCGCGTAAACATCCTGAAGAAATTTAAAATCTTGATTCTGATTGGTTCATCTGGAATGACAGGTCATCTGTGTAGGACTTTAATATATAAAGATTTTCTATTAACAAATCGCAGGTTTGTATTATGACGCATGTTAAAATACGTTATCATTTGTACAATAAAAAAAATGACAGACTGTGTACGCCAGATGCCAATATTGATAAATGATCAATTGAAGCTTAATACTAAACAAGTAAAAAATTTCATGTTGGTTCGAAAAACATTTTTTGTGAGGTTTTCCTTCATGGGAAAGTCTTCATTTTTAAAATTTTTATTTTATTTTATGGTTTGACAAGCTACACTTCATCAGGCTGGTAAATGAGTAAAAGTTTATACCTATGAGCTGATGTTTTACTGGGCCGTTGTTGATTATTTTCCTGAAACAACATTCCCTGGGTGTTTTACTTAATAGATCAAGCATTTCGTAAGCCTTGTTTTCTTTAATTAATGTAATTTATTGCAGTGTTCCTACAGTAACTGAAACACAATCATAGATTCATCTCTGTTCTACAACACAATGCACAATATATTATACTATGTTGATCCTTTTTTTAAATTTCATTCCCTTCTTTATTTGCATACCCAGTACAGAGTCTATGTGTGAGCAAATCTAATGGGAGGTCATTAGGCTTCCCGCGGGGAGGAAAGGACTGCCGATTAACAAATGAATCAAGAAAGTACTGCTGTATTGAGGAATGAGCTTTCTAAGCACACAAACACACCAACCCATCTCAAAATCTCCAGATAGTTGCCGCTTTTATAAACACACATACTTATAGGTATAGTTATATCATAGGTTTAAGCAAATATACAATATAATCAGATGTACTACAGATAGGTGCATGACTAATTATTGCTGTGCAAAGGGGTTTAGGGCCATAGAGGGCGGATGTGCTCTTCGAAATTGTATTTTTTCCATTGATTTTTTCCATTGATTCCATTGATTGATTTTTGGATCAGCTGCAGAGGACGAATGGTGGACAGAGGCAGACCTGCCAGGAGTGAGTTGCAGTAGTACAGTCTTAAAATGACAAGGGACTGAAACACCTGAGTTGCCTGTGAAGAAGTGGCTGAAGGAGGGATCTGATTGTTGTCCGGGGATATCACAAGGTCTTGACCTGGGGATGAATCACCAGGGATGAACAGCAGTTCGGTTTTACTCAGATTGAGCTCCAGCTGATGAGCTGCCATCCAGGATGAGATGTCTGCCAGAAATGCTGTGGAAACCTGAGTGTCTGAGGGAGGAAAGAATAGAATAAGTTGGGTGTCATCTGCATAACAATTGTATGAAAATCCATATGACCTTACCTTACCTGTTCTCCCTCTATACAGGGTATAGAGGGAGAACAGAAAGACCAAGTACTGAGCCCTGTGGGATACCAGTAGAGAGTCTGCATTGGGCAGATGTAGATCCCACGCTGTTTCCAAGGCCTGTAAGAATAGATAATACAATCTTGTGGTTCACCGTGTCAAATGCAGCCGAAAGGTCCAGGAGGATGAGGACAGATGATTGTTTAGTTGATCTAGCAACATGGAGCTTCTCGGTGACTGACGGGCAGTCTCTGTAGAATGTGCCACTTTGAATCCAGATTGGTTGGGATCATTAAGATTGTTCTGTGAGAGATAAAGAGACATTTGGTTATGAACAGTCCTTTCAAGAAGTTTGGAAATAAAAGAGAGAAGCGATACCAGGCGATAGTTGTTAACTTCTGCTGGATCCAGGCAGGATTTCTTGAGGATGGGAATAACCCTTGCCTTCTTAAAAGCAGCAGGAATATGACCAGATGATATGGAGTGGTTCATGATGGTTGTGGTGAAGGGCAATAGGTTTCGAGGGATGGCCTGGAGCACTGTGGAAGGGCTTGGGTCTAATGAACAGGTGGTGGAGTTGGATGACGAGATGATCTGCTGAATCTCATGAGAGATGATCTGCTGAATCTCATCAGATGACAGGATGGAGAATTCCATCCTCCAGGGAGGGGAGGGAAGGTCCTGGAGTTCTGGTGTAGGAGTTGAGTTGGTAGCAAAGGACTGGTAGATTGCTGCAATTTTCCCATCGTAGAATGTCAGAGAGAGTCAGAGAGGATGGGGCAGGAGGAGCCGGTGGGCTGAGTAGTGAGGAGAAGATATTGTGGAGTTTTCCAGCTTTTCCCTGTAGAAGACAGTTTTGGCAGAAGTCAGTAAGTCCAGGAAGAGACAAGATCTGCATCAAGCTGCCATTCCTTCCATCAATACAGTTGCTGTTGGAAGTGAACTCAATGCAATCAGGGGATTTCTGGAGAATGTTGAAGCCAAGATGAAGGACATTTAAGCTTTGTTACTGCCATTGCAGTTACCCCGGCATCACTGAACTACAGGTATGCAATATTTAACTTCTTCAATATGTTTTGTGAAACATTATATGATTTGGATGTTGTGAGTATGATGTTATATACAGTACTTAACAATACTGTGTGGGATGCTGTAGTATAATCGTTGCGATAAAGTTATTTTGAAATTAAACCTTCTGTACCACTTTCTGCTCCTGCTTTTACTTGCACTGGCTTGGCTACATTTGGGAGCCATGATCCACTTAAAGTTTTATTTAAAAAGAATATTATGCAAAAATATAGTGATAACATTTAAATGATGCCTAAGTACTGTGTTGCAGATGTGTGTGCTGTTTGTGGGAAGCCGTGCGTTCACTTTGTCTGGTTCTGTTCACTCAACTTGTTTAGGACCAGCGACATCTATGCGGTTGATTGATACAAGTCATCAAGTACTGCCGTGAAACTGAAACCGCTAAAGGAGGAGGCTGACGATGCTCTAAACTAAGGTTTTGATATTGCTTATATTGTGTTTCTTATGTTCTTCAACAATCATTGCAAAGAGGTTTTATTTGCAATCCTTATTCCAATTTGCTGTCACTACTTTCTGTTTGTCCTACTACAAAATCACAGTCAATTGCTACTGTATATTGTTCAACCAACATATTATTGATGATGAATGGCATAGTTAAATAACCACAAACACAAATAACCACAAAAGAAAGACTGATTTATTCATTGTCACAAAACTGTGGGAGATGGAGCTTTTTGAAAAATCACAGAGAATTTCCACTTATATAACCCAAGCAATTTTGACAAAATATTTTGCCACTTTTTAACTCTCTTATGAATCAAAGAAAACATGCGGAAAATATTCTCCATCGGTTTGCAATACTCCTTGTCTGACTTGAAAAAAACAACAACTGACCTTTGGAGTTATCTCATTCTGCTGACAAACTGTTCGCTTTATTCTGACCGACAGCTAAATGACCCTTTATAATCAGCAAAGATATCTTTTTAATTTTCCTGTAGTCAGCCAAGTACCTGAGGATCCACATTTCCAGGAGCACTGAGCTCCAGGGCATCGTGACATGAGCGGTTTATCATCAGCTCACAATAACCGGGGCTGATGGATGGTAACAGATTGAAGTTCAGCCAGAAAAGTTGCCGCAATTGCGTTTGAGCTTGACTCTGTTTGCAGCACGATCACAGATCACAAAACAGCACACTGCGCGAGACGGTAAGTAGATAACGATCCATATACACAAGGCTTAAGGATCATAATAGTGCAGGAAACGATATCGTTCGAGAAGAAAAGGAGAGAGGGTTTCTTCTTACTTGATTTAGTGACAGCCAGATACAGACATCAGATATAATTAGAGCTGTCAGTTTGGGCCTCGTCCCAAATAACATACTGCTGTACTGTACTTAAGCACACAACTGAAACTGAAACGTTCTTAGGTTTTTTTGACACATCTCTGAATTCTTGCTTTTCAGAGCCTTTAAATTAAGGATGCGGTACGGCCGTTACATGTTACAGAATATTTTTCTGCAATTGTCTTGTATTCCTTTTTTTGCTATTAGTGAAAGTAGAAAAGGTCAGATTTCAATTAAACAAATAGACGTTGCACGATCAATGACAAACAGCGTACTCGGACATGTACAGAGGAAAACCAAACCTACGAACTGTTTCGATGTAATTATTAAAAGAGTTCAATCAAATGCTCAGAAATAAAGATGAGGCCGGTTGCGAAACCTCTTGAGGTGGCGTGTTCCAGATTTTACAGCATTAAAAAGGCAGCTTCACCGCATTTCTTTTTCCCGTCCTCTACCCTTGGGATGTTCATTAAGGCAACGCTTGACGATTTGAAATCTCGATTTAGAACACAGCCTGTCAGACATTAAGAGAGTTACTGTATAAACACGGCAAGTTATTAGGAGCTTCGAAGGAAAGAAATCAATTCAGAACCTTGGATTCACGCTCGGTGATGCTGAAACAAGTGTAAAGATCTACACACATATCATTTCTGCATTAAGATCACAAACTGTAAAGTTCTTCAAATGAAAAAAAAAAAAAGAATTATAAAATCGCTTAAATGTGTCATGCTCCTTTCTTTTTTCCCAAAGCACCAATTTGTGTTGTCTTTGAACTTTTCTATGCTGCACAAGATTAAAGGGAGAAAAAAGATTTCTCAAAAAAAAAAAAACAAGGCAAAAATCTGAGCTGCTTGAGGTATGATTCCAGCCCAGCGATTGAGTAACGGCAGCCGTACACAACATTTCTCTTCTCATTTTCCTGTCCTTTTATCTGCTCTGACTGAAGAGTTGCTTTATTTCACTCCCTTGCAAGAAGGAAAATGAACAAGGTCCTGGAATGGCAAAAGTATGTGGGCTTATTTTTTGTCCCCGTCATTGTATGGTGTGAGTAGCCCACTTGAAATTGAAGAGGGTTTCAGGAGAAAGAAAGAAAAGAAAAGAAAAGAAAAAAAAAGAAGAAAAAAAAAACGCCTCACGACTTGTGAAACAGCAATAACAATGTTTTCAATAGTGCAGGCAGACAGGAAGCCAGAGAAGCTAAAAGGAATAATTCAGCAGAAAATAAATCAATAAATATATTACATGTACACATAAAATAAAATAAAAATTTATATATATATATATATATATTATATATATAATTATAATAAGAGATTTATGTCTCAGTGAGGTCTTCAACGGGTTCTAAAAAGATTGTTCTAATATTAAATATTAACAGCCTTGAAATGTTTAATCCTTTGCCATATTGGCAGTTTTTAGAAAAACTAATAACACAAACTATTTTGTGCATGTTTTCTTTGTGTCATATTTGAACAATGTAACTCGAAGAAAGTATGCACAAAACAGCAGAAATGCATTTTCTGTGTATTTAATTTTTTTTAATTTAATTTTTTTTTTTTTTTTTACCCAAAATGCTTTACATCCACCTACCACAGTTTTTTCTCAATGGATAAATCAGTCTGAAAATGTTTGTGGTAGAGTAAATATAAAATTTTATATACTGTATATATATATATATATATATATATATATATATATATATATATATATATGTATATATATATATATGCTTTGTGTTTTTGTAGTGATTCATGCTGGCAGCAACTTGGATGAGGGTAAAATATGTGGCGTTTGCTTGCACACAAAACTTTAATAATTACAACGATTGTTCAAATGATCATTCATCTTGCAATCCTAATTGCTGCAACCTTAATATGTTTAGGCTACCTGGGGGAAAAAAATAATAAGACAAATTATGTTGTGTAAAATGCAGAAATGAATTGAAAAAAAAAAGAAAAAAAGAAAGAAGTAGATTACGCTAAAGCTTGGCTACTATGAGCGAAATACAGTAAGTGGAATAAGAAATGTTATGTGACTTGAATTCTGTGTCAATACCATGTTGTTATAAAATCATAATCAAAGCAAGAGTTTGCTATATTTTCTATTAAAATGCAACAAACGTATTATTATTATTGACGTTAAATTGCATACTTAAATCAGCACAATTACAACTGCAGGCTGATTATTCCACGGTGATGAAACTGTGGGAGGTGGAGTTTTGGAAAATCGCACAAAATGAGCACTTATATAACACAAACAAACCAGGATGTTTTGTTCACATCAAACCAGGACTTTTGATTGCGCAGAATAACAGAAGACTGAAGTTCTGAGACTAAAAACTCCCTTTATTTCTCTATATAATCTCCTGCTGCACTGATGCACCAGCGTTTCACGAGTGCTTGGACACCATCAAATGTTTTTCAAGAATCAGGCGATTGCACCCAGTGAATATTCACACTGCAGTGCGCTCTGGGTCTCATCACCGTACCGTGCTTGAGGTCCGTAAATGTCAATCGTTTTTTCACGCCTTCATTCACCAGAAATTTCATCACATGTCCCGGTTTACCTTGAACGCCCCTCAAATTTGGGTATTTATGCTTTTTCACATTCTTGTGACTCAAGAAAACCTGCACAAAATATTTTTTTTTTATCAGTTTGTAATATTTGCTGCACCGAGTCACAAACCTTGCATGAGTGAAGCATTTCTACACCTCCAAACTCTACGGTGTCCAGTGATGAAGATCTTCTGGCTGAGCAGGTGGGAAGCGTTAACTAGCTATCGCAAAGATTTTAGTGCTTATAGTTGAAACGATGTCCAGTAGGATATTGTGTTCACACTTGTAGTTCTGCTGGTTCTCTTAGTTTGGACGAAAAAAAAAAATAAAACGATGATTCCATTTTTCTTTCGCTAATGTAACGCCTGATGTTCCCGCTGCCGTTTTTTCAACAGTGGACCAAACGACACAACAGAAGGTGTGTGGATTATATCCGTACGCTGGTGCGTCTTTAGCAGCTGAAAACTCTTGAAGAGTTTATAAATTGTGACATTATACACGGAGAACAACAGAAGCACGGCTCCAGATGGTGAATCAAACGGACGGCAAATGCACTTAATGTTTTTATTTTTAGCTTTTATCCAGACCGTCTCCGGCGATAATAAATAAGTAAGTAAATAAATAAATAAAAAGGCAAGCAGCAGTCTTCAATCCATCCTTTGATTAAATGCCTCTATTGTGTGTGCAGTGAAAGATCTCAGGTATAGTCATCATAATAATAATAATAATAATAATAATAATAATAATAATAATGACTTGGTGCGTTTACATACTGGTCTGTGGCGTGTTCACGTCTCAATCAATGGAAGCTTGAAAACGTGGATCTCGGTCTGTTTATCAGCGTTCAGACTTTATCGAATCGAGTGAACCGTACTAACTGGACGACGGCGTCAGAGTTCATTTTAATCAAACCAAAAATGTCAAGTGTGACCGCAACCATGAAATATGAAAAATTCTCTGAAAAACTCTCAAAATCACCTCCAAAGTAGTGAATCCAGAAAAAAAAAATTTTAATTATTTTTTACTACATTTTCTCCGAGGTCAGGCTTTTATCAATTCTCCAGGAGAGAAATGACAACATTTTTTATTCTTTTTAAAAAAATTTTATTTTATTATTTTTTTTTAGCAGCTGTACTTTACAGTAAGTGTATAATGTAAAGTCTAGATAGTGCTTGACTCGGATTGTCACCTGGTTTATTCGTAACTGTACATTTCTATAGCGTGAAAAGAAAGCACAGTTTGTGTAATAGAAATGTACCCGCAAATGTTCCCAAGGCCACATGCATACAGTAGGTACAGCAAACAAAGAAAACTCAAGAAAAAAAAAAAAAAAACACAACAACAACAGAGAAATTGCATTCAGGCTACAGGTACCGGAGTCAGTCAATAAATATCTCATTCGTCCTAATCCGAAGACTCGGTCCCCGAAAACCGTACATCAGCATTTCAGAACAAACTAAATTCAATGCCCTTTGATTAAATGCACCGCTGAGCAATTTCTAAGATGTAAGCATTTAATTTTCCTGCGTGGACTGTCAGCAGATCTTGCCGGCAGTATTCTTACGATTTGCTTTGCCAATAGTCGAAAAAGAGTTTTTAACCCTTTTGCATGTGGTTTTAAGCTCGAGCCGGCGGCAGATCAGGTGCTATCAGTAATGCACAGTTACAGAGAGATAATCAGGCCGAAGCGTAAACAGTTAATCGACTTCACTTGATGTGGCGCACGTACAGTATTTACCCAGGAATTTGTCCCGGTGAATGGAAATGTTCATTATTTACAGGAAGGGATAAATGAGAAGGAATAAATGACCTGAGAAGGCTCCAGCTAAACCGTTTGGATGTATAATAAATAAAGGGATACAGTATGTGAACACTGATGCAACATTCCAGGTAGGAGCACCTTCTTGCTCGTTTGAGCCACACATGCCATTTTAGACTCGATATTTTGCCCGTGATAAATGATGCGTGTTCTTTTCATTTATATATTTTTTTTTCCAATATTGCATACTGTGTACTCACAGCGATGAGAATGAAGAAAAAAAAAAGAAAAAAAAAAACCCCATCTCTCACTCACTCAGAGAGCAAGCTCGCTTTCTCGCACGGCCGCGAGACCCCGGAGATCTGCTCCCGCACAAGATGGGTCCAGTCTTTAATATAGTTCTTCATCTGTTGAAAAGAGGCAGACGACCTCACGCACACGGGGTTGGCCCGCTCCATTTCACAGCTTAATGTGCAGACGTAGAACGTGTTTCACCATTCCTTTAAAATAAACAGAAATATAGTGCTTCTTAAACCTTTTTAGACCCCAGATCCAGAGCACATTCTGGTATTTTCCCCCAACACAACGAACACACCTAATTTAACTTCTCGCCTCATTAATGAGGCTTTCCCGAAGTTAAACGAGCAGCGGAGCGCTATAAAATGCAGCGTAAGGACACTTGGGTAATTGGGGAAACATTGTTTTCAAGCCGGCAGGGAAGGTAAAACCGTGATTGCTTTCTAATTAGGTTGATTTCAGCCTTGTGGCTTACAAAACGTACAAATAATTGTTGACTTACTGTACACGTGTAGTTTGTGCACAGGATCAGCGTCTTCAGAGGTCATCGCTTTTTTTTTTTTTTTTTGTGAAAATTTGATCCGAGCCCCAAACTCCGGACTTATCGACATCTGTTTTAAACGTTGCTTGTCTTCCGCCTTGAATGACTT